>JAVYIG010000803.1:0-447847 GCA_035222895.1 Strongylocentrotus droebachiensis | reverse complement strand
TCTATCTTAATACATATATGTATATATATATATATATATATATATATCTACGGGATCAACCTATAGTAGTGGGTGACCCCCTCATCCATTGAAACCCCATTTGGATTTACAAAATGCATCTCTCAGATTAGACTTTTTGAAAATCATAATTCTGGGCGAAATTAATCATCTTGACGATCTTCAAGCATTTTAATTATTCTGAATGTTTATAACAACTCGGACCCGCCCCTCTATTCAATTTCCAATATTGATATTGATAATCACCTGTTTTGGGGTTGTATCTGTTGATAACATCGCCATTGAAGAGTGCAACCCAAAGCATGCCCTCACTGTCAATACACATACCATCTGGGAGGCCCTCTTCGTCAGGAACCTTCACAACTTGACGGCGGTTAGCTGTGAGGAGAGAAAAGGAATTAATTAATGCTAAATTTTGTAGTTGGTTCACATATTTAGCTGGAGCAGAACAGTTCCAGTCGTGAAATCAAGGGTAACATTTTTTTTGATGAAATATTTGTCTCCGACTATTTAAACCTGGGGGGGGGGGTGTTTCACAAAATTTGTCATCAGTGACAAATGACAGTTTTTATTATAAGCTACTGAAATCCTTGCTTCTGGTTGGTTATCAACAGATTTGTCAATGATTTTTTTTTCATTTGTCATTGAGAAAAGGCTTTGTGAAATGGGTCCTTGAACTCGGGTCAAGAACATTAAATGTTCACGTCTTCGGACAACACCGCCACTCACTTTCCCTGAAGATGCCTTCATATAAGTGTATTTATTTGCCAAATGAAACAAAAATGGCGGCGCAATATAAAGAAAAGTTTTATTAATAGTCATTTAACTTAAATTTAAATAGTTAAACCTCCATACCTAATAAAAAAGGTGTTTTGATAGAGCCCTTTGATGTATTTTCTTTTTGGCGCCCGTTATGAATCGTATATAAATATGAATAATAAGGACTTCCTTTTTATTTTTACGAAAATTCAGTGAAAAACTTAAATATGATATTACTATTATTATCATTACTTATAATTTTTGGATGGGCACAATATTCGGGCAGCCTAGTTTCTAAACACCAATCAATTCATATTTCGAAATAAGAGTCAACGTTGATGTTGCTGCTTTGACTTTCTGATTGCGATCTAAAGATGTTAGTAATTCTCAATTCTTGACGCTGTTCTGCGCTTGCTCCTTTGACTCTTCGGGCAGAGATGGTAACCATAAAATGATTTTTGTTTTTAAATTTAAAATTTAAAGTTTAAAGGGATAGTTGAGTTCTGTTTTCAGACCGCAAATGCCTTCAAAGTGCATGGTTATTGCTTAATTCTTATCTATGAAATTTAAAGTGCCCTTTTAGAACCTAAAATTGCTATGATGGTAATTGTAGACACTAAAATGTGTGAAATTTAGCCAATACGAACATACCAATTCAGCTCCACTTTAAATAAAACATGCACGGTGACCGTTAATGTATTATCCAATTTAAAATAACAATACATGAGCCGGCTAATTATGGGTAATATAAGCAACACGAAAATGCCAACAAAAAAGCCAACATCGGTATTGTCTGAAATACGACGTAAAAGGCGTTATTTCGTTCTTTTCAACGGTTTTTTTTCTTCAAATTTTTCAAAATATCTAATATTTGTGGTGGTGCGCAAGCATTAGAAATCGTTATATTTCAGCCGTCTCTGAATCGATTTTGATCAAACAAAGAAGATTTTGTCATTTAAATATTATGTTCGTTCAAATTTGTCACTCAATTTTTCATTATCTCACAAAAAAAATTATTTTGTATAGCGCCCTTTGCAACAGAACTCAACTATCCCTTTAATATATATTTAAAAAAAAGCTTTTACCGAGTTCGGCGGTTTCGTGGTTATAGTCGAAAGCATCGACGCCATGTCTGAGGGTATCAATGTAATACAGGGTCTTAAGATCAGACGTCCAGGCCATGCCGTTAGATATATCCACCTAGATGAGGAAAAGATTCAGAATATATAAGGTTTGAGATATTTTTCTTCTTATTATTATTATCATTATTTATTTGGCATATTTCAAACATACAATACAAGGTACAATAGAATGACACATAGGATACAAAGTATGAAAGAAAAAAATTGGCTTCCCCTGCTGCACCTCCCGAAGTTGCCGGGAAGAAAAACAGGAATGTAAAATTCCTATAACCCGTAAGTCTTTTCTTCTGACTCCAGGAGATGCATCAGGGGATGCCTAAAATATTATACATAATCATAATTAAAACAAAAACAAAAACAACAACTTATTGATGAAAATGCATAAACTTAAACTTCAGCTCGATAAATTGCAATATGTTATCTCAGGTGTCACTGGCATGTCTGTTTCAGTGATGCAAAAAAGAAAAGTAACTAGCAGAAATTGGAATTGAATAATAGTTATTATGTTGCATAAATTATTATGTTGCACAGATCTTGTTTTGAGTTTGTCTATAACTGTTTTTTCACTTGCTCCTGTTTCTGTTATAATCTTTGTTTGTGTGTTTGCTACAGTATGTTATTTGTTGCCACCCTGTCACTCTTGCCAGTCGATGAGGAAATATTGTCTCTCCTTCTGGCAGAGGGCCTGGGTGATTTTAAAGCCACACTGTACTACTTGTAGCTACATGCTCCCTCTATATAGACAAACAGGCCTAATCGGTGACCATTGGTCCCCTATGATCTTCTCTTTCTTATGTTAATTGAGAGCTGAGTTGATGAGATAACCACCTGTCCAGTGACCTTGCAGGTTGGATTAATAATTCATATAAACTAGTACAGATGAGCTTTAATGTGCATTCTTTTATTTTCTTCCGAAATAAAGATGACTTATATATAATATATTGCATCTGTCTGTATCCTGTTAATTATGAACATTAGATTCCTCTTCTTTTTTTCTTTTCTTTTTTTTTGGGGGGCGTAAAGCATGGCAGCTTGAAGGTTTGATTTGAGCTGCAATGCAACCCCTCCCCCTCCCTAAAAGGGATCGTTTAACCATGATAAATCTGATATGCATGACCCTTCATGTAATCAGTGTCTGTGATAATATGTTACATTGAAGCCCTAAACGCTTCAAAATGATAGAGAAGTGCCTCAAAAAAGTAAAAACCTTAGAGTGACCGGTTTTACCATACTCGTTTTTCCCCAATACTGTAGTGTTATGAAAACCGTTTGACAAACGCAAAATTTGATTTCGATTTTCAATCATAAATATCTTGATATTCAGACAGGCGATCGGCTTGTAAAAGTCATGGGGTTTCTGACTGACATAAAGGTTTATAATTATCATTGCAGCATGAGCTAAATCAAGGATTTTTTTTTTTAGAGGATCTAAGACAAAATTACCGGAACCCTTTAATCCACCCCTAAATTATTAAACAACTTACATCATCGACATGTTTGGTGACCTTCATGTCAGTGTGCAGACAAAAAAGAGAACCCTTTCCTTTCTCGACACCAGCCAGTACTTCCTCAGCTCCCATTGTACCTGTATAGAAATGAGGAAAATATTATAAATGTTACTATATTATAAATAATTGTGAAAAAACGGTATGGAATCGACCAGAAAAGGTTGATCATCTAGCATATAAGTATTGGTGTGTACTGCAAGTTTCTAAAAATCATCAAAAGCACTGTACACAGAAAGATGTATATGGGACTACACAAACATGTGGCATAAAAATCCGTCCCGAATTATAATGTTGTTACATGCCATATTTAGTATATGAAAGCATTTGAAGAGCCGTGCTTTTCAGGGTTCATTTTTTATTTTATGTTCTTGCACACTTGCATATTAGAATGATAACGCTCACAAGTTATTTTCCACCTCTTCCCAGAACTCAACCTTCTCTTTATTCATTCTAAGACACATAAACATTGGTTGCCATTGGGAAGTATGACATTATTCCGGTATTTACTGAATAACAGTGTCAGCAACCGCCGGGAGTGGCATTCATGTTCATGACCAACAGGTCTTATGTAATGTAATGCGTCCTCGCCAACAACCCATAGGGAAAACCTCACCATCATTAAATGACCCAGTCTCTCCGAGAAACTGAGGGTATACTCAAGTAAAAAATAAATTAGGTGGGTTATCCAATATCGCTGGGTGCGCGACAGTCATAAATGATATTACAAACAAGTCTGTTGTCATCGAATTATGACATATGACAGGCGCGGATCTACGGGGGGGGGGTTTAGGGGGTTTAAACCCCCCCCCCCCCCCTTGGGCGGCTCAAAAAAAAAAAAAAAAAACACATGATAACTCTGGATATAACTGTGTATTTAACTGTTACTTGATTTAAAAAGACGTTATCATGCACTGCTTTTTATGGTCTCCATTGTGTTAATAGATACCAGGAAAACATCACTTACGGGGTTCAAATAAGCACCAAAAAAAATCGGCTCGCCGCTTCGCGGCTCGTGGACGATGCTCCGCATCGTCATTATTTTGGTCAAACCCCCCCCCTTAGCAAAAAGCTAGATCCGCCCCTGTATGAAGGGGGCCCTATGTCTGTCTCTATTTTTTTTGGGGGGTGGGGGAGGAGGCACCGATAGGGATGCACATTCGCACTCCTAATCGCTACCGAATCGAAGAAACACTGTGTTAATTATAATGTCCATTGTTGTTGTTGTCATCGTCGTTGTTCTTTTTGTATGTTCGTTCCTCTCTCTCATTCCGTATTTTTGTCATCAGGCAATACAAGTGAAGTCTTCTTTTAATGTTTTGACTTCTTTAGCGAGTTGATGCCTATTATTATAATCAAGCCATAAGTTGACAGAAGGAAAAAGGGAAACAATCCATATAATAAAGGAATTTTTGCCAGCAGTAAGTTAAGGCGTTTATTTCTCTCTCTCTCTCTCTCTCTCTCTCTCTCTCAATAGCTCTCTCTTTCTTGTTATTTGAATTAAATTTAAAGATCTCAGGCATTGTTAGATTTAAAAGATTTCGGTGAATGATTTGAGGGTCACATGCATGTTGAGAAATCACGAAGGTAGAGCTAGTGTGCATTGTTTACCACAACAGCAATCTACAAGCATATTGCGTTCGACAACGATTTAGTAAACACGATTTCCATACTATAAAAATAGGAAAGAATTACCCAATATATATCCACTGACCTGTAATACCTTTTGGTTAAAGCCGGACGGCAATTTTTAATGACTTTTAATTCTATAGCCGTCTTTGTTCTCTTCAGATAGCTTAGAAGCCCTATTTACAATACACCGGTTGTTCCGGACGAGATCAAAACTATTATACCAGCCTACTCTAGAACCGGTGATCCGAAAAGGCCAATGGTTCTGTTGAACCCTGTCGATTGCAATCACGTCTCGCAAAAAGAATTTTTGTATTGTCATGACATTTTTAAAAGTACGGGTTCTGATCCTCGATCAATACTTAACTTCATTAATACAACTAGTAAGCATTCAATTATAAGGAAAATTCAAATTACCTCACGTGAATGATCTTATAATTTGACTCAAAAAATAATTACCATTAATAACTAGTTACTTTGTCCTGGTTTGAAAATAAACAGGGTCCAATGATGTTGCCAGTAGTTATTCAAATACGGTTATGTAGTGTGTGTACAGAACTTGTTAAAGGTAAAGACCAGTATAGGAAACGCCCCAATTTCAAAAAATGAAATGGAAGCTCTCATTACCAATCATGTGAAAGAATATGTTTTGACTAATACATGATGATAACAAATTTGCCGGGAAACCGCCTACTAATTCATATATTTGGTAAATTTGTTTCTCTCATGGTCGTGTGAGAGATATAGGGTAGTCCCATATACATCTTTCTGTGTATAGTGCTTGTAACTTTACGAAGAATGGGCCAAATTTCTTATCATTTTGATGATTCCAGAACCTTGCAGATGCTAGATGCTAGATGATCAACCTTTTCTGATCGATTCCACAACGTTTCTTTCACAATGCAATCGCATGACCATTACTGGTCTTTACCTTTAAGTCCTTGTATACATTTGGTCTGTTTGTTTATTGCCGGTTGTTCACGTTTTTATTTTGTTATTATTCGTTTTCCTGATCTGAATCCAATTCAGAGTAAAAAATCCCCCACCCCCCCCCCCCCCCCCCCCCCTGCCACACTCAAAGGCTTTATAATCTACGGCCAAATACAGAAATTGAAGCGTTTCTCGTCACCGCCCGCCTCCCCCTTTTTATTGTTTACTACCTTATTTATCCAGAGGAAAAAGAGCCACAAAAAAGGCTGTAATATACATTTTGTTTAACATATCATTTTTTCGTCATACATTGCATCAGTGTTCTCACATAGCACAATATCTGTGAATACACAGGCTTGCCAGCTATACTTAGCATGGCAGCCATCTTGGGTAAAAACAATTTTTCACTGTTGTGGAGTTTGTTTAAATACATTTTCGTTTTCGTTTTCAAAGGGAAGTCCCCTTCTCCTGTGCCCACTGAAAATACATGAACTTATACTAAAATATATTGATATGGATAACTTTATTGTTTTTTCATGAATTTTGTTTTGTTCTTAATTTATTTTCGTTTTGTTTCTTTTACATGTCTGAAGCTTATTCGGGGGGGGGGGGTTCCCCCTCCCGCCCACACTCAAAGACGCTATACTGTAGAGCATGCACAAATATTGAAAAGTCGCTATACTAGTACCTGCCCACAATCTACCGGCGGGGTCGCACTTGCCGTCGTTGAATCTCGTCGTCGGCTTGTCCTTGTCGACCATGGCTACCGTCTCAAAGTTCCCCGTTCTCCAGTCCACATAGCCCATCTTATGCTTGGCAGCGACCAGAGTCTTGCCGCTGCGGGTCGGGACGGAGGCCCCTACGCTCTCGCCTGAAATTGTGTTGAAAGGGCGACGGAATAGAAAGTGATGAAACAACATAATGGATTAATTGTCTTAAAACGATACTGGGGAGTGTTTCACAAACACTAAGATTGACGTTAAGTTGGACTGTCGATCACAAGGTCCGCTGTTCGAGTACCGCCGCTGCACTAATGTCCTTTGGCAAGACATTGATCTACATTTGCCACACTCCACCCAGGTGAAGTAAATGGGTACCTGGTATGAATGTATTCCTTGAAATGCTAGAGCGCCGTATGACAGCCATGCTAAAGCCAGGGTAATAATCGGGAGCGCCAGGAGAGTCAAATCTGACTGACATGAGCGCTATACAAGAACCCATTATTATTATTATTATTATTATTATCATCATAGTCACCATCATCACCATCAGGCATCATCATTATCATCATCATCACCATCATCATCATCATCACCATCATCACCATCCTCATCATCATCAGCACCATCATCATCACCATCCTCATCATCATCATCATCATCACCATCCTCATCATCATCATCATCACCATCCTCATCACCATCCTCATCACCATCCTCATCATCATCCTCATCACCATCAGGCATCATCATCATCATCATCACCATCATCATCACCATCCTCATCATCATCAGCATCACCATCAGGCATCATCATCACAACCACCACCATCATCATCACCATCATAATCACCATCAGGCATCATCATCATCATCATCATCATCACCATCAGGCAGGATCATCACCATCAGGCATCATCATCATCATCCTCATCATCATCATCATCACCATCCTCATCACCATCATCACCATCATCATCACCATCATCATCATCATCATCATCACCACCAGGCAGCATCATCACCATCAGACATCATCTTCATCATCATCGTCATCATCATCATCATCATCAGGCATCATCATCATCATCAGGCATCATCATCATCACCATCATCATCATCATCATCATAACCATCAGGCAGCATCATCATCATCATCATCACCATCATCACCATCATCATCATCCTCATCCTCATCATCGTCATCAATCCCTCCATCGACATCCTTACCAATATCGACCTTCTCGTCCTTCTGGGAGGCGACATCATAGCGATGAATGGCGTTGCCGAAGATGTCGACGTAATAGAGTTTATTGTTGACGTCATCCCAGTGAGGGCCTTCCAGGAGATAGCCCATATCCTTGAGGTACACCTCGACAGTCATGATGAGAGTGTAAGATCTCGGTTTCTAGACGACAAGATACAAAGTGAGATATAATGCATGGCCCGAATTCACAAAAGGAGGTTTAAATTTAACCCATGGTTTAAACCCTCATTGACATAACCCGGCCATGGTTTAAAACTAGCGCAAATTTAGCGTACCTTGCCTTAATTGCGCGCGTCTAATATTGGGCCTAGCTCTGACTGTGTCTGTCGCGCTTATTTTTAGTTTAAACGGTTGCGGTTAACCCGAAAATTAAATGATGAATATTAGAACAGTATACATTAAGGATTTCCATATGTTTAAGTAAAACTATAGCTGACGATGTTCATGAAGCATTTTTACCAGATGGCTTCAAATACCTGTTTAAAGACAAACCTAGTCAAAGCAACTTTCCATTTGGTGGCATTAACGGACTTGGTGTTCTACTACCAAAAGAAATATTCAAATGTATGCCAATTATTAAACAGGTTAAATCCGAAACAGAATTTTGGTTAAAGATCAGCGAGTAAAGACCCGGTAACTTTCTTTTTTAATTGCTTCAATTATTTTTGTCAATACTTATTGTTGTAATTATTATTATCGTTTTGTTTTTAATTATTATCATGGCTGCTCCCACAGGTTCTTTCTTTCTTTGCAGCTCCTTTTCACCCAAGTGTGTTCTTTCAGACTGTCTATAATAGCAAAACAGTCTTTTCACTGGACTCTCATAGGATAAGATGTCTATTATCAACCTGGGCCCTGTATTACAAAGAGTTGATATCAATCGCAACTTATTTTTGATTGATATCAATCACAACTATGTATGAAGGGGTGACCAAAGTTCGCGGACATTTTAGAACATATTACAAAATGTGATATTCGATCTATGATTTCTCATATTCTACACAATTATTCATTCATTTCAATTATTACCAAATGGACGGCAAAGTTTTTTTTACAACAGATTGTTTCAACTAGAAAAATTATCGTCGAAGGATTTCGGAGATATCGCGATCTAAAAATTCAATGTCCGATCGTGCGTGCGCGCTGAATCTAAAAAAGTCATAAAAACAACGAGACCTAACTTCACGCATGGGGGTTTACAGTTGATTTATCAAAAATTGCGATCCATCAAAAATAAGGTAATATCATAATTTGCAAGGCAAGATATCATACAATCAGTTGGTACCACTTGTACTTACAATTTTGAGGATTTCCGCTCTCAAAATGAAGATTTCCAGACCCTTATAGGTAAGTTGATAATTTTCGGAACGGACGCAAATAACTGCAAAATTTGCCGATCTGTTGTCAATATTTTGACAATTTCGCACCCAATTCCAAAGAAAATTTCGTTTCTGGGTAATTCTATGATCCTCTTTCCATTGGTGATACCAGATTTTAATTTATGACACCTCAATCAGGAAAAATGAGCTAGGAATAATAAAGTTCTGTTTGTTGAAAACAATGCTCGCATTTCCATAATTGCTGTTTTCACTGGCTGCCTGCCGTAGCAACAAACAAAATTGACAAAAGACTTAACTCCGTTTCGTTGAAGTTTTTCGTCTTTAGCTGAGGCGATGGGCCGTGCTTATTAATGCAAAGTCAATGTGAATATGCGTACTCCAATTAAAAATGATGTCATCGAGTCGATAGAAAGTTTTTAGGTCGCAAACTTCCGATATTCAAAGCTTAATATTTTGAGTTTTCAGAAAGCTGATACTCCTTTGACAGACACTAAAATGGTATATAATTGATATTATTCTAATGTATGGCTCATAAGCTTACCGTTACTAATTCACCCATGTCATGTTTAAAGGTAGGCTAATGCAAAGTTTTGGGAAATTTTGAAAATTGGTTGGCCTTAATTCTTTAAAATTTGGATATATTTGGATGCCCCCTGTGGATGTATCATGAGCACTATAAAATTTAGTTCCTAAAACACTTCTGCTCTCGAGATATTGCACAATAAATACCGGAGCTCCCGGTAAATTTCAAATATTTCAAATAGCGCGTAAGGCCATTCCATGGTAGCTGCGACCATGAAAATCTCAGAATATGCAGTTCTGATATGTAATTTCCAAGCGGGAATAGCAAATCGGTAGATTGTAGTCCAGGCCTTCTTAACTGGCGGCGCGCGCGCCACTCGTGGCGCTTGCGGTCAGTCAGAGTGGCGCGCGGCCGTTCCAAAAAATTAATAAAATTAAAAATTAAAGAAAGAACAACATTAACAAATTATATTTTAAAATAAAAAAAAAAAAAAAAAAAGTCGCAGTCGAAGTTAAGCCCAAAATGTAAGCAAGCCATTTTGTTTGTTTGATTTTCACTTCATTTTGACATTTTCCGTGTTTATTGCACCAAAATAACTACATATAAATTAACTTCCAGTGTAGATTTTAGCCAGGAATTGTACTAATTATTTCACATCAATATGAAATTATGATTGATGTTTTATGGAACAGAAAGGTGTTAAAAATGCCACATCTGGGCCTACAAAAAGCCCTAAAATCCACTAGCTTCCGGGGGCTTCGCCCTCTGGACCCCACCGGTATCGGCTCGGTCGCTACGCTCCCTCGTAACACAGTCACCAAACATACAGGTTGGCACTTCAACCTCAATTCATTTTTTTTTTGGCGCTTCTAATAAACTAGTTGAGAAGGCCTGTGGTAGTCAATAAACATTCTTTCAAACTAAAGTAATATCAGTCTTGAGAGGGCGCTATACATAATAACAAGTTTATTAATTACAGTTCATCACTTTAGACTCGATTTCAACCGCAACAACGATCATTGAATATTTTTAAATCGCATAATATGCATCTAATATGTTTATTTGAACCATATTCATGACCCCATACCAAAACTTTGTAATACAGTTCGGATATCGGACTTAAAAATAGATTGCCTTGTCGTGTGTCCTTCACGCATGGTCTGCTCTCCTCTTTCCTTTAAGACTTGGTTGTATTCAAACGATGAGAATCGTTACAATTACGTAACAGGCACAAAATGGAAGAAAAGGATATCACCGCTTGACCTCATCAAAGACCCTGGGAGCGATTTGTTTTCTTTCATGCAGCAAAGTGCGTGTGTGTCCGTGTGTAACTGGGGTTTTTAATTACAAACGTTTATCAATCAATCAAGGGACTTTTAGATTTGCACAACAACAACGTGGATTGCTACGATCGACGTCCTTTTAATTCACTGCCTTGAATGGACGTCACACGTATCAGTCCACGCAAATCTAAAAGTCCCTGATATGATCATTTACGTCTGCATGGGACCGATCCAAAAGACGTGACTCAGTTTCGAATCGGGAAGGCCTGTAATTATGGTGGCCTAAAAGGGACACCGCGTATCGTGAAAACGCAAATCTTTGTTGTGAAATTCATTTCGCGACAAAATACGCGACACGTCGCATATTTCGTCGCGAATGTTGACGTGAATTTAATTTCCTTGCTTGAGCGGTAACTGAAGGGTGAATCTGTTTATCATATGAAGGTAGCTCATTCAAAGTCACCAACGTGTGGAATTGCCAATTTGATCAGTGTAAAGATTCGCATTCTACTCATACAACCACTGTACTATTCACATGGAATATAATTGTTGTGTGTTTTGTATGGGCATGATGGATATTAGAGGGGGAGGAGAAAGGGGGGGGGGGGGTAACAACAGATTTAAGAGGTAAAAAAGTAAATATTCTATGAACTAGGTTATAAATACAAAAATAATGAACCTTATATAATAATGAGGCTATAATCCTCTTTTTAATTGATCTCTCCCCTCTCTCTCTCTCTCTCTCTCTCTATCTATTTCCTTTTGTCTTTCTCTCCCTCCCCCTTCTCTCTCTTTCTCCCCTCTCTCTCTCTCTCTCTCTCTCTTTCCCACTTCTCTGTCCATCATTCTTTTTGTCTGTCTGTCCCCCCCCCCCGAAAAAAAAACCTTCACTCTTCACCCCTCTCCTTTTCGTCCTGCTTTATGGACAATCGTGTTTAACTAAGTATGTAGCCTATACTTCGATTTATGCATGATGTTTCTATCTCGAACCCACGGTTATCTACTTATATACGTGATTTGGCGGCTATCCAAAATGGCATCTCCGTTAATGGAATTCTCTTCGTACAAAATAGGTGTTGCTGTGTCGGGGAAACCTCTATAAACTTCAAGTGAATCTTTTGTAAAAAAAAAAAAAGCGTATCAATATAAACACAGGCCTAGAAATACTCGATACGCCGAGGTCCTAATATCCTCGATTCCCCCTTTTTTGTTCTCCCCCTCCCGCTCTCTCTCTCTCTTTCTCTCTCTCTCTCTCCCCCCCCCCTCTCCCTCTCTCTCTCTCTCTCTCTTCAACCTTCACTTCAAACTTCACGTTCACTTAGTCAGCTCTCTGTCTTCGCCTACAAACTGGCTTGAAACTGGTTTGAAACTGAGTCACGACTTTCGGATGGTGACGTTAAAATTCGGTCCCCATACGTAATTAATCAATATTTGCAAGATTGAACACATGGACAATATTTGATATTCATAAAATCCAAATTGCGATCCTGATGTATTAATACATGAAACATAATTTAGCACCTCTTATTATCATAAAGCTATTTCAGTATAATAAAGATTACCATAAATATAATACCCGTTCCCACTCTAAATTCCATTTTCAATTAGCACTCAATCAGTCAACTCGTATGGCATTTAAATCTGCTGGTCCTCAAATATGGAATTCCCTCTCTTCTGATGTAATTTCATCTCTCCTCTCTACGTTTTCTTATTTCGCCTTTTCCTATTTTCCTTTACCTGTATGTTTAGCGCTTAACGTTTGATTATTTTTAAACTAAATTTGTTTTGTATCCCATGTTTATTCTTTGTATATTTCTTTATGTATTGGGGGCCCCATTAATCAAGACTTGGCTCTTAGGGGCACCCTGAACATTTACACTGTATCAATAATGTTCATACACGCATGATTTGTATACTGTTTTTTATTTTAAATGGTTTAATAAAACGAATTGAATTGAAACGATTTGAATTGAATATCTGATCAAAACACGTCTGTAAAAACCAAATTAAACACCACGCATTGTAACATAATTATAAACGAAACCTGCGTATGGCGTTATCATAAAGACAGCCAAACGCAATGACTTAGAAGAATACAGCATTAATTATTTACTCATGTTACAGATGAGCAAGTACAGTTTAAAAAGACGATGTGGAGAGATAATATAGATCACTATGTAGGTCCTTATTATCGACTGCGCCGTATTGACACAATTATTGCCTATCTGCAAGAGTGAAGAACAAAATAATGTAATATACGGAAATCGCAGTATATCTTGCAATCTTATCTGTCCCAGTGGAGTATTTTACCCCAAAGTGTGCCAATTAATTAATAAAAAGGTAAGAAACTTACCCCAAAACAAAGCGTGAAAGGTGCAGACGATGAGCTCTCTAGCAGACGACGTTTTCCACGGGCAATAACAAATGCTGTGAGTGTGGATTATCTCCTGCGACAGAGGGGTTTATAAAGGGTTCCGCATCGAAAACGCCTCGCTCTGCTCTTTGATCTCAAGCACTCATTAGGAGAGATAGAGCGCCCCCATTCGGTGAACCTAAGGTGAGACGTGAGGAACGAAAATCCCAACGAAAAATAAAGGGAAAGAAACAAAACCATTAAAGTATTAGTGGTATGGAAATAAACCACCATCCTCAGTGTTCTGTATTTGTTCAGATATATTTGCGCAAAGGGGGCGTGTTGTACTAGCGAATTTTCTTGATATCCTAATTTCTTCATTATTTGCCTTCTTCGAATGATCTTTGCTCTGGAGAGGTGGGGCGGCAGTAAACAGCCTTTTTTCCTTCTTATTTTGGAAGGCATGTAAACAGAAGGCCTAAAATTTATCTGAGGATAAAAATCGCCTCACGCCAGCTTGGGTTCTGATCCCTTGCAACCGATCGATTTAAAAAAAAGATAATGTACAGAATGTTTGCAAAATGTCGTTTTGAAATAACATAGAAAATGTGATTTGATGGGAAATTCAGTCACTAGTCCATTATAAAGATTCGATTTTTATAAAGAAGAAAAAGAAGGACACAATGAAACGAAAGATACAAAGATGGAAGGGGGGCATTCAACGGAAAATATTTACAAAACAATTATTGGTAGGCCTATTGTTGGATCCTTTGTAATAAGTTCATTTGCAAATAAAAGCAGACAAATAAGATAACCAGAATGCCGCAATTTTGAAATAAGAAAGTTATGAATGTTTGAAATCACTAAGTCTATGTAAATCTCAAATTGACTGTTTGGTTAGTGGATTGTGACGTAGCCGTGGATAGCTCCCGTTAGAGCCATGTACACAAATATCATTAACTTTTTTTTTCTTCTCCAAAATGCTTTTTCCCTTGGGGCAGTACTCAACATAGGCCGATATTATGGATAGCCTATTATTATAGGTCGTCTAAAAAGTGTAGACCGTCCTGTATCATACATCTCTTTAATTGAAATCAATAGTCATGTTGTGTGTTGGAACTAATGGAAAAGTTGTCCGCCATTTATACTTACAGAGACATTACCGATTCGGCCATCTTGAAGAGCTCATATACCTATAGTGATTGCAATTAAAAAAAAATCTTTTTCCTATTTTGTCCTATTTCATTCAAACTTTCACCGGTCTACTTCTCTGTTTTGTCTGCTTTCCTCGGAGAATAATTTGCTATCAAGGTTGGATTTCCCTTTGATTAGGAGTAGTGCGCAAATACTAACTGGGCCCGGCCTTCTGAAATACATAGTCATTGTTAACATCTTTTTGTAGATTTTGTGTCAAAGGAAAGTCCAGCGGATTTCAAAGACTATATAATTATATATCAGTGTTCATAAACATATAGATATCATGAATTTTATAAATCATCATGGCATAATGCATTATAAAGGATGGTTACTTTACAGATGCAAAGAAGTAATGAAGAATATATTAAAGTGATATGGGTATACTATAGTCATGATAAAAAAGAAGTTAGAACCCTGATTTAAACTAGTGTAAAATAACTGTAAAACATGTATCAGTCAGATAATCCGGATTTGGTTTGCCTATTCAAAACAACGAATGAACGCATGCCATACATAATACAGGGGGGGGGTCTGTGGGAAATCAGTATACCAGCGTTGAATGAGATTATCAGACCATGGATGAGACTATCAATCTAGTACACTGCCCCATGTATATATATCTGTGTTTGCCGGGAGTTTTCAGCATATGAGGTTATCACCAAACGGGTACAAATTCCGATATAATGAACAAACAAAAATTGCAAAGAAATATTTAAGGGGGGAATGTAAGAATTGGGCTTTGTAAAAAATAGAATAGCTAGATATTACACCATCGTAAGATCAGAAAGGCCTTAATTGTAATCGGCGAAGGCCGCTTTGTGACGTATATCCGCCCCGATATCCACATACATGGACGGCAATTAATAGTCGTCCTCTGAGTCTGGGCCTTTGTTTATTTATGGATTTGTGTCATGTTTTGCGAGATATTCTATGTATTATCTGAGTAACCAATAATCATCCATTTACATCTTAGGACTCTCTAACTAAAACCGATCCATTTAATTTTCAAGCCAAACTGGACATTGTTTGTAAAAGAAAAGGGTCTTCGATTGCAGACTAAACAAAGTGTTTGTGAATAGGCTTTACTCAAAGACCTATTTCAATATATTGATTGTGTCATGTACAGTACGTTGCTTCTATTAATGTAAATATGCTTCAAATCAATACAATAACAGTTTTAGTGAAACTGGCATTTTATAAAACATATTCTAATGTTGTATTCGACCATATGAAAGCCGTGTACAATTTCACAATCTGTATTAAATTTTTTGTTTATTTACTTTGCAATATTTAGAGAAACCTTTGATGGTATTATTTCAACAAGAAATTGATTTTAAATGAAGAATATATTTTACTCATGCTATGAAAACTTCTGACCGAATGAAGAAGAAAAACCCGCTGCTAAAGCCCGGTACATGTACGTAAATAATATTAATTAACGGTGTCTGTATTTTAGACTAAGTTTCCTGCTCTCCGGATGTTCGCTCACGTGCGCCCGTCGATCGAAACTATCGGCCTTGAATCACAATGTAACCCATCAGCCGAAATAGCTCAGTTGGGAGAGCGTTAGACTGAAGATCTAAAGGTCCCTGGTTCGAAACCACCCGGAGAACTCGCATGAGTTCTGAACTGTCCCGGGTTTCGGCAGTGTCATTTTGCCATTTTGTACTTTTATATATACGGTAACTGAACAACATCATATTTAACTTGCCAACCAGACACTTCTTTTTTCTGATCTAAAATAATTGTATTGTCTTTATCACTTTTACTATAACCAGATGACTTCTTTTGCAGAGTCCAAAAAGTTTAATACGGTCTTTCTTTCTTAAAAATACAGTTTTATTAACGATATATTGCCCAATACTATCATGGTGAGTGGAATATAAATGTAACGAAGTAAGGGGAAACTTGAGGAAAACGTAAAATAATAAGTCAACGCTTAAATTGTATTGTATTCTTTTAAGATATACACAATATATATGCCTACCATTTTATCATTTTTGTTTCCGTCTCTGTTATACATACACATTCTTCCACACATTAATATAACAGCCTATCATTTTCAATACAACAGACCTTTACCTGAGTTTTAAAATCAATCAGGAATCAAACCCCTTTTCCCCGATTTTATTTTTCTTCTCAATTTAGTTATTTATTTATAATTATTTTGAAGCGCAGGATCAGTGCGGACTTATAACGGGGCACTAGGACTTAGAGGTGAACTGAAAATACCATGTAGTTACATGCAGTCTCCAATATTAGTGATTTTTTTTTCATGAATGGAAATAAAATGTTCTCATTCTTTATAGTTTTTGTTCACATAACCACAAGCAGCCGAAATAGCTCAGTTGGGAGAGCGTTAGACTGAAGATCTAAAGGTCCCTGGTTCGAAACCACCCGGAGAATTCGCATGAGTTCTGAACTGTCCCGGGTTTCGGCAGTGTCATTTTGCAATAATTATCCTTGTGAAACATTGAAACTGAACTACTTTCGTATCCAATTTGCCAGTCTGATTTTTTTCTTCTGATTTTAAATATTTTCTTGTCTCTATCATGTTTATAGTCAGATGCCTTCTTTTGTCTTTGCACGGTATCTGTCTTTATTTCTTCGAAATATATTGCCCAATACTATTATGGTGTATGAAATATAAATGTAACGAAGTAAGGGGAAAATTGAGGAAAACTAAAAAATAATTAGCAAACGCTTATTTGTATCGTATTTTTTAAAGATACATTGATACCATTTTATCATTTTTATTTCCGTTTCTGTTTTATTCACTCTATCACACATTCACAGTCCAGCCAATCATTTTAAATACAACGTAAAGTCTATCTGAAATGGAAAATAAAATGTTCTCATTCTCTATAATTTGTTATCATGTCTTCTACAAGCAGCCGAAATAGCTCAGTTGGGAGAGCGTTAGACTGAAGATCTAAAGGTCCCTGGTTCGAAACCACCCGGAGAACTCGCATGAGTTCTGAACTGTCCCGGGTTTCGGCAGTGTCATTTTGCCATTTTGTACTTTTATATACGGTAACTGAACAACATCATATTCAATTTGCCAATCAGACATGTCTTTTTTCTGATCTAAAATAATTTTGTTGTCTTTAATCATGACTTCTTATGCAAAGTCCAATACTGCCTTTCTCTCTTAAAATATAGTTTTCTTAACGATATATCGCCCAATAGTGTGAAATATAAATGAAACGAAGTAAGGGGAAACTTGAGGAAAAATAAAAATAATTCGTCAACGCTAAATTTGTATTGTATTCTTTTAAGATATAAACATTAATATATGCCTTCCATTTTATCATTTTTGTTTCCGTCTCTGTTACACATAATTATACACATTCTTAACACATTAATATAACAGGCTACCATTTTCGATACAACAGATCTTTACCTGAGTTTTAAGATCAAGCAGGAATCAAGCCCATTTTATTTTTCTTCTTGATTTAGATATTTATTTATAATTATTTTGAAGCGCAGTATCAGCGCGGACTTCTAACGGGGCACTAGGAATTAGAAGTGAATTGACCATACCATGTAGTAACATGCAGTCTCCAATATCAGTGAAGTTTTTCATAAATAAAAATGTAATGTTTTCATTCTCTATACTTGTTATTCCGACTATTACAAGTAGCCGAAATAGCTCAGTTGGGAGAGCGTTAGACTGAAGATCTAAAGGTCCCTGGTTCGAAACCACCCGGAGGACTCGCATGAGTTCTGAACTGTCCCGGGTTTCGGCAGTGTCATTTTGCCATTTTGTACTTTTATATACACACTAAGAAAAAAATGGTGCAAGTATGCACCTTTAGGGGTGCAAACCGATGCAACAATAGCAGCACCTTTAGGGGTTAAATCCTGCACCCTTTTTAAAGGTGCAATCCTGCACCCTTTAAAAGGGTGCCAGATTGAACCTTTTAGGAGAAATAGTACCCTTTATGGTTAATTCCTGCACCTTTAGGGGTGCAAACCGATGCAATAGCAGCACCTTCAGGGGTTCAATCCTGCACTCTTTAAAAGGTGCAAACCTGCACCCATCATCGAGGAATACTGGTAAAATTTGCTCGTACACAAATAAATATTAAACATGCATGATGTTTCTTGGTTAGTAATCATATAATCAATAAATCTATTACTAAAACGTGAATGTAATTGTAACATGATCAGACAAAATAATCTATTGGTTAATGATTGCCAAAGGAAAATACAAATCACAAAATTGATGGGCATTGTCATAATTTGCTTAACAAATCATGATAAATGTATTTTTATGTGAACACGTGGAAAGTATCATGAATATGCATGCAATATGCAAACTTTTATTTTGCACCCTTTTTTGGTCGATAGGGTTCATTTTTGTGGGAAGGGTGCAAAATCTTATATTGCACCCTTTTTTTAACCCCTTTTCCTTCAATAGGGTTCATTTTTATGTAAAGGGTGCAAACTCTTATTTTGCACCCTTTTTTGCACCCTTTTTTCTTAGAGTGTACGGTAACTGTACAACATCATATTCAATTTGCCAATCAGACATTTTTTTTTTTAATCTGTTCTCGTTTAAAAAGAACTAGGAATCCAAAATTTTATAACCTTATGCCAATTCCAAAATTGCTATACTTATATAATCTCACCTTTTTTTTGCATTCGTTTGATAAATCTGATCCTCATTGAATTTTCCGTGACACGTCCTTTTAAATGGGCAATTTACTCTCCTCTATTTAACAAGTACTGTCTTACAATCAAAATATTCATATCACATGAAACCCTCAATAGGTTTATTTCGATTTAATTTGATTAAATATCGTTTTGATATAAATGTTCACCAATTTATAGCTGACCCGGGCAAAAGAAAAAACTTTTACGGCATGATAATAAATCATGGGAAGCTAATTATGCCGAGGTTTTGAAATGGCATTCTCGTTTATGATGAAATAAAAACTGTAAATTTGTTTAACTTTCCTGCTGCATCAAACATTGTCTATAATGACATGATATGCAGAAAAGGGATAATTCATTATGTCATTTTTTTTTACCAGGGAGATTGTGATCTCCCTGCTTTTACAATAATACTTTTTTGCATGACTCTACGGCTAAAATGGTTGGCATATAATGATAGAACAGACTACATCAATTATATTCCTTTATGATATCTGATCAACAAAATTAATTGATGGTCTACAACTCGCGTTTGGATTCCGGAGTATTAGTTAAGTATGCAAGTATTACAGACAAAATAACACCGTAAAAATAAAAATTTGTTTGCTCCAATTAATACCAATTTAATAGAGATACAAATGATAGGGATGTTGTGTACATTTCGAGGATATATATTAACCAGCCGAAATAGCTCAGTTGGGAGAGCGTTAGACTGAAGATCTAAAGGTCCCTGGTTCGAAACCACCCGGAGAACTCGCATGAAGTTCTGAACTGTCCCGGGTTTCGGCAGTGTCTTTTTGCTTTACATTTTATGTTTTGTTAGAAACTATCAATCATACGCCAAACTTTCGTGACCAAATTGCCAATTTCAAAATTGCTTATTCACTATAATCTCACATTTTGCATCTGTTTGAGAATTCTTGTCCTAATTGATTTTTTCCTTTTATTTTATTTTCAAACGGCAGTTTGCTCTCCTCTATTTTATAAGCCATGTCTTACAATCAACATGTTTATAAATATCACATGAAACTCTAAATTGGTTTATTCTGATTTTATCTTATTTTATTTCGTTCCGATATAAACACGTTCATGATACATATTGATTCAATAATGTATAGCTGAAGCGGGCAAAAGAGAAAATGATCAACAACATTTTACGGCATGATAATATAATCGTGGGAAGCATGACATAATTATGACAATTTTTTGAAATAGCATTCTCGTTTGTGTTGAAATAATAACTGTACATTTTTGTTTAACTCTCCTGCTGCATCAAACAATGTCTTTAGTAGCATGATAATTATGCAGAAAAGGGATCATTTATAATGTATCTCTTTTACCAGGGAGATTGTGATCTCTCTGCTTTTACAATAATACTTTTTTGCATAACTCTACGGCTAAAATGGTTGTCATATTATGATAGAACAGACTACATCAATTATATTCCTTTATGATATCTGATCAACAAAATTAATTGATGGTCTACAACTCGCGTTTGAAATTCCGGAGTATTAGTTAAGTATGCAGATATTACAGACAAAATTACACCGTAAAAATAAATTTTGATTGCTCCAATTTTAGTCATACTAATTTAATAGAGATACAAATGATGGGGATGTAGAGTACATTTCGAGGATATATATTAACCAGCCGAAATAGCTCAGTTGGGAGAGCGTTAGACTGAAGATCTAAAGGTCCCTGGTTCGAAACCACCCGGAGAACTCGCATGAGTTCTGAACTGTCCCGGGTTTCGGCAGTGTCTTTTTGCCTTACAATCATTTAATCTGTTCTCGTTTAAAAAGAATTATGAATCCAAAATTTTATAACCAATATGCCAATTCCAAAATTGCTATACTAACATAATCTCACTTTTTGTTCATTCGTTTGATAAATCTGGTCCTTATTGAATTTCCTTTACACGTCCTTTTAAATGGGCCATATACTCTCCTCTATTTAACAAGTACTGTCATAAATCCTGATATTGATATCACATGACACCTCAATGGTTTTATTTAATTTTTATTTTATTTAATTTCGTTTTAATATAAACATGTATATGATACATAATTAATGTTTCACTAATTTATAGCTGACCCGGGCAAAAGAGAAAATGCTCCACAAACTTTTACGGCATGATAATAAATTGTGGGTAGCATGACATTAGTATGACAATGTTTGGAAATGGCATTCTAGTTTATGATGAAATAAAACTGTAAATCTGTCAAACTTTCCTGCTGCTTCAAATTCTGTCTATAATGGAATATTATGCACAAAAGGGAAATTTCATTATGTCATATTTTTTACCAGGAAGAATGTGATCTCTCTGCTTTTACAATAATACATTTTTGCATGACTCTATATACGGCTAAAATTGTTGTCATATCATGCTAGAACAGACTAAATATATAATATTTCTTTATGAATCTGAAAATATAATTGATAGTCCACAATTTTGCGTTTGATGTTCCGAAGTATTATATAAATGTGCAGATATTACAGACAAAATTACACCGTAAAATAAAAATTGTTTGCTCCAAGTAATGCTAATTTAATAGAGATACAAATGAAAGGGATGTTGTATACATTTCGAGAATATACAGTGCGTCCCAGAAAAAACGAAACCGAGAAGTATCGATGTTTTATCATAACTTAATCACAACTATAATTAATGAATGATACATATTTGGAAAGCTCAGAGTCTCTTCTTTCAGTTGAGGCTACTCAGATGATGCATTTTTCACGCATGAGTGATTAAAAGCAATTTGAAGAAAGGAAACCAAAAAGACATTTGGCGGGCGGTATCTGAATTTCGAAGGAAAATTCACATTTCTAGAAAGTTGAGTTTCTGCCCTTTCATATGACACCTCAATCAGGAAAAATGAGCGAGGAATGACAAAGTTATGTTTGTTTAAAGTAGTGCTTGCATTTCCATAATTTTATTAAACGAATTCGTTTTCACTGGCTGCCTGCCGTATCAATAAACGAAATTAACAAAAGACTTAACTCCGTTTCGTTGACAATCAGCCGTAGACGAGAGTCTTCATGCATGGCTGATTGTCAACGAAACGGAGTTAAGTCTTTCGTCAAATCTGCTTTTTTTTCTACGGCAGGCACCCAGTGAAAACGAATTCGTTTGTTAAAATTATGAAAATATAAGGGCTACTTTAAACAAACAGAACTTTGTTATTTCTGGCTCATTTTTCTTGATTGAGGTATCATATGAAAGAGCAGAAAATAAACTTTCTAGAAATATGAATTTTTCTTTGCCATTCAGATACCGCCCGCCAAATTACTTTTTGGTTTCCTTCCTTCAAATTGCTTTTAATCACTCATGCGTGAAATATGCATCACGTGAGTAGCATCACATGAAAGAAGAGACTCTAAGCTTTCCAAATATGTATCATTCATTAATTATGGTTGTGATTAAGTTATGAAAAAACATCGATACTTCTCGGTTTCGTTTTTTCTGGGACGCACTGTATATTAACCAGCCGAAATAGCTCAGTTGGGAGAGCGTTAGACTGAAGATCTAAAGGTCCCTGGTTCAAAACCTCCCGGAGGACTCGCATGAGTTCTGAACTGTCCCGGCTCTCGGCAGTGTCTTTTTTGCCTTACATTCAATTAATTACTTAATGTGTTTTTGTTGGAAACTATAAATCATACACCAAACTTTCGTGACCAATTTGCCAATTCCAAAACTGCTTATTTATTAAAATCTAAAATTTTACATTTTGTTGAGAAATCTTGTCCTAAATGAATTTTCCTTTCATGTTCTTTTCAACCGGCAGCTTGCTCTCCTCTATTTTATAAGCCATGTCTTACGGTCAAAATATTTATATCACATGAAACTCTAAATAGGTTTATTCTAATTTTATCTTATTTTATTTCGTTTTAATATAAACATGGTTATTAAACATATTGATTCAATAATGTATAGCTGAACCGGGCAAAAGAGAAAATGCTCCACAATATTTTACGGCATGATAATATAATCGCGGGCAGCATGACATAATTATGACAATGTTTTAAAAATAGCATTCTCGTTTATGTTGAAATAATAACTGTAAATTTGTTTAACTCTCCTGCTGCATCAAACAATGTCTTTAGTGGCATGATATCCAGAAAAGGGTTAATTTAGGATGTATCTCTTTTACTAGGGAGATTGTGATCTCTCTGCTTTTACAATAATACATTTTGTGCATGACTCTACGGCTAAAATGGTTTTCATATCATGCTAGAACAGACTACATATATAATATTTCTTTATGAAACTGAAACAAAAACTAAATTGATGGTCCACAATTTTGCGTTTAATGTTCCGAAGTATCAATGTGCAGATATTACAGACAAAATTACACCGTAAAAAAAAAAATTATTTGCTCCAATTAAAGGTATTACAAAGTTTTGGTATGGGGTTACGAATTTGGTTCAAATGAACATTTTGGAAGCATAAGCGATCCTACAATATTCAGTGATCGTTGTTGCGGTTGAAATTGAGTCTTAAGTTATGGAATTGTAAATAATTAACTCTTTATGTTGTATAGCTCCCTCTCAAGGTCAAGATATTAATTAAGCTATAAAACAATGTTTCTTGACTAAAATCGACCGATTAGCTATTCCCGTTTAGAAATTATATATCACAACTACATAGTCTGAGATTTTCATGTTCGCAGCTACCATTATACGGCCGTAGGCGCTATTTAAAAATTCATCAAAATTTACCGGGAGCACCGGTAAATTGTTATATTTAATTTTTCTCGAAAGCAGAATTGTTTTAGGTGCTAAATTTTCTAGCGCTTATAAGACATCCACAGGGACATCCAAATATATCAAAATTGTAAAGAATCACTATCCACCCAATTTCAAAATTTCCCAAAACTTTGTATTACCTTTAATACTAATTTAATGTTGAGTTGGGAGAGCGTTAGACTAAAGATCTAAAGGTCCCTGGCTCGAAACCACCCGGAGGACTCGCATGAGTTCTGAACTGTCCCGGGTTTCGGCAGTGTCTTTTTGCTTTGCATTTATAAATCATACACACAATTTTTGTGACCAATTTGCCAATTCCAAAATTGCTTATTTATTATCATTTAAAATTTTACATTTGTTTGAGAAATCTTGTAATAAATGAATTTTTCCTTTCATGTTCTTTTCAAACGGCAGTTTGCTCTCCTCTATTTTCCAAGCCATGTCTTACAATCAAAATTTTTTTATCACATGAAACTCTAAATAGGTTTATTTTTATTCAATTTGATTTAATATCGTTTCAATATAAACATGATACATATCGATTCAATTATGTGTAGCTGAACCGGGCAAAAGAGAAAATGCTCCACAACATTTTATTGAATCCAATGACCGGGGTAATTTTGTAAAGCGCTTAGAGACATTTGTATTAAGCGCTATATAAAAATTAAATATTATTATTATTATGATATAATCATGGGAAGCATGACATAATTATGAAAATGTTTTGAAAAAGCATTCTCGTTTATGTTGAAACAATAACTGTCAATTTGTTTAACTCTCCTGCTGCATCAAACAATGTCTTTAATGACATGATATGCAGAAAAGGGATAATTTAGGATGTATCTCTTTTGCCAGGGAGATTGTGATCTCTCTGCTTTTACAATAATACATTTTTGCATGACTCTATATACGGCTAAAATGGTTGTCATCATGATAGAACAGACTACATAAATGATACTTCTTAATGAATCTGAAACATAAAAATTAAATCGATGGTCTACAATTTCGCATTTGAAACTCCGAGGTATCAGTTAATGTGCAGATATAACAGACGAAATTACACCCTAAAAATTAAAATGTGTGTGCTCCAATTAATACTTGAACTTTGCTTGAGTGTATTTGGATTGCCAGACGTGTCAATACTGAACTGACAATTATAGTTTCATTTTAGCCATAGGCATATGGCTTAGAAATTGGGGAAATGAGGTACTGTTACAAGTAGCTATATAATGATGACCTTTATACCTGATCAGCAAACAACTCTATTATTGTATGCAAATTTTGAAGGTATGGAGTAAGTTGGCATACTTACTAGAGACATTAAACCAACAATGTCTCGTTTAAAAGACCTTGCGTTCCCAGGGAACGATATTTGTATTCCTGTTTTTCAAGTTGTTTAAATTGGCTAAGGTTTTTTAAGTATACGGGATAACTTAGTATGTAATCCAACTTGAAACAAATCTAATTTACACACGATAAATTATGCTTCAATATCTGACGGTCTGTAAAAATATATGAACACCTTAGCCGCTGTTAGCTCGTTAAAATCACAATTGTACTACGACGCTCCTATACACGTGTAACGACTGCATTCACGAAAAAGAACCCGTTTATTTCAGAAAAAAGCATCCTGATTTTAAAAAAGGGAATGATGACATTATTGTGATAAAATATCAAAAAGGGCGTGTTTTTCTGTCTCTCTTTTTGGACTCCTGAGAAATAATTTTAAAAAGGGGTTATACAATATATTGAATATCATAGATGGGGGGGGGGGGCACATTGAGCAGTGTTCCGGGTTTAGGGGGGGGGGGGTCTCCATGCAAGGATGAAAACCCCGCGAAAGGGGTTGACCGCGGAGGAATTAAGAGTTTCATTACTGGCGGTTTTAATACTTTGCTCTATCAATCGGTTGATGAATTCTCAAACTGGTTTGATTTCATTTCTTCGTCAAATACAGTACATTTTAAAAGACGGACAAGAAATATTGACACTGGATGAATATATCTTGACAGGATGCAAATATTTCCAACACACAGACATAATGATGTGTGAGACGCGATGGTAGAGCAGCGATCTCGTAACCTGGGAGAGGACTTAAAGCCGTCAGTCCCCTGGTTGCTTACTTACAACCATACACATGCTTTATTAGCAGTCAGGTAAAACAAACCATCAAACCTGACCAAATCGGGTAGGCGTAAATGAAACAGAAGATGAAATCAGTGATCACCCTGATTGAAATGAGCTAATTAATGGCCTCTTAATATCTTTCTTTTAATTTCTTTTGATACTTCCATTTGGTAGTGTATTTCATGCCTTGTTCTAGATTCAAGTTTTCATACTCAAGATTTTAGTTTTTGTCATACTCACAGCAAAGATGTTTGTCCAAAATTCGTCAAATCAGCACTTTTATTTCTTTGCGTGATTTCTTGTTTGCTGAGTGGCCAGTACAGTTATTTGCTTTGTGCTGTTATGCCTATATTGACTTATTAAATGTCATCTATACAGGTTATGCTCTTTCATCCATATTATTTGGTTCCATCGGCTTAGATTTAGATAATAATCAAGATTTCTTTTATTCCTATACAGCAATAAACTTTCAAAAGATTTAATTCTAGTCGAATGACCTCACTGGAGCATCAAACGAAGTAAACAAATATAGGTTCCATTTGCTAGCCCTCTTCTAATCAACCTTTTTCAGCGCCATATACTGAACAGTACAAGCCTCAAAGGGATCCAGTAACATTGCCTCAGATTCTGAAACAAAATCCTGGATTTTGCTCATGCTGCAATGATAATTATAAACCTTTAGGTCAGTCAGAAACCCCATGAATTTTACAAGCCGATCGCCTGTCTGATTATCAAGATATTTATGATTGGAATAACACTACAGTCTATTGGGGAAAACGAGTATGGTAAAACCGGTCACTCAAAGATTTTTACTTTTTTGAGGCACTTCTAGATCATTTTGAAGCGCGATTTTTGTAGGGCTTCAATGAACCATATCACAGACACTGATAACACGTAGATTTAACATTGTTAAACGATATCCCTTTAAGAGTTGCTGACATTTAGAAACGATATTGTCCGATGTTTCACTATATTATAACAGTTGGTGGTTATCATAATCACTTCCCAGGGCCATTAGATGTCATACCAAGACAATGCAATCGCTCGAGCAAAGTGCATTATCTGTGATAAATCGTGTTTGTTTTTTACTCCATGGTAATTCACCGTTGCTGAGAGGAATATTTGAAAACAACCTTTACCAATGAGGTGTCATGCGTTTTCAAGTCGGTGCGTACAAAGAATTTATTATAGATTCTTCCTTCTTAACCATGGGATGGAAGTTGAGAATGAATAGGACAGTATATAGAAAATGAAGGAGACGAAGAAGACGCAGAAAAGAAGGGATAAAGAAGAATTCGAAGATGAAATGACAGAATTTAAAAATTTTAAAGAAAAATAATTATGATGAAGAAGGATCATGGGCATGAGAGGAAGGAGAAACAGAAATAATAGATAATGAAAAAAAAGAAAGAGAAGGATAATATGAAAAGAAGGAAAGGAAGGTGAAAAAGAGAAAGAAGAAGGGGGTAATTTACTGGAGGTGATTGTCCAGGTAGGTGATTGTCCTATAACCATAATAAAAATGATTTTATGATTAACCTTTTCTTTAAAGAAGAAAGAAATAATGATTTGTTTTTACTACGGAGAATGGGAGAGGTCCTCGCAAGATATCAACGAGTTGCCAATTTATTTATTTTTTTATGTCCCTTTTGCAGCCAACCTCAAATTCTGTAGAACTTTGCAGGAATTATGAATATGTCATGTATGTCATATCTGTGGAATTTAAACGTTAGCAGTGTCCTAATATTCAAATTATGCAAGGAAACCTGTTTACTTGCTAGACTTTACCGTCAGACACTATTGAGTGAGTGACTGGCTTTTTTTTCTTCTTTGGTAATAACATGTACATAAAATGAGCTGTAAAGGGTACATGAGCATTTGTCTACATCAATAACCCACTTCTTGTGATGGCCAAAATTAAACTGATTGAATCTTTGCGCAGCATAAAACGTATGACCATACGGTACAATGGCCTGAAAATCAAGACTATTACTTATTGGCTCTATAGCTTCTTAGTCGATTTGACAACTAATAGTCGTTATTTTCCCAGGGAAGTTCTAAATTAGTATTATCTTTCAAATGCCGTTTGAATTTAACCTTTAGTACCTTTAAAACCTTGAAAAATAATTTTCTTTTTGCTCCTAACTGAAATGTTTCATTAACATTTCTTCTGCTTTTCCATTCAAACCCACTTTAGATCAGGGTTGATTTCCCCTTTAAGAGTTCTCGCATGAGATTTTTAAAGCCTATAAAAAGGTCCCATCCTGTCACGCCCATTCTAACGTTTATTCAGCCATGCAAACATTGGGAGGGCTCTTATCATATTTCCTTTTAAAAGGGTCTGGATAAAATGTCATTTCATCGGAACACAGTGTTTTTTTACCCTCCTATATAGGTTCAGTGCTTCTATCCAGACAATAAGGGTCAGAGTCCAATAATCATGCGATATTTAAAGCAAACAACACTTTGAACCGTCGTCTTTCGATGTCAAAATAACAGCGATACAAAAGTCAAGTCGGGGCATAGTTTCTCATTTTCAAAGTTGGTGTCGTGCTTGATATGTTCCGGTAGAGATGAAATATTCTCGAGACCGATCAGCTGGATAATTTCGATTAATTTATTTTGTCGGGAGCTGAAACGTTGGTGTCGTAATTTCACATGAAGGACTATGAAAGTTTTCTCTCGGGATTTTTAATTCGGAGTTATTACTTTGACGTTGGTGTCGTTCTATCACATACAGAATGTGACTCAAATTATGGAATATTATCAATGGCTATATACAGGTGCAGGTGCTTAGTGATCGACAGGTAATATTTCGTGTTGCAGATTGAATTTTGTATTTGGTATATTATGTGCATGGTATATCATGCTCATCACTATTATGTGTATTGGCCAATGTGAAAGGGATGTACACTTAACGCATTCCAAAATAGTTTCAAATACTTCTAAGATATCGACTTTATAGCAATATTAATACCTCGTTGCATTGCATGTAGAAATCATTTTCGTATCATGTAATTTGTCTCTGTCATGTTCACACATCACAGTTTATAGCCTAGGTGACACACAACGCTGTTGAAATTAATTGCAATATTTTTTTTTTTAACTGTGCGATAGTTTTACTTTTCTAATGTATAGTTTGTCGGCCGTTTTTATTAATGTTTTATTTAATGAGATGTATGCTGCCTATTATTACTATAATATTCACGTACACTGATATTTAGTCTTGAGGGTGATGGCGTCATCTTAAAATACCTCTTAGTAGGCTTATAGAATGCTCGAGACAATTATACATAAAAGTACTTTTTTAGCATGCAATTCATATGAATTTATCCTCCAATGCCTAACTCTCTTCTCGATTTGTACTGTGTCTTGTCTTTATGCGTAATAGGCGTTTGCCGCACAAGCAATTTGCTTTCCGGGGTTTTGCCTCTGTCTGCTTTGGAATAGATTTACTGTTCTTTTTTTCTTTTTTTGTGTGTTACCACATTTTAAATGAGAAGGAATTAAAAGTAAACTTAAATGTTTTTAAAAAAATTAATAAACATTTCAATATCATACTCCAACCACGAAATTCACTCGGTGGTCAATTTCGTAAACAGGTCATGCCGGTCAAATTCCAATTTGTTAGCTTCAATCCCGGACCAGCAACAACACATCTCCACTTGACAAGTCTTGGTTTAATCTAAAACACAATCACAAGAATACACATATTATCTCTGTATCTGTTAACAAAACTAAAAATACCGTGGTATTACTGGGATCATCATTTTCCCCAAAAATATTTTAAAGCTAGCAATTTAAAAAAAAAGAGCTTTACGAGTGAATCTACTTTAATAATTAAAAAAAAAACCTTTACGATGTAAGTAATAATTATCCTGATTCAGAGATAAATGGATAGACCCTTTAACGTCAAACTATAGAGCTACTTCATTCTTGGGCGGATCGATTTGCCGCTTACATGGCCAGAGGCTTCGTGCATGCGCAGAAATTTGCTTATAATACGCAACTCCACTTTCAACCAATCAGAGTTGCTCATTTAATACTTCTAGAAGTGTCGTAGTCTAGTAGCCGGACTGTGGATCGCACGGCTCGCTGTTCGAGTCCCGCCGCGGTACCCGTTTGGTAAGATATTAATCATTATTTGCCACACTACACCAAGGTAAGGTAAATGGGTACCCGGTGGGAAGAAATTCCTTGAACGCTTGAGCGCCTTTTCATGGTTTCTCGGCTAAAGATTGCTAGGATTGCAGGGGGGTGTTTCATAAAACTGTTCGTAAAGTTACGCATGGCTATACGAACGACTTGTATATGAAGTGCCAGATAGGATGCCCAAAGTTTTTTCTGATATTTCCAATAACCTCAATTAAATTATTTCAAAAAATGTACTTTGCATCAAAAATGTTTGTTATAATAAGAATGTTAATCTACATATGCACAGTTCAACTTTAGTTGATGCAGTTAATAATGATTGAGCATCCCATTTGGCTTTTCATAATACAAGTCGTTCGTAAAGTCATGCGTTAATATACGAACAGCTTTATTAAACACCCCAGGACCTAATGAGGGTAGAACAAGACATATTGATATTATTATTACTTGATTTATGGAGCAGTATTTAAAGGGATAGTTGAGTTCTGTTGCAGAGGGCGCTACACAAAATAATTTTTTTGTAAGATAATGAAAAACTGAGTGTCAAATTTGAAAGAACATAATATTTAAATGACAAAATCATCTTTGTTTGATCAAAATCGGTTCAGAGACGGATGAAATATCCATAAATATAACGATTTCGTACCACCACAAATATTAGATAATTTGACAAATTTGAAAAAGCCGTTGAAAAAAAAAACGGCTTTTAAGTCGTATTTCAGCCAATGCCGATGTTAGCTTTTTTGTTGGCATTTTCGTGTTGCTTATATTACGCACAACCAGCCGGCCCATGTATTGTTATTTTTAATTAAATAATTAATTAACGATCACCATGTGTTTTTTAAAGTGGAGCTGAATTAGTATGGGGTCTAAATTTATCCGTTCATATCAATTTTAGGTTCTAAAAGGGCACTAGAAATGTCATAGATAAAAAAAAAAGGGCAATAACCATGCACTTTGAAGGCATTTGCGGTCTGAAAACAGAACTTAACTATCCCTTTAATAGAAGAAAAAAGAAGAAGTGTTTATATGCAAAATGTTCCATGTAATAGTTAGATTAATTCCTTCGAGTTCAAGAGTCATGACTGTATATATTATTTGAATGTATATTATATAGGTTCTCGATGTCGATGTCCTGTTATGATGGAGAGAATAAGATTGACGGTGGATTGTCTTGGGATGCGGGAAAGATACCGCTTCGGATGGTGTACGAATGATACACTGTGGTGAAAGGAGACGCAACCATTGGCAACCGAAGTGAGTTACCACCATGAGAAAGAGAAAGGTACAAACCATCTCCAAGTTTGTGCGATCCAAAATGTGGTGAGTATAGACAAACACCAGGCAATTTCATTACTCCATTGTATTGTCCATCAGTACATTTCCACTTGGACATTCACAAAAAAGGATCAAGTTTCAAGTCAAAATATGTGACATTCTTCTGTAGATAGGCCTAACATAAATAAATAAATCAAATCAAATCAAGTTGTAGATAGTAAATTTGAAGTTGTAAACTGTAAATAAGTTATATTGATGAGACTAATCTCGATTAGCATTATAATATTTTGTTAGTTCCTTTTACCAAAATATTGTCCAATGTATATCTCTTCGTTGCATTTAGGTGAAACGAATTTTGGTAATTAATGAGTATATCAAAATCAAATCAAATGATGTAATAAGTCACAGTAATTTTCGCACATTTCGATAGGTGCATGATGCAAAAGGCTCTTGTTATTGCAAAAGGTTATATTTTCAAGTCTCTGCGATTACGTTCTAGCCTAAAAAGCAAAAATGGGGAATGCAAAAAAAGCAAGCAGTCATGCATCAAACTGGAGAACAGAAAGAAAAAAAGGACGAGATCAAGATTAAATCTAGCCATTTTGGAGCTTGAAATGAAGTCCTAGCAAGGCAAAAAGAAACATGCCGAAACCCGGGACAGTTCAGAACTCATGCGAGTTCTCCGGGTAGTTTCGAACCAGGGACCTTTAGATCTTCAGTCTAACGCTCTCCCAACTGAGCTATTTCGACTGTTGAATATCTAAGTAGCATTTTCTCATCATGATCGCAGAATATTGGCGAATTTTAATAACCTGGAGGAAACATAAAAATTGAAACATGACAGAATGAATTAGCAATAATGAAAATGATCTTGAAAATTCAATAATTCATAATAGTCGCATAATAAAGGCGAATTTTAACCTTGTGGTTGCGAATGTAACTATTTTTAAACTATTGTTCCTTAGTATGTTTAAAAAGGCCTCATGGAAGAACCCTATTATTAGTGATAACGAGTCACTTTGTCTAAATATCAGAAATAAATACATGAATAAAAATGAATAACATGTTGCAATCGAGAAAACAATCTTGACTTAAAGAGAAAGCAATAACCGGTAAGGAGACACACATATTTATTGTTAAGGAAACATAATTATGACAGAAAAATTAGCAATAATAAAAATGATATCTTGAAAACTCAAGATAATTGAGAAGAAAAAAAAAACAGAAAAGTAAACTGACAACGAAAGTGGCTCAGTTTCACAAGAATAATATGGAAAAACTAGGCAAAAAGACAATGCCGAAACCCGGGACAGTTCAGAACTCATGCAAGTTCTCCGGGTGGTTTCGAACCAGGGACCTTTAGATCTTCAGTCTAACGCTCTCCCAACTGAGCTATTTCGGCTGTTGAATGCAAATTTGCATTTTCTCATTATAGTCGCATAATACTGGCGAATAATAAACTTGTTGGTTGCGAATGTAACTATTTTAAAACTATTGTTCCTTATTATGTTTAACATGGCCTCGTGGAAGACTCCAATTATTAGTGATAATGAGTCATCCTGTCTAAATATCAGAAATATATACATAAATTATGAATAAAAATGTTTCTCCCTATATTGAAAAAGAGTTCTTGAATATTCAACATATAATATATTATATAAGCGAGAAAAAAAACACAGAAAATTTAACTGTCAACGAAAGTGGCTCAGTTATCATGTTTCACAAGAATAGTATGGACAAACTAGGCAAAAAGACACTGCCGAAACCCGGGACAGTTCAGAACTCATGCGAGTTCTCCGGGTGATTTCGAACCAGGGACCTTTAGATCTTCAGTCTAACGCTCTCCCAACTGAGCTATTTCGGCTGTTGAATGTTCGAGTAGCATTTTCTCATCATGATCGCATAATACTGGCGAATTTTAATAACCTGGAAGGAAACATAAAAGTTGAAACATGACAGAAAAATTAGCAATAATGAAAATGATCTTGAAAATTCAATAATTCATAATAGTCGCATAATAAAGGCGAATTTTAACCTTGTGGTTGCGAATGTAACTATTTTTAAACTATTGTTCCTTATTATGTTTAAAAGGGCCTCATGGAAGAACCCTATTATTAGTGATAACGAGTCACTTTGTCTAAATATCAGAAATAAATACATGAATAAAAATGAATAACATGTTGCAATCGAGAAAACAATCTTGACTTAAAGAGAAAGCAATAACCGGCCGGGTAAGGAGACACACATATTTATTGTTAAGGAAACATAATTATGACAGAAAAATTAGCAATAATAAAAATGATATCTTGAAAACTCAAGATAATTGAGAAGAAAAAAAAAACAGAAAAGTAAACTGACAACGAAAGTGGCTCAGTTTCACAAGAATAATATGGAAAAACTAGGCAAAAAGACAATGCCGAAACCCGGGACAGTTCAGAACTCATGCAAGTTCTCCGGGTGGTTTCGAACCAGGGACCTTTAGATCTTCAGTCTAACGCTCTCCCAACTGAGCTATTTCGGCTGTTGAATATCTAAGTAGCATTTTCTCATCATGATCGCAGAATACTGGCGAATTTTAATAACCTGGAGGAAACATAAAAATTGAAACATGACAGAATGAATTAGCAATAATGAAAGTGATATCTTGAAAATTCAAGATAAGTGAGGAGAAAAAAAAATAGAAAATTAAACTGTCAACGTAGGTGGCTCAGTGTCACAAGAATAATATGGATAAACTAGTCAAAAAGACACTGCCGAAACGCGGGACGCGCGTTTCCGTTTTACACCCTGCCCTAGGCTTTTCTCCAATAACATTTTACAAACCGACTGGTATTCGGAGTCTAGTCGTCCACATCTTGCCTCGGCGCTCTGCACACCACCAGAACTCTGAAAACGTCACGTAGCGCTAGCTAACTCTCTATACTAGTTGATCTTCCTAGTCGTATCATTTATTTTTATCCATTAATACGCAATACTCTAAGAGCGTGAGGATGCGTGATCAGCTCGCAAAATTTAGCCCAGCGATAACAAAACAATAATATATCGGGAAAACCGTCTTGAACAAGAAGACCCTCGCATCCCCAATTGAAATTGTACATAAGCTTTGGCTTCGCTATTCTTGACGTCGATATAAACAAACTTAGACTTCGGATACAGCATGTTTCGTGTAATTTCTTGCCGAAAAGCCTAGGGCAGGGTGTAAAACGGAAACGCGCACCCGGGACAGTTCAGAACTCATTCGAGTTCTCCGGGTGGTTTCGAACCAGGGACCTTTAGATCTTCAGTCTAACGCTCTCCCAACTGAGCTATTTCGGCTGTTGAATGCAAATTTGCATTTTCTCATTATAGTCGCATAATACTGGCGAATAATAAACTTGTTGGTTGCGAATGTAACTATTTTAAAACTATTGTTCCTTATTATGTTTAACATGGCCTCGTGGAAGACTCCAATTATTAGTGATAATGAGTCATCCTGTCTAAATATCAGAAATATATACATAAATTATGAATAAAAATGTTTCTCCCTATATTGAAAAAGAGTTCTTGAATATTCAACATATAATATATTATATAAGCGAGAAAAAAAACACAGAAAATTTAACTGTCAACGAAAGTGGCTCAGTTATCATGTTTCACAAGAATAGTATGGACAAACTAGGCAAAAAGACACTGCCGAAACCCGGGACAGTTCAGAACTCATGCGAGTTCTCCGGGTGATTTCGAACCAGGGACCTTTAGATCTTCAGTCTAACGCTCTCCCAACTGAGCTATTTCGGCTGTTGAATGTTCGAGTAGCATTTTCTCATCATGATCGCATAATACTGGCGAATTTTAATAGCCTGGAAGGAAACATAAAAGTTGAAACATGACAGAAAAATTAGCAATAATGAAAATGATCTTGAAAATTCAATAATTCATAATAGTCGCATAATAAAGGCGAATTTTAACCTTGTGGTTGCGAATTTAACTATTTTTAAACTATTGTTCCTTATTATGTTTAAAAGGGCCTCATGGAAGAACCCTATTATTAGTGATAACGAGTCACTTTGTCTAAATATCAGAAATAAATACATGAATAAAAATGAATAACATGTTGCAATCGAGAAAACAATCTTGACTTAAAGAGAAAGCAATAACCGGTAAGGAGACACACATATTTATTGTTAAGGAAACATAATTATGACAGAAAAATTAGCAATAATCTTGAAAACTCAAGATAATTGAGAAGAAAAAAAAAAACAGAAAAGTAAACTGACAACGAAAGTGGCTCAGTTTCACAAGAATAATATGGAAAAACTAGGCAAAAAGACAATGCCGAAACCCGGGACAGTTCAGAACTCATGCAAGTTCTCCGGGTGGTTTCGAACCAGGGACCTTTAGATCTTCAGTCTAACGCTCTCCCAACTGAGCTATTTCGGCTATTGAAAAGTTTAATAGAATTTACGAATATCCAGGCATAATACCGGCGAAATTTAACACGGCGGTTGCGAATGGTTCAATCGAGAAAACAACCTTGACAATAACCGTACCAGGAACTGAACTTTATTTTCGGAGATGTAATGATGTAGACACGAAAATTGTTAGGGAAACATGACAGAATAATTACCCATAATGAAAATGACATCTTGAAAATTCAAGAACTGTATGTGAGAAAAAATGAGATTAAAGATGATTACATCAATTTAATCTTTAAATTAAAAAAAAAAAACATGCCGAAACCCGGGACAGTTCATGCAGGACTCATACGAGTTATCCGGGTGGTTTCGAACCAGGAACCTTAAGATCTTCAGTCTAACGCTCTCCAAACTGAGCTATTTCGGCTGTAGAGTATATCATTTCCAGATATATCCTCACCAATTGTTATTATTTTATGTCAGTCAATGACTTTATGCAAGCTTGCGCTAAAAGATTGTCTATGCGTCTCTCTGACGTAACACGTTTTCATTATCGAATATGCGCACTATGGCTTTCTCTTACATTCTGCGCAACCAACCTGCAAATTACCCTGATGCGCGCTAAGCAACGCCTAGCAACTTCCTAGCAACCTCTACGCGCACCATTGTTTTCTTTAAATTCACCCTTTTATCATTTCTGGCTCTTTTCGCACAAGGGACAATTGAACATCATCAAACCTGCAACTCTTTTAGTACTAGGCCAAAGTCATTACATGTGAATACTGGAAAAAAGTGAATAAATAACCACCTTCCTTTTGGAACTTTTTCAGGCAACTAAGATAAGATTAACATCATGGCACAGAAGAGCTTTGACGCTGTCGGATTCGGTAAGGATCTGCTCGCCGGCGGAGTATCGGCGGCGGTTTCCAAGACGGCAGTAGCACCTATCGAGAGGGTCAAGCTGCTGTTACAGGTAAGGCCTATTCAAAATATTCATTTTAAAAAAAATTTACTAGGGGTTTAGACTATTTTTTTTTTGGCATTTCTACCGGATATCGGTAATGTCCTAAGTAGACTAAGTGCTCGCTTTAACTAAAGCAAACAATGTCGATAACGAGTAATTATGGGAAAGGAATTTGTTTATTTCAAGAGGTCTGATAGGTAATGATATTTTATTTTTAAGGGCTTCTGATATCTTCTTTTTCTCGAGCCCCCCCCCCCCACCCCGCCCCTCTCGTACAATCATACAATGGGGGGGGGGGGGTGTGGCTGTGTCACGGTGTTTGTCCAAACACTTCACACAAGATAAGCCTTCTCTTTTGCCTTTTGTTTGAACGAAAATTACCCATTAGTCTAGGCCTAAATAGCAATAATCATCATGAATAATTTTCCTTAATGTCATAGATCTACATAGATCTAGGTCTAGTCTAGATCTAGATCTAGGTTTTAAAGATTTAAGAAATATTGATAATAGACTAAACTTCTACAAATAAGTCTTTGAAATCGCCTGTCCGGATAACCAACCTGTCCGGACAAACGACGCTGACTGTATGCCTTAGACATCGTTCATTATCTGTTCACTCCTTTTCATCCTTGGTTTTTCTTTATATCGCAATATGGCTTACCCATTTCACCACTTACTTTCATCGGGTGGTAACTCACCGGGGGTAATTTTCCGGGGGGTAATTGTCCCGCTGGTAATTGGCCGGGGGGGGGGGTGGGTAATTGTCCTATGCCGGTTGGGGGTTGTAGCCCTCCTCTTCCGCCCCGATAATCTTTAAATCACCAATATTCGGATTCGGGCAGTCTGTGACCACACGTTCGGCTTGACTGAGAGGTGCTCTCGTTGCATTTGTTTAATTACTGAAATAAATGGTCTTATTGTTTCGCTCTCTCGCTTTGTGATATTAAATTACATTAGTCGAGGACCAGCTCTCCGACACATCGAAGTGGTAAATTAACCGTTGCAATTTATATGTCTGCAAAAGTTTAACAGAGGTGTCGCCAGACCATGTCGAATCAACTTTGACGACAGGAAAATTTCCAATGACGTTTTTAAAAATATATATATATATCTATATTCCGATTTGCCGCCCCCTTACCCAAACTCGTAGTGTTAAGGCACCTTCCTCAGACAACAAATTCCTAATCTTTTTGTTCTTTTTGTTTTCCTTTTATAGGTCCAAGCCGTCTCCCAGCAGATTGCCGCCGACAAACAATACAAGGGCATCGTCGACTGTTTCACACGCGTCGCGAAAGAGCAAGGGACGTTGTCGCTCTGGCGAGGCAACCTAGCCAACGTCATCCGATACTTCCCGACCCAGGCTCTCAATTTCGCTTTCAAGGACAAATACAAGCAGATCTTTCTCAGCGGAGTCAACAAGAACGAGAACTTCTTGCGGTACTTCGCTGGCAACCTGGCTTCGGGAGGAGCCGCTGGGGCAACGTCGCTGTGTTTCGTCTACCCGCTCGACTTCGCGCGTACGCGTCTGGCGGCCGACGTCGGATCGAAGGGCGGAGGTGGCAGGGAGTTCAACGGCCTCGGTGACTGTCTCAAGAAGATTGTTAAGTAAGTTTTGACCCTTCCTCAACAAAATTACAATTTTTCTATCGTTGATTATGGTTTCCAACCAATCGCAAACTTGATTAATACACTGTATATCATAATTATAACTATCTCTTTCAGAAAGTCTTTCGAATAGAGCTACCATTTATATGAAACTCAAATTACGCTACAGTCAATAATTTGAATCAAACGAAACACTCATGAGAACTATGTTAAATTGATGATTTATTGTATGTTTCTTCCCGTGTAGGGCGGACGGTTTCAAGGGCCTCTACCGAGGTTTCGGTGTGTCTGTCCAGGGCATCATCATCTACCGTGCCGCATACTTCGGCACCTATGACACCGTCAAGGGAATGATTCCCAAGGAGTACCAGAACTTCTTCCTTTCCTGGATGATCGCCCAGATTGTCACCACGCTGGCTGGCGTCACCTCATATCCCTTCGATACCGTGAGTGCCCAGGGATACCCCCCCCCCCCATCCCACAAAAAACACACACACACAATCGCAAGGGCTTTCAATAGATCATAACCATATCCATCACCCATTGAAATATACGAGCATTACGATGACATGCGCTTGATGAATGATTGCAAAAAAACTTACCATTGATGGTAACTTTGCCATCCGTGGTAACTTCCATGGAAGCCTTGATGTTGGGTGGCTGTTGAGCCATGTTACCATGGTAGTTGCCATTGATGGCAAAATTACCATCAATGGTAAGTTTTATGCAACAGGGCCCAGATTTAGGAAGAATTTGCATTATAAAATCTAAATTCTAAGGGATATTAAACTTTCCGTGGAGGAGGAAAAGCTAAATCGGTGCCGAATCGCAGTCAGACCAGTAATGCGATTGTCTACGATTTGACACAAATTTTTATTTTCTTCTGAATAGAATTTTTAAATGTATTAAAATTCTGGTTCATTATATTCTTATATTATTATTATTAGAGTTCCATATCCAATAGACCAATACAATTGTAATTTCTTCGAAAGTCGGATGGCAAGACGGTTGTATAGTGGCTTTAATAAGTCGATTCTTTGGAGGTCTTAGCGATTGTGTTCATTTCCTTATAGAGGGGGAGGGGGTAGGATCAGGAATAGCCAAACATTTTGGTATCCTTGTGAATATTTGTATGAAAAACCAGGGCCCTGTTTCATAAAACTTGCTATCAATAACAACTGCTACTGATATATGACAAATGCAAGGATTTCAGTAGCTTACAACAATTATCGTTACCTGATATTGATTACAATGATTGAAGATTGAATGCAAAGAAACTGTTTCATAAGTTTTATGAAACAGTGCCCAGTTTCTGGAATCGTAGCCGCCTTTCAAGAGTTGCGATTGATTCGAATTGTTTGCAACCTCTCTCATTAACATTAAAAGGGCAATTGTATTTATTTCAGATCCGCCGTCATTTATCAATTTTGAAAGCACTAAGCGGAAAGCGGTGTAACGTGGGCAAACTAACTGAACATTGTAACAGAATTAAAACAGCCATGAATTAAGTCGAATTAATGGCGCTTTTATCTGGCAATATTCAGTTATTATTTATGCAGCGTTTTGCGTCGTCGATTTGACGTCGAGTAGCGCAGTAAAATGTCTCCTGCCTGCATGAAACTGATTTTATAGATCGTCACGTTGTGACATAGATGTGTCAACGGGACTTTACCACCCGATGAAAATTAATAATTACATCCCTTTCGCAACCCCCTTTAAATACAAAGGATTGTGCCATTAACAAATCACCGACTAACAATAAACAAGAAGGTAAATATCAACTCTTGGTTATTGATAGTCTGCGAGTTATTGAATGGCACAATCCTGATTCGGTGGGTATCGCGATGTGTCGGTAAAGTGCCGTTAACACATCAAATTCACATAAGGTCATTGAACGACGAACATACAATTATAATAATTGGTCAAGATATTCGGCAATGTTAAGTTGTAACTCAACAGCCGAAATAGCTCAGTTGGGAGAGCGTTAGACTGAAGATCTAAAGGTCCCTGGTTCGAAACCACCCGGAGGACTCGCATGAGTTCTGAACTGTCCCGGGTTTCGGCATGTTCGTTTTTTTAATTTAAAGATGTAGATCTCATAATTCACAAGTTTCGACATTTTGCGTCATATCCTGAAATGCGAGAACAATACATTTTACATCATCCGAACATGATTTCAATCTTAATACAATAAGGTAATGCAAGTCCCCAGGCCGTTTATTACCCAATGTATTTTGATCGTTTTCATTGACCTCGATCTCCACTGTCGATAAAATCATAACCGATGTCAATCACGTTGTCGTCTGCAGGTTCGAAGACGAATGATGATGCAGAGCGGTCGCAAGGATGTCCTCTACAAGAACACCATTGATTGCTGGAAGAAGATCGCCAGCCAGGAGGGACCCAAGGCTTTCTTCAAGGGAGCCTTCTCCAACGTCCTCCGCGGGACCGGCGGCGCCCTCGTCCTCGTCCTCTACGACGAGATCAAGAAGCGCATCTAAGAAGAAAAAAAAACGATCACGAACATTCCTACTCACTTCTCTTCTGTTTATTTATTTGTCACTGTCATGCAATGATTGCCCCTCATAGGAAATTAAGATATCCTTCATCTTAAACAGAAAACCTTTTTTTTTTAAAAACTACAAATCAATTTTATCAGTGGGAATAGTGCCGCCAAATCATGGTTTTTATTTTCCACCATCCAGCTTGATCACTGTTCTTTGTTATACCATCCTTTGTTTTGAAGTGGGAGTATTATTGTATAACCAAATGAAATAAATATGTAAATATGCAGAGCTCCAAGTGTGAAGTGTAATACTTTGTTTCGTGATAGTTTTAGAAATGAAAGAAAAGCATGCCCAAGAACAGCTACCGTTCTGCTATCCAGCATCTCTCCCCTCTGTCTCTATTTTTTCCTTCTATGTGCCCTCAAACTCCCCTCTCTCTCTTCTTTCTCGTATTGGTCAACTTCAACACTGTCTTCTTCATCATGCAAAATGTCCATCACATTTACACTATGTTTCTCACTGTTCTTTTTTTTCCTCTCTCCTCACATTCCCCCTCCCTCTATCTCTCTCTCTCTCTCTCTCATCCCCTCTATCTCCCTCATTTTCTCTCCTCTTCCTCCCTTTCTCCATCTCTCGCTCCCATCCCTCTCTCTCTCTCTCCCAACCTACATTCTATGTATTTTCCATCCTCCCTCTCTTTCTCCATTTCATTCTTTTCTCACTGTTTTCCTTTATTTCATAAAAGAACCATTCATCCGAAATCACTTGCTGATGAGGAGTGGAAATGTTACCTAACAAAATGGCAAATTTACGCTTACATGAATACAATAATCATCAAGTCAAAATCAAACAACAAATTTCCTTCTCGTTCATGAATTTTTTTATTAACGATTTGACAATAGGTCTATATATAAAGTGCACTATACAATGAAATTGGCTTTGTATTACTGTAAATATTGAATATTAAGCCAATTTTAACCCGGGCTGGGGAATGTGAGTGTTGTTCTCTACAACAGGATTAAAAGCGTCCTTTTTAAAGGCGCATTCAGGTATGACGAGGCAAAATAACAGCACAAAATATAGAGGTATCTGAGGCCATATTTTGAAAACTACAGTTACCAACTAAATTACTTGTACCCTTACCAAGTTTTGTCATTTTTTAAAAATATATTTGTCCCACCATATGTTTCTTGAGAATGTGACACATTAAAACTTACATCGAAAAGTATTCCACAAAGGCCCTAATTGAACCACTCCATCTTTAATTTTTGAGTTACAGAAACACAAATAAAACATCAAACTTACAAAAGGTATAAATAATCTAGTTGTTAACTGTATGGTTTCTTTGATGTTAGTTACCAGTAGGTTACTTGAAATTATGCTAAATACACCCTTATCACTGGAGCTCGCGTAGACGTCTCTATGCGCATGAGCACGCAGCCAGCTTGTGCAAATATTAGACATAATTTACGTTTTCTGTGACAACTGAGAACTGACATACTTCTACAAACATAAAGGCCCAAATTCACAAAGGAGGTTTAACTTAACCCATGGTTTAAACCCTCCTTAACATAACCCATGGTTTAAAAAAAGGGGGCACATTAAGCATACCTTGTGTCTAATATTGGACCTCTGACGGTGTCACGCTTATTTTGCGCTAATTTTAGACCATGGGTTATGTAAATGAAGATTTTAACCATGGGTTAAATTTAAACCTCCTTTGTGAATTGGGGTCAAAAGGTAACATAGTTTTCAGATTAGCACCCCTTCATAGGATGTTTCACAAAGATCCTAAGTCGGATTTAACCCTAAGTTGGACTTAAATATTATGGAGAGCCATTTGTAGCCTTAAAATAAATGTAATAAAAAGCGAAAATTCAAGTATTTTAGACTTTTTATAAATTCCACATCAAGAACATGAAATCTCCTTGATAATAGAAAGTAGGAATGATTAAAATCAACAATTTATGCCATTTAAAATAACTTTTACAAAATATTTTCATAGATGCTAACGGCTTTCCATAATTTATAAGTCCAACTTAGAGATAAGTTCAACTAAGGATCTTTGTGAAATGCCCCCCTGATCACCTTCCACAGTCAGGGTATGCCTACACCAAGACGTTTTGGATTATGATGTCAGAATGGTTGATATGAGCAAGATATAAAAATAAGACTGATTACCCAGCCAGTGTCTTGGCCTAGGCAATTTCAGACTCAAATTGGCTTTTGAGGACGTTCCACATTATAGGTATATGGGGCTACGCCACACGTGCACGGCGATATCTATCCGGTCCGGATAGATTTGATAATTAACCAAATATATCAAATAGTAGGAGGTTTCCCGACAAATTTATATCATCACATATTAGTCAAAACATATTCTTTCACATGATTGGTAATAAGAGCTTCCATTTCATTTTTTGAGAGGGAGGCGTTTGCAAAACTGGTCTATACCTTTAATATCCATGCACATCTTAGCTGTGCAGGGCCTGCTAGTTATGTACTTACTACGCACCATACCAGGAACTCCATGGTTTGTGCAAGGCGAGTACAGCTAAGGCGTGAACAAATGTAATACTGTGGAATGTCCTTAAGAAAGGACTTTAACATAATGTACAACCTCCTTACAGGACCATTTTCACTTAACTCATAGCCTGCCATAAGGCTGCATGCATGCTATTGTTAAAGTGCTTTGTACATGCTAGCAAGCTATTGCTCCTCTGCTTCTTGCATGATTGCACGCAAATGTAATAGCAGTTATTGTTCATGCCCATTGGACTGTGCCTTGTGTTTTGCACGCGCTTTTCATAGAACCATCGCGTGAATCAGATTATCTCCAAAACAACCTGGCACGAGGGGATTTGGGGCTTGGCACGAGGGGATTTGGGGCTTGGCACAATGGGGATTAGCCCTGTGGCATGATAAGAGTTAATGGTGTTAAAAAGACAATCCTATTCATTAGGATGTTTAACAGCCAATAAAAGGATTAGACATTGCTGTAGTGATATTCACTTATTTATTTATTTATTTATTTCTAATCTTTTGTCAGGGTAGCCCATAGTTTTCATCAATCTCTCTCATCCATTTCCAGAATTTCCTGTGTTTTTTCCCCACTTTATATTACTGCTAAGGTGTGTCAGCATGACTGACTGATAAGAGTTACATAGAAATCTCAAATCGCTTCCTGTAAGATTGATAGAATGATGCCTCTGTTCAGTACTGGGCCTAGCAACTCAAAGGTTAGCAATAGATTGCAAAATGGCAATGGCCAATCAAGATCGTCGTTGCATGCACGTATTGTTGAAAAGGCTGACAATAACCAATCAGAATCATTATTTTAAATCTGCAATCATATGCAAACGTTTATGTTACAAAACCCAGGAGGAGCAAAAGTGAAAACATTTCACAGATGACCTTTGTGGGGGGGGGGGGGGGGGTAAATGTACCAGAGGTCGCCTGGCAATGACTTACGTAGATTAGTTAGAGAAAGCACCATAAGACCATGGACAATAGAACAGAGGGGACAAAAACTGCACAGTCGATACAAGTACTCTCTATTTTAAAGTGTGCTTTCTTTCACATTTTGTGAAGGGATGCTTATGAAAGGTGGACAATTCACTGGGCTCTGTAGAAAGATACCTGGGGCCTGTCGCACAAAACTTACCATTGATGGTAACTTTGCCATCAATTGTAACTACCATGGAAACCTTGATTTTGATTGGCTGTTGAGCCCTGTTACCATGGTAGTTGCCATTGATGGCAAAGTTACCATCAATGGTAAGTTTTATGCAACAGGCCCCTGATACTTCTGTAATGAATTAAATGGAACCAGTCCCAAGTGAACTTGTCCGGACACACTGATCACAGGGTACTCCCAGATACTCCAAATTGTCTGGCAAGACATGAATCTGCACTTGTCGCTCTGCGTCCATGTGTAATGTATTGCAGGAAGAGTATCCTCTAATGTTAAGAGCAGTGTAGTCTAGCTAAAGCCTGATAATCGGGAAGCCTTGATCATCTTGGTGTGAAAGTGGCACCCCAAAATACCAGCAAAACGTAGTGTAGCAAAAGAAAGATATATTTGCTAATTAATCAGGTAAATATCTTTCTCGAAGAATAGTTTTGGCTACATGGAACATATAAACATTGTTGTTTCTAGCACTTGAAGTAGGTATTAAAACTTCAAAAGCAATTTTCTTGGTTCCCCCTTTCTTACCAGCGCCCATGCTATGCGACCTTTTACCGGGCAACCAACGAATTATCATTACTACTATAAAATATGGTTCATAATCCTGATCATTCGGAAGATCATCATTTCTTGGTGCTTTTGTGTTCCTTTGCTATCCTCTCTTTCCTCTTCTTGATGTGTTTGGGGACCTTGTTTTTCCTGTTCTCTCGCTTCTCTTCTTTGATGGCTTTCTTCCTCTCCTGCAAAAAAAAAAAAATATGAATATAGAGGTATTAAAGGTAAAGACCAGTAATGGTCATGCGATTGCATTGTGAAAGAAACGTTGTGGAATCGATCAGAAAAGGTCGATCATCTAGCATCTAGCATCTGCAAGGTTCTGGAATCATCAAAATGATAAGAAATTTGGCTCATTCTTCGTAAAGTTACAAGCACTATACACAGAAAGATGTATATGGGACTACCCTATCTCTCTCACCAGACCATGAGAGAAATAAATTTACCAAATATATGAATTAGTAGGCGGTTTCCCGGCAAATTTTTTATCATCATGTATTAGTCAAAACATATTCTTTCACATGATTGGTAATGAGAGCTTCCATTTCATTTTTTGAAATTGGGGCGTTGCCAATACTGGTCTTTACCTTTAAAGTTTAGGCTTTCACCATTCTTGAATCGAATTGAATTGAATTGATTTATTGGCCACTCAAAAATGGAATTTCGTTGCTCACTGGTATTACAAACAATGTACACAATTATAAGAATTATAAAACATAATGGCCTGAATTCACAAAGGAGGTTTAGATTTAACCCATGGTTTAAACCCTCATTTACATAACCCATGGTTTAAAATAAGCGCAAAATAAGCGCGACACAAGTCAGAGGTCCAATATTAGACGCGCGCAAGGCAAGGTACGCTTATTTTGCGCTGATTTTTAAACCATGGGTTATGTAAATGAGGGTTTAAAGTTTAAACCATGGATTAAATCTAAATCTCGTTATGTGAATTTGGGCCAATAACAACATAACAACAATGCATTACATCCAACAATATATAGATCTTCAAATTGAAGACTAAATATTTGTAGTTTCATGAAAAACAACAGATATAGTTTAGTTTAACCAGGAGATGTGGACCTCTGACAAGCCCAACAGACCATTTCTGTGATGTCGTGTTGACGAAGTCGCCTCTGCGAAGCGTCCAGAAATGAACGGCCCCGCCCACCGACATTTGGTTGGTCTAAACTGTACCACGAAAGATGATCACATCATCATTACATAATAACAATTCACAATTATTTTCAGAATGGTTTTTCTAATGCATCTTCACTGTGAGTACTTGAAATTGGTTTACATGGCTTTAAGCACACCTACAGAGCACTGTTTTTAACCCCCCCCCCCCCCCCCCCCCCCCCCACTTCAGGGTCGGAGGGACCCATTCATGTTCCCTAAATCGCTGGTAAAGGGGTACTTTTCATGCAACAAAGTCTGGCTTGTAATACACAACAAATCGGCCAGCATGGACTTATCACACCGAACTTAGGGGGGGGGGGGGGGGGGGGGGGGGGGTGCTTTCAAAGGAAGGGAACATGCATACGCATACCCTATATAACACTGAGTGGGGGGGGGGCGGGATTTAACCTTCATGCCAACTTGGCCTAGGTTGGGGTTCAGTAAACCTTTCTGCCATCAAAATCATCAATATCAACATCATCATCACTGTCATCATCCTCATGGACTATGGAAACGCCTTCTTATTTACTTTGATGTTGACGACGCACCCTTTGGACTACGGTGCTGTCTTTCTGATTTCCTGTCTTCAATAACATCACCTTCATCATCATTATTATCATTATCATCAATATCCCCTTCACTATCACTACAGCCATCATCTTTAATGTAATAATCACTTTCACAAAGACCTGCATGAAAAGCCTTCTTACTCTTTTGGATGTTGGTGATTCATCCCTGGGTCTGTGATGCCGTTTTTCTGCTATCTTGTCTTCCATTACATCAACATCACCTTCATCATCACCATCATCATTATCATCTATTTCACTATCACCATCGTATCATCCCTATTGTAATTATTAATTTCACAAAGACTTGCAAGAAAAGCCCTCTTACTTTTTTTGCCGTTGGTGATTCATCCCTTGGTCTGTGATGCTGTCTTTCTGATGTCTTCTCCTCCTCCATCTCTTCATCTTCCTCCCCACTCTCCTCATCATCTTCCTCCTCTTCCTCCTCCTCCATCTCCTCCTCCTCTCCGGCTTCTCCTTTTCCCTGGGTCTGTCCGGGGTCTGCCAGCCTGTCTTCAAGCAAGGCAGGATCCTGCACAGACAAAAATAATTTAATTCAACTTTATTTCCACAATCTGATAAAAATACAAATCAATCAAAAGACAAACAAGAATACACCACAAATATAACATAACAGATAATGGTGGGATCGACAATAGGCCTACAGGCCTGTCTATGGTCAATCCCTTAAGTATACGGTATACATGAAAGTCAAATTTAACAAAAACATGAACTAAGTCACTAACAATACAGCAACTACAATAACAAAACAAAACAAAACGGATGGGTAAAAGGAATGGGAGAGGAAGGGAGAAAGAAAATTAACATAAATTTAAAAGATGATTTGTATATGTTCGTTTAAAAACTGGAAGACTTGCTCTATTGAAGTCTACATCATTGTTGCAGCTAACTAGAAACAGCTGAAGACAGGACAAAATTGAGAACCAGTGTCTCAAGTTCCATTTCAATGTGGCCCCAAAGACATCTACGGTAAGCTATGGGACATATATATAGAGATAGATAGATGAAATCTACACTGACATCTCTTCTGTGTTCTCAGGTCTTCTTTGTTTGCCTTTAACCCTTTCCAAGCAATGGGCAACAAATTACCCCAAAATGTTGAGTGCTGAACTATGTGTAGCAACTAATAATGGCTGTGCTTTTCTTCCTAAAACATAAACAAAATACAACTAACTTCATTGTCCAGTTTGTTTACATAGTAAATATTTCATCCCAAATTTAAGATAAACTTGAGTTCTGGTAAAAAAAGAAAATGAATTCTCACAGAATCTAACGAAACTTATACTGAATGTTCAAGATTACAACCCAAACAATTTTGGAAGAAAATGTATACTGGCTGAGTAATGAGCATAGAAAGATAAGGAAATCAAGGTAGTACTAGCCCCGACACCATTTGTGTAGTCCCATATACATCTTTCTGTGTATAGTGATTGTTACTTTACCAAGACTGGGCCAAATTTATGATGATTTTGATGACTCCAGTACCTTGCAGTACACACCAATACTTACATGCTGTATGATCAACTTTTTCTGATCCATTCCACACCTTTTCTTTCAAAATGCAATGGCATTACCAGAACTCACCTTTATCTTTAAGGTTAAAATTAAATCCAAACGTAACTCTTGCCTGATAACTGTTCTAGATCACTTCCTTTTGACAGGTAAATATAATTAATTCCATATTGCTAGACACTAAATTAATATTCATCTCTTAGACTAAATCTTCATCTCAGAATTTAACCATACCTCTTGAATACCACTCAAGTCTCCTTTCAGTCCTGTGATTGTCTTATAGTACATCTGCATGAGAAAGAGAAAACAAGGAATTAGCATTTTTTGTTAAAGCAAACAATTTAAACAAAAGTTGATGTTTTCTTCCATATCAGTATCTAATCATTGTGGGTGGTATTCTTGATAGCGGACTAACGTTAGTCCATGGTTTAAACAACGGACTAAGTATGGAATGCCAAGTGTCCATATGAATATGTTTTTGAATAATTTCATCTGTCACTAAATTAAAATAAAATGTAATAACATAATCAATAAAAAACAATATGACTATGATATAATTATGTTATCATGGTAATTTAGGAACATATCAAATTATTCAAAAATATATTCATAAGGACACTTGGCATTCCATACTTAGTCGGTGGATTAAACCATGGACGAAAGTTAGAGAATTCCACCTGTGAGTCTACTGCAAACATCCAGAATTGAAGAGTGTAAAATTAACATTTTCACAGCTAATCAATTTTCATATGGTAATTGCGATTCTATGTGAACTATTAACATAATGCGATAACATGCAACCTTTCGTTTCTATGTGTGAAATGAAAGGCAAGTGGGTTATTTTTTTTAAGTAGCTGTGTGCAACAAGGATCCAAAGTGATCTCCCTTATCTGTGTGTTAAAAGATATTAAAATGTGATGTGCAGTATGCTCTGAAGAAAACCCTGCTGTAAAGCACAGTGTTCTACCGCAGCATGTGTGAGCCTTAAAGCCCCACTGCCCTACTTATAGCTACTTGCGCCCTCTATATAGCAAACAATGCCTAATCAGTGACCATTGGTCCCCCATGATCCTCTTTGATTTATGTTAATTGAGAGCTGATTTGATGAGATAACCACACCTGTCAGTGATCTTGCAGGGTGGTCTTATCCCTCCTGTGCATTAGTACAGATGGGCTTTAAAGACGTATAGTAGTGAGCTCTCATGGGGAATTCAACACAATTTGTGTTGTCAATCGCCAGGATTAGCCTTCAGTTTTATTACCAACAAGCCTTATGTAACGCTCTGCACTTTCCATTCATCCCCTATATGGTAAAATCATTATCTTACATTTCCCGCATCCGGGGACTCTCTGAGAGACTAGGGGGTATTTCTTGATGAGTCTTATACACCCATCAATGGTATTTCCACTAAGTCTTGTTCGTACCAGCGAATTATGACCTTCTGCACATGGAAACTGGCGACATATCTGCACTAGTTTGGCCAGGAGGGATTAGACCTCCCTGTGTGGTCACTGGCAGGTGGCTATCTCATCAAATCTCAATCAATTAACCTAAGAAAAAGAGTACCGCTTAGGCATTGTTGGCTATATAGAGGGCGCAAGTAACTACAAGTAGAGCCACTGTATTAAGAAATTCATTTAATAATAGAAAATTTGTTCTCACCTCATGCTCCTTGTTTTCTTTTGCTTTGATAATCTCTTTTTCATAGTACTTCACCTCCTCTAGCTTCTGAGGGATGAATGCTTGCCTGAACACCTGGATACAAACATAAATAAGTTATATAAATAATAGTAGAATATAGAAACAGTTCTACGCTGTACACAGAAAACTAAAAATTCATTAAAAATGTAATAATATTTTACTGTAGCTACAAGGGGTTAGGCTCGACTAGCACATATGATATTATCTAGCCCCTTTTTCTCCACTTGCACATATCATTGTATGAAATGTAATAATAATCATCATAATAATTAGCTCTTATATAGCACATTTTAGTTACCGAAGGTAGATCTAATACCAATGCACTTTATAAACATTTGAAAATCAAGATACGAATGCAGAAGACAATAGAAATAAAGACATATAAGAAATAATTAAATATATATATTCATAAATTAAGAGTAAGTGGGCATACACATACAGTATACATTAAACTAGATGGAACTTCGACTGCGTGCAGTCGAAAGTGATGCCTCCTTCATAGAGCAATTTTACAAACCAAAACGGAAGAAATTTTTCAAATTCAAGTTCGGTTGTAATCCATTAACAGATTCTCAGAATATCGTGATTACAAGCTATTTCTCATATACATATATGACCCTTTGATCTTTGACCTCATGACCCCAAATGCAAGATACATACATGTCATGAGTTTGATGGTAATCTATCCATCGGTTCTAATGATAATGTAATCACAAGCTATTTTTGCATACATAATGAGCCCTGTGACCTTTGACTTATGTTCTCATGACCCCAAAATCTAATCAATTAATTGGCTCTGCAAGATACATACATGATCTAAGTTTGGTAGGAATCCATCAGTCGGTTCTTGAGATAACGCGATCACGAGAACGGGACGTACGTACGGACGGACAACCCGAAAACATAATGCCTCCGGCTACTTCGTAACGGAGGCATAATTATGTTTCCATCTAAGAAATTTAAATCTTTGTTTTGAAGTACAAGACCATCTTGTGCTACTTGTATTCAAATAAAGGGCATGACTAAGATAAGGGGAAATTTCTATGTATGAACAGACATAAACCAAAATTTCTTGCAGAGAAAGAGATGTTGATAACCATCTTTGTCATTACTATCATTGTCAGATAAACTCCAGTTCTGGTAAAAAAAAGAAAATTCATTCTCACAGAATCAAACAAAACTTGCACTGAATGTTCAAGATTACAAATAAATGACATGTGCCAAACAATTTTGGAAGAAAATGTATACTGGCTGAGTAATGAGCATAGAAAGACAAGGAAATCAAGGTAGTACTAGCCCTGACACCATGTGTGTTGTCCCATATATAGCTATCTGTGTACAGTGCTTGTTACTTTACCAAGACTCTGCCAAATTTATGATGATTTTGATGACTCCAGAACCTTGCAGTGCACACCAATACTTACATGCTACATGATCAACTGTTTCTGATCCATTCCACACCTTTACCAGAACTGGAGTTTATCTTTAATATCAGTATAAAAACTATAATCATCACCCTGATTGTATTTATAAATCATATCACCAAACATGTACAGTACCATCGCACAGCTGACCGATAGCTCTCAGTCAACTGTCGGCAGATACAGTGGGCCATGAAAGTCCTTTCTTTCTGTGGCCTGTATAACCACACTAAGGCATTACTTAGCCAGCGGGTAAACATATAGGCCACAAGGTATAATCTTAGTACAACTAAACTAGATGGAACTTCGACTGCGCGCAGTCGAAAATGATGCCTCTGCCATAGAGCGATTTCACAAACCAAAACAGAGGCAATTTTTCAAATTCAAGTTTAATTGTAGATCATTAACAGGTTTTCAGAATACAGTTGAAATAGTTGAAATATTTATTGGTTACTGAATCATCATAGGTTATAACAATAATGTGACAATGTCTTTACATGAGTATAAAACATAAGTTAAATTACATTTCCACATTCAGTAAATCATAGATACATACGCTCGAAGAGGTGATGATACAGAAGGGCTACAAGCTATTACAAGCTATTTTTCATATACATATATGACCCTTTTATCTTTGACCTCATGACCCTAAAATCTTATCAGTTCATTGGCTTTGTAAGATACATGTAAATGTCCTGAGTTTGATGGTAATTCGTCCATCGGTTCTTGGGATAACGCGATCACAAGCTGTTTTTGCATACCTAATGAGCACTGTGACCTTTGACCTTTGACCTCGTGACCCCAAAATCTAATCAATACATCGGCTCTGCAAGATACATACATGACCTAAGTTTGGCAAAAATCCATCAATCGGTTCTTGAGATAACGCTATCACGAGAATGGGACGTACGTATGTACGTACGGATGTACCTACGGACGGACGGACAACCCGAAAACATAATGCCTCCGGCTACTTCGTAACGGAGGCATACATAAAAATGTACTACCGTAATCGGGAGGAAAAATCTTAATAATTCCGGGAAAAACGTTATGATTGCCAGCTCTGCTGAGCCATGGCGCCTCCTGCTGCTGGTATATAAATCAAAAATCAACAATGAAATATTTTTCTCACCTCTTCATCGACCTCCTCCTGAGCTGTGACCTCTGTGGTCGACTTTCTCAACGTAATCTCCATGGCCTATGCGGGGAATAGGTGAAGAGAAATATTAAGGAGAACATTATTACTGGCTCATTGTATCATGTGTACTCTGTAACGAGCTTTCAAGAGTCATATTTCTATTTCATTCCTTTCTGCTTTCCTTTCTTGTATTTCTTCTTACCTTCTTTCTTTGTTTTATTCTTTTTTGATTTCTTTCTGTCATTAGAATATCATGGATAATATTTGCAATATATATAGTGACTTTTCCACCCAATACCAATCCCTGTGTGATGCTATTCATGAGTTAGCGCTCAAGTTAAATACACAAGTTAACTAGCAGTATTTGTCATCAACTGGGCATGTGAGAATCATGCCATTGAGCAAAAAAATATCATGCATTGTCAGCCAGAAGGGCAATACAATTTAAATAAGAGTATATGAATTTTATGCCATTCCAGCTATAAATAAGTAATACAGCTCTTCAGAATTTTCAAAAATTACCATCAATATCCTATTATTCCCTATTTCTCTACATCATGAAAAATGCAAGAAGGTGTGTGCCGTTGCCTAGACAACCTTCACCCTTCAAACACCCTCCATGTTCTCTCGATACGCAAGTTTCATGGATTACCTCGTCAAGATATTCCTCGATATTGTCTTCGGTGATATTGGGGTCGGTGACAAACTCAAAGAGCTCCCTCATGGTCATTGTACACACACCATTCTTCCTGAAGTAGTCTGCGTAAAAGACAAGATGGAGAACGTGTTTATAGGTACAAGGGTCCGTATTTTACTTAGTCTTCGGCTAAGATAAAATACTTAGCCAATTTGGGTATTCAGTTCAAACTTTTGGCTAAGTATTTTACCCTAAAATTAAGACAGCTCCCTACCAGAATTACAGTGTAAGCCAATTATTTGGAGGCCTTGATTGGCAGGCATGTGGTTTTCTAACGCAGTATCATAACCTGCGCACAACTATATTACCATGCATTTAATGCGACACGTTAACTGGGCATTACTTTTGATTGACTGTGTGATGTCAGAATGCTTATCAGTAAGTATTTTACTTACCGGTAGCTTTTGTCTTACGTATGTAAAAGTCAAAATGCCATTCAAATACAAGATAAGTAAAGTTCTTAGCTAGCAATTTACTTAGTAGATTTCTTACTTATTCTAAGTATTGAATTGAATACTGGCCCTGGGCCCTGTCGCATAAAACATAACGATGATGATTACTTTGACATCAATATTAACTATCATGACAACATCACTCAACCCCCAATCAAATCAAAGTTTCTATGGAAGGTTTTTACATTAACCGCAAAGTTTCCATCAAGGGCCATTTACATTGAAGAAAAACTGATTTGAAAAACAATCAGTTTTTATTAAACTAACATTTAAAATACTGGAAAAACCCATGGTTGTTTGGTGAGTTGGGCGCATAGGCCACTTGTCCCTGCTCTGCAAGCGTTCAGCATGAAAGCGAAGAGAGTCATGTGACCAAATATCGGAATAGTTCACAGGTGTTTTGAGAGTGCCCATTTACACTGGAAAAAACAATGGAGTTTCAGCCAGCATTTACACTGGAAAAAAAAACTCTGGAGGTTGGTTTATTAATCTCGGTTTTTTGTTGTGTTAAAGGGGTAGTTGCCTAGCAAAACAAAACTCTGGAATGTGAGAAAAACCAATGCTCTTTGCCTGCATTGTAAATGCAGCTATAGTGAGAGATAAAAGAAGCAGATATATGAAAACAAATGCCAACAAAGAAAAGAAATATATTCACCTGTAACATTGGTGCAATCTTTGCGGAGGAACTCCAATGCACTGGGATGGTCATGCTCAACGGACTGAGACACGTCGATGATATACAGCTTGTCCTGACAATATCTGAGAAGTAACAACACAATACAGGGGGATGTTTCACAAAGATCCTATAAAGTAGAACTTAACTGTAAGTTGGACTTGAAAATTATGGAGCATCATCATTTGTAGCCTTAAAATGAAATATATTCAAAAGCAGAAATTCAAGTATTTTAGATTTTCCATAAATTCCACATGAAGAGCGTGAAATCTCCTTGATAATAGAAAATATGAATGATTTGAATCAACATTTTATGCATTTTAAAATAAGTTTTACCAAATATTTTCAAAGATGCTAACAGCTTTCCATTATTTTTAAGTCCAACTTAGGATCTTTGTGAAACACCCCCCAGAAGTGCTAGGTTATTGCCATTTGGTTCAAAAACCACTCAGTCCAATACCTACTTTGCCTTATTAAAGGTAGTCAACATGAAACGTGAAATGTGCAGATCAACTCGTGGGATACACCCTTCTATCCCACTCAAGGCTATTCAATATTACATTGCCGGTATTTATCTTGTGATCTTGTATCCAAGCATTTCTGTCTTCGACACACATTTCTTTTTTACAGGATATCTCTGCCAAGATGGCTTTACAATTTCCAATATCGTCAAACCTGTCTACAGCGACCGCCCAAGGGAAACACAAAAAGTGGTCTTTGTAGACAGGTTCCTTTAGTAAAATGGCGACTGGCTGGAATGCTCCCCAGGGAGTGAAAAATGTGCACACATTGTGTGTGGGTAAGCCTGAATCCGATGACCGGGGTAATAATATATCTGTAAAGCGCTTAGGCACATCGTTGGATCAATGTATTGAACGCTAATAAAAAACAAAAATTTATTATTATTAGGCCTATTATTATTACAATGAGAAACCATTTTCAAGGGAAACAAAAAATGTGCTAATTGTAGACAGGTGGTCTTTGTAGACAGGTGGTCACTAAACCAGGTTTGACTGTACTACCAACTCACAGCATGTTGAATTCACTGAGATCGGCATGGACAAGCTTGGCTTTCTGATATATCCTTCGGACCTGCTGAATGCATTCCAAGTAGAGCTCCCTCGCTTTGCTCTCACTCAGGTTCACGTCCTTCAACAACGGAGCTGGCCTGGTAAATGAGACAAAACAATACATGGTATTAATTTCAAAAGTATAGTCTATCACTAAAATTTGGTCCAGAATAGGGGCAATGGTGCCCCTAAGTTGTCCAAAACAAGAAGGAGGGGGGAGGGAGATAGAGAGAGAGTGAGGGAGAGAGAGAGTGAGGGAGGGAGAGAGAGAGAATAAGAAAGAAAGAGAAAGGAAGGGAGGGAAGAAGAGAGAGAATAAGAGAGAGAGAGAGAGTAACAGTGACAGTATCTCACTAAAATTTGGTCCACAATAGGGTCAACGGTGCCCCTAAATTGTCCTAAACAAGATTATGATTATTTAAACATATTTGCGGCAAACACCCAGTAAAATTGAAATTTCTCCAAGGAAGCATTACATTTATAAAAAAAGATTATGATTGGAAATTGAAATTTTAAAAACCTTTTTACTTTCAGTTTTTATAACACTACAGTCTATATGGGGAAATGAATATGGTACAACCGGTCACTCAAAGATTTTTACTTTTTGAGGCACTTCATGAGCATTTTGAAGCGCAAGTTTTGTTTAGAGCTGACGGGTGGCTATTTCATTAACTCACCTCTCAATTAACATAAGAAAAAGAGGATCTTGGGGGACCAACAGGCACCGATTGGGGAAGTTTTCTATATAGAGGGAGCAAGTAGCTACAAGTAGGACAGTGTGGCTTTAAAGGTGCATTCGGTCAGAGTACCTACCATCCATCGATACCTATGAAGTCCATGACAAGAACATGGCTTCTCAAGACATGAGGCTCAGGGCACCTCACTCCAGCATTATGTAACCTGAAATGAGACAAAATGAAAGGGTAAGTCTATTTCTTAAGCCAGAGACTGCTGCATTCTCGAAATTCCCATCAGCTGAATACATGTTACAACTCAGTTCTCGAGGCAATGGGTTTAAAAAAAATCTCCACTTCACCATAAACCTACTGCATGCCAGGCCTTTTTTAATCTTCTTCTTTTTTTGTGGTTGGATTAGCAAGTGGCGCTTGTAAAATGGCGACTGGCTGGAATGGTGGGGTAATAATATGTGCTGGGCCTAGAAACAAAGTATTTGGCGCATTATAAATGTGAGCTATTATTATTATTATTATTGATCTCTTTAAGCCAGAAGGGCTCCACTTCAATTCTTTCACTGGGGTCCAGCCAGGGTAGTAATATGATTGCAGGGCCCTCAGGGAGAACAGCATTAATACTGACGAGGCTACCCTGGGTAAACAAGACATGTTATTGCTATATATATTATGATATCCTGCATCTATCTCTACTAACCTGAGAAGATTTCTCATCTCCTTCTCGGCCCACGTTCGGACCATCTTACGAGGGTTGCTCTTACAGTAACCATGTCGGAAACGGAACTCTCCCGTCACATACTTGTCTCGATCTTTGAAAGTCAGGATTGACGTCTTGTAGATCTAACAAACAAAGGAACAATGATGAGCATGATGATACAATTCCCAATATCATAATCATAAAGTATTTATAATGATTGAATTCCATTGAGTTTTTCTTGTTTACAATGATGCACATATATTTATACAATAATAAAACAATGCAACTAACAAAGAATGAAATTAGTAAACATTATCATACCCACATGAGCCTCACGGCTTAACACTAAGATAGAATAGGCACATGGGACCCTAAAAATCTAGGACTGTTTTCTTATTGCCGCAGAGGGAGCTATTCTCAAATCAACAGATATAACGATCCACTTTAATTTTAAATTACGTACAAATATATTTTGAGTCTAGAAAATAATTTCATTTGGTGGGAGGTTTCTCATAATAGACCCCTTCAATATACCACGCGATTCATGGAACTTCAGGTTTTTAGGTCTGCAAAGAGACGAACCATCTTTAGAGCCCCACTGCACTACTTATAGCTACATGTACTTGCGCCCTCTATATAGCAAACAATGCCTTATCGGTGATAATTGGTCCCCCGTGGTCCCCTTTTTTGTTAATTGATTTGATGAGATAACAACCTGTCAGTGACCATGCAGGGAGTTCTAACCCCTTCTGGCCAAACTAGTGAAGAAGGGCTTAAAGACAAAAATAAGTTAAATTCCTGTAGTTTCATCCCTACCTTTATTGCCCGATGATCTCCTAGCTTTGTTGTAGCGTAATAGACGTTAGCTTCTTTGCCTGTACTGATACAGCCGTTGATTTCATAGATGACATTCCTACTCAACATCTTGAACAAGATCATCCTTGTTCTAGGGTCCATAACCTATTAAACAATAAATGAAGCAATTCAAAAATGTTTTATTATAATAATAATAATAATATTCCGCTTTTATACAGTGTGAGTCAAAAAAAAGTTAACACCTAGAGAATAGCTAATTATTTTAAAAATCATCTATGAACAGTGAATTATTATACATCTTATGAAAGAGTGTTTTATCCCAGATCGTTTGGTATCATTTTTGTGAGGTATGTGTTCACGCTTGGATGAACAGGAGGCATTGTTTGCTAAAATTGACTTTTGCACTCTCGCAAACAATGCCTCCTGTTCATCCAAGCGTAAACACATACCACATGAAAATGATACCAAATGATTTGGGATAAAACACTCTTTCATTAGATGTATAATTATTCACTGTTCATAGATGATTTTTAAAATAATGAACGATTTTCTAGGTGTAAACTTTTTTTTTACTCACCCGGTATAGCGCCCAGTACATCGATACAACGATGTGCCTAAGCGTTTTACATATATATTATTACCCCGGTCGTCGGATTTAGGCTTAGCCACACACAATGTATGCACATTCTCCACTCCCTGGGGAGCATTCCAGTCAGTCACCATTTTACAAGCGCACACTTGCTCATCCAACCATGTGTGCCGAAAGATTGAAGGGCAGTTACAAGATCGAGCACGCGATCTTTATCTACTGGGTGCAAGCCAAAGATTTCTTTACAACGATTGAAACTTCTCCCAGGGAACCTTACACTCAAAGCAATTGTCCTAATGGTGAACTGATGAATATTAATAAGTCAGAATGAGTCAGGAGAGCTGAGGTTTTTGTTTCCAGCTCACTGTGACTGTGCCATGGACCAGGGATGGCCTGGTGGTAGAGTCACTATCCAGCAAGCAGTAGATGGCAGGTTCCAAGCTTTTTATGACTCGTTTTCAATAACAAAATCGAGCATGAGATTTTCATCTACTAGGTGAAAGCCAAACATTTCTTTCCAACAGCAGTGACGAATGGTGTCATAATTATAGTGATCTGTTTGTTTTTATATCTCAGCAAATTTTATTGTTTTTATACATCAGATTAAACATGTTCCCTGAAAAGCATGGCTCTTCAAATGCCTTCATATTCTAAATATGTAATGTAACATCGTAAAACTCGGGGGTGGGATTTTTACGCCACGTGTTCGTGTAGTCCCATATACATCTTTCTGTGTACAGTGTTTGTAACTTTACCAAGACTTGGCCAATTTCTTATCATTTTGATGATTCCAGAACCTTGCAATACACACAAATTCTTATATGCTAGATGATCAACCTTTTCTGGTCGATTCCACACCGTTTCTTTCACAATGCAATCGCATGACCAGCACTCAACTTCATCTTTAATGTTCATTCATCTTTACATTGATATAATTTTCATCTGATAGGGTATCTAAGTTTAAATGTATATTGGATACGGAGATCTAAAAAACTCTGACATGCTAATTTGTTTAGTCTGCAACATATCCCAATAATATGTGATAAACTGTAAATTACCTGTTCCATTGTAGCTCTATCTGCCTTGTCTTTGACTCTTACTCTGCAAAGTAATTCCAAACACGCAAACAGATAAAAAAATAAAAATAAACATCTGATCAAACCGTTTCCACTTTCTTTCTTTATTTTGAAGGGGAGAGATAATTCTCAGAATACACAGAGTATTTTACAGTGTTTTGGGTCTTAAATTCCTAAATTCCTTTCAATTCAATTTCTAAAATTTGCAACGAAATAAAATAAAGAACAGTCTGAAGAAAAAGTACAATTAAGTAGCTTAACTAATTAATCTAGTGCAAACTTAAACCTTAATAATATTTTCATTAGCAATCTTATATTGGATGTGATTCCATAGGCTTATATCATCCAGCCATTTGGAAAAATGTCAAATGTCAAAAAACATGAAATCCCCTACTTCCCATCGCACAAAAATAAATCTATCCAAGACAGTAGGAATGGTTTATATCTGGCTTTAGGTAAACCGGTAATATGATATTACTTTAATTACCTGTCTGATTCTACCTTCCTTTTTGTCTTCATGAGGGAGTTGGTGGCAGAGTTGGAGAGGGATCGGGGTCCCGAGTATTTATCCACCGTTATCTTGCTGGCGTACCGGTGCATCGACTTTTCATGAGGCTGAAATATACAGACAAAAAGATGGTTATGATCAGAAAGAAAGAGAGAGAGAGAGAGAGAGAGAGAGAGAGGGAGAGAGAGAGGGAGAGAGATAGACAGGGAGAAAGAAGGAGAGAGAGACAGACAGAGAGAAAAAAAGAGAGAGAAAATAGAGCAATAGAGACAGAGAATTAGAGAAAGAAAGATAGACACACATAGTAAAACAGAGACCATCCAATTAACTCACCTGAAATGAAGAGACCTCTTTTGGATTGGCGGGGTTCATTCCTCGTTTAGGCTGTATAACAAGGGATTGGATACATAGAAAAGTAAATTAATATCTCTCAAGTTAGTATCCTTTCAGGGTGTTGGGATGAAAAATATGTTATTACTGTATAACACTTTGCTAAAAATAATGTATGGCTTAGGATATGTAAGATGAAATCTTGCTGTTATCGCTAGAGAAATATGCATGTTGTTCCATAAATACACTTCAGGAAACAAACAAAGAAAATTGACAAATTTCTCTTTTGGAAAGGAAAGTCCACCCCTATAGCGAGTAGAAGAAAAAGTATTTAATTTTCTTTACCTTCCTAAAATCAATCATGATTGGCAACTCTGTGATTGACTAGCTATTCTCCATTTTTAATCAAATACCCTTCCACCTTTTTTAATCAGAAATGGTTTCCTATTTACATATGGGCATATTCATTTTCTGTAACTCTATAAATTATGAAATTTGGGGGGAAATAAATATAACACTTTAAGCTATCATCAGTCTTCATTTTACCTGGGGGTTGCAAGCCCTAACAGTATTGAACTTCTTTGTAAAATCTGAAAGAGAAAAAGTAAAAGATATAAATAATATTCAAATCAAAATTTAAAGTTTATTCAACACTCTTCATAAAAACATTAAAAACAAACAGATAACAGAATATGTATTCATGAACTAATATTGTCTCTTTGAATGAAGAAATAAGTGCACAAAAGACAATAATAATAATAATTATATGTCTTGTTTACCCAGGGTAGCCTCATCAGTATTCATACTGTTCTCTCTGAGGGCCCTGCAATTATATTATTACCCCGGTCATCGGATTCAGGCTTACCTGCACACAATGTATGCACATTCTCCACTCCCTGGGGAGCATTCCAGCCAGGCGACATTTTTACAAGCGCACACTTGCTAATCTAAGCACATTAGCTTTCGCATCCTATCGGGTTTTCCATTTAACATCCGGGTGGAGAGTGGCAAATGTAGATCAATGTCTTGCCAAAGGCCATTAGTGCGGCAGTGGGACTTGAAACGCAGACCTTGTGATCCACAGGCCAGTGACATATCCACTCGTACACGACACCTCTACAATGACAGAGCTTTGATAAAAAGAGAAAAATAAATGTGAACTCTACTGCAGGATGTCATACGTCAACTACTGGACTAACCTGTGCTTTCCTCTTCCCAGTCATAGTAGTCATCATCCTCCTCGCCATCTTCATCTTCATCCCACTCAGCCTCCTCCAAAGATGCCTCAAGAACTAAAAAAATCATTAACAAAAACAATTAGAAGAGAAGGATAAAATTGAAAATGTGAAAGAATACTTTGGCATAAGGACGATCTACAGTAATGTTCGTGCACCCTAAGCTAAACAGGGCCAGCAGGGAAGGTGTTTCACACAGACTAAGATCGACTTTAAGTCGGACTTAACTATGACAGACTCCCACTGTTTACTGGCATTGGTCTTCAACTGGACTCCTCTGCTTCATCGGTGTTCCCTTTAATAGTCGCTGCATCCATGCCATTCCTTATGATAGGTAAGTGAGAGATGTTTCAAGTCGTATCAAATGTTTTGTAGCTAATCAAGCACATTGCATGTACATTTACTCTTGCCCACCTAATTTACCAAATTTTGTCCTCTTTCGGGTATCACAAAAAATAAACATCAGAATCAAACTATTCATGTGACTCCTGTGACTTCTACAATGTACCTAAAAGTGTTGTAAAGAAGAAAATGTGTAAAGACCTGTACAGTGTACTGGGCCGGTAATCACTTCAATACTTGTGTACATGTACATGTACGTGTAGTATCGTTGTATGGTTGTAGTAGTGATGAAATGACGCTAAACTCATTCATTAAATGCATTACGTTGTTCTGTTGTTTTGTAAACTTGATTGGTAAAGTACTTACATACAGTGTACATGTACATCTAGGCCTGCTCATGAATTGTATGTAGAATTGTTGGTAATCTGTCTTTGATATTTTTCTATTTAAAAGTCTTTCTTTTCCTATTGCTCTCTCAAGGCATTGGGATTGATGATATGTTCATCATGATTGCTGCCTGGCGGAAAACAAACCCTCGGGATTCGGTAGAAGAGCGCATGGGTCAAACCTATTCAGAAGCTGCAGTATCCATCACCATAACTAGCATTACCGATGCCCTTGCCTTCGGCATAGGGGCCATCTCGCCACTGCCGGCTGTCCGAGTCTTTTGCCTTTATACAGGAGTAGCTGTCATCTTTGACTACCTCTTTCAAATCACTTTCTTTGGGGGCTTGCATGGTGTACAGTGGCAGGAGGGAAGCAGCCAACAGGCACTGCATCACTCTGGTAAAAGTAGTCCCACGCCGAGAAGCCAAGTCCAAGTTCTACAAGCTATTTTGCGCTGGTGGGTTTTCATCGAAGGATCCTGATAGTCTGAAGAGTTCCTGTTGACTTTCTTCAGAGATCACTATGGTCCGGTGCTGATGGTTCCTGCGGTGAAGGTCTTTGCCCTTCTCTTGTTCCTAGCATACATTGGCAGTGCCGTCTACGGCTTGTTCCAAGTTACTGAAGGCTTGGAGATGAAAACACTAGCAGCAGATGGCTCTATCACTCATGATTTCTTTGACTATCAAACCAAGTATTTCTCAGACTATGGACCCCCGGTCTCTGTAGCCATACATGACAGATTAGATTACAGTGACCCATCGATCCAAGATACTTTAGAAAGGGTAGTCTCTGATTTAGAAGGTAGTGAATACATCCATTCATCAAACTTGACAGAATTTTGGCTAAGAGACTACCGTACTTAAAATTCCTTGACATTTTACGCATTCCAGAAGATAGAAGAGCAAATGAATTTATGACAATCCTGGTTGAACAGTTCTTAAAAGTTCCCTCTTTTTCAAGACATGCCGAAGACATCATTTTCAGGGATGGCCCAAACGGAACAGAAATTGCAGAATCTCGCTTTGTTATTTTAGGAGATAGTTTAAAAACAACATCCCAACAAATGAAAATGATGACCGATGTGCGGGAGAGGGCTGAAAAGGCAGACTTGGACATGACTGCTTTTTCTCCTTTTTTCATCATCTATGAGCAGTTCATAGTGGTGCTACCACTGACTGTCCAGAACATATTAATAGCTGTAGGCTGTACGTTTGTCATTGCGCTCCTCCTCATCCCGCATCCGTTCTGTGCCGTCATGGTAACAGCCTGCATCGTCTCCATCCAAATCGGCATCATTGGTTACATGTCCTTGTGGGACGTACGCCTCGATGGCATCTCCATGATCAACATCATCCTCTGCATCGGATTCAGCGTCGACTTCTCCGCCCACATCACCCAAGCCTTGGATACCATAGACCACCAGCACCACCACCGGAAGCTCTCCGTCGCTGATCGCAAGGCTGTGATGGCGCTCTACTCCCTAGGGATGCCCATCCTCCAGGGCACGCTGTCCACCATCCTAGCCAACGTGGTGCTTGTGTTCTCTCCAAGCTACATCTTCCGAACGTTCTTCAAGATCATGTTCATGGTGATGGTCCTTGGTATGGTCCACAGTCTCATCTTCCTACCTGTCCTCCTGTCTACCTTCGGTGGGTGCTTCAAAATGACCTCCAGCACACCGGCCTCGCCTCCTGCATACAAGATGAGTAAGAAGGCGGATGGCGTCAACCACGAAGGTAAGAGGGAATAGGTGTTTGTGGCAGATACATGTAGTACAGTCCTGCATGTCTATCCTATGCTTGGTGGAAAAGTCACGAGTGTCTAACCTCATCCCTCTATGAAATTATGCATGCCTAACTTTTGTTATATTTCACCATATCATTTGTTGTGAGCCAGAAGGGTATTGTCTATTAAAAATCAGTTTATATAATGCCCTTCTGGCTCTCAGCAGACACAGTTACATGTCATGTAGATGTACATGTACATGTAGATGTCATGTAGATGTACATGTACATGTAGATGTACATGTACATGTAACTGTGTTTATTCAGTAGTTTCTGTTTTATACTGTTTGCACATTACCGGTACTGTCATTTTGAAGTACCATTTCTTTTCATATATATATATATTCTATTTAATTAGCTTACCGGTTATACAAGTATTAACACTTCCTTTTAAAAATGAGTACTCATATTTAGTATTTTCTCGTCTTTTGTTGTGCTGCTTTCATCATACATGTAAATTGTATTATTTTCATAACAAAATTATATATTTAATGTGCATACAATGTACATGTAAGTGATGTTTTTAATGGGTTAGTTGCATTGAATGTACCTTTTTTTTACAGTTAATGAAAGTACCAGAGAAACTGATGGCGAATTGAAACCCAAGTATTATGAGGATTACATTGCAAATAGACTGTAGACAGTTACATACTGTACAGACAAAGGCAGCATTGGTGATAAACTGTAAACAGAGCAGTCTCTGAAATATTGCCCTTGTACACTGTAGATTGTGTGAAAATTGCCTTTTTAACTGTGCTTCTAGATTATGTAATGGTTTGTTTATTTGTAGTAAATTTTGTTTGGAATTTTTTGCAGTGTGTTAAAATTTTAGTTCTCTCTTCAGAAATATAAATTCATATCTGTTCAGCATTCTTAAAGTTTATCTTTAATTGTTCAGTATTTTCTTTAAAAGACTTACAGGGTGTACATGTGTATTTTTTTTTAACATATCTTGAATTACAGCCATCAAACATTAAAAGTTGGCAGTGTATAGGAAAGCTGGTTTACATTGTACATGTATTTGTTTTGAATTTTTTTTCTCTCTCTTCAGCATTATTAAAGTTTATCTTTGTTTGTTCAGCATTTTCTTTTAAAAGACTTATTTGAGTACCGGTATATACAGTGTATGTTTGTTTTTTAAACGTTTCTTTAATTACAAGCATCTTTCAATGACAAGCAATAAGAGTCGAAAAGCAGGTGTATTTTTTATAGGGGGGGGGGTAGTATAATGTCACATATAGATGTACATGGAGAATAGCTTTGCAAACCTTGAAAAGGCAAAAAATATATAATTACAAAAAAGAAACATGAAGTGTAATTACACTTTTTCCAACCAACAGCATGCCAGTAGACCGATTTGATACAAATTGTATTCAAGTCGTATACTTCTGCCTTCTTCTTTGTAACAATAGTTACTTGTAAAGACTATCTAGTTTACTGTGAGCTTGCCAGACATCTCACCATGATCGCAATCCCCCTTCCGGCATGCAGCATGCAATATTTATTCTTTGTCTTTGGACACCACAAATATGCCAACTCTATATGTATGTATATTTATAGAGTAAAAATTAAAAATGAAAGAATCAGTGACAACTGACATACATGTAGCAGAACAGTTGAGTATCATAATTTACCTACAGGTGAGCATACATGTAAGGTCAAAGGCATTATATATTTGTTTATAAAATGGCTCTAGTATTTTAAGCATCGTGATTGGTCAATACGCGTCACATGACATTGACTAATTTGGCTGCACTTCATGGCAGTGTGGATGCGTTACAATGGTAGTTGCGACCATGAAAATCTTAGAGTATATAGTTGTGGTATATAATTTCCAAACGAGAATAGCTAATCGGTCGATTTTAGTCAATAAACATTGTCTTATATGTGTGTGTGTGTGTATTGGGTTTTTACAGACGTGTATCAATCATATATGATTATATATGATTATATATGATATATGATTATTAATATCTTGACCTTGAGAGGGAGCTATTCAACATAAAGTGTTAGTTATTTACCATTTCATAACTTTAGAGTCGATTTCGACCGCGACAACGATCACTAGGATCGTATATGCTTCCAATATGTTCATTTGAACCAAATTTATGACCCCATACCAAAACTTTGTATTACCTTTAAGCTAAATCTCCAATATGGGAGACAGTCTCTCAACTGCATGGAGAGAGTTTCTCAAACCTGCCTTGCACCTCTTCTGTTAAAGGGGCATGTTCCCCGTATTCCAGAGGGCATTCAAAATACGTACCCGCTGGCGGACGGTGCTAGCTGCCTATTGACATCAACAGAATACGGCTCTTACGCAGATGGCATGTTCCGAATGCCCGGACAATGCCGATTATTGCATACATGTGCCGAAGTAATACCAATCGCAGTTCGGCTGCTGTTTCCGGCCACTTTCGTGACGTCGCGATCGGCAGCAATCAGCTGGCTTGGCGAAGGCAGGCCAGGCCGCGCGTACTTTGATTGACAGCTGTATGCAAATTAGAAGTCGACCTTCGGAACCAAGATGGCGATGACTAGAGCAGCGATAACTACACTGGCGGGAACATGGCCCTTTAAGGGTGAATTTACATGTAATTTAAGAAAAAGGGGGGGGAAAGGAGAAAAAGCAGACCTTTTTGAGTTAAATTTCCTTCCTCAATCTGAGCTGTAGATATGGACACAGGATTCCTTGGTGGTTGTACCCTGAGAACAAAATAAACAAAACAGAAAACAGAATAACAAACAACCAGAACTTACATCGGGGGGGGGGGGGGGGGGGGGGTGTTTCATGAAGTTTATAAGTCCAACACCACTCTAAGTTGGACTTAAGTATTATGAAGAGCCATTTGTAGCCTTATCATGAAATATAATCAAAAGCAAAAATTCAAGTATTTTAGACTTTAATAAATTTTACATCAAGAATGTGAAATCTCCCATGATAATAGAAAATATGAATGATTTGAATCAACATGTTATGCCTTTTAAAATAACTTTTACAAATTTTTTTTCAAGGATGCTAATGGCCAACTTAGAAATAAGTTCAACTTAGGATCTTTGTGAAACACCACCCAGAGTTGGTAAAAGCACTCATGTCTCATGGAACCATCAAATTATAATAATGATAACAATATCAGATATCTACATGTATATAGCGCACATATCCAGTTATCCACCAACTAAGGTGTTCAAGGCCCTCCAATATAACCTAATTTTACACCTAGGTGGAGAGTGGCAACTGGCAAATGTAGATTAATGTCTTGCCAAAGGACATTAGTGCCGTGGCGGGACTTAAACCCAATTCTAACAGGAACTGCGGGAGAATGAGCTTTTAAATAAGTGGTGTCATGGGGCGCGTTTCACAAAGACTAAGATCGACTTTAAGTTGAAATTTGTTCGCAACTTTTTTAAATTTTCTAGCGAGAGGCCTCAGAGATTCGCGCGTTCGCCCCCACGAGCATCACTCTGAAAAATACTCCAAAATAACGAGAACATTGACACGAAACAGGTAGACTATAAACTTAACGACTTTTAACTCATGGTCTTTAGTTGGACATTTAATGAATTTATTTCATTTTGGATATGTTTTAGTAGGGTACATATCCACGCCGGAGACCAAGAGTTATGGCACGGGTCAAATTTTGGATAGGTTTCTGAACAAGCGCCAAATTTTTTAATTATTCTTTCTAACATTAACAACATCGGTAAGTTTTAAAAATTGTATTTTAGAGTAAGATTTTAGAGTAAGACCGCCAAACTTCGGACACTTAAAGGTACTATGTCCCTTTTGAAGCCAACCTCAAATTCTGTAGAACTTTGCAGGAATTATGAATATGTCATGTATGTCCTATCTGTGAAATTTAAACGTTAGCAGTGTCCTCATATTCAAATTATGCAAGGAAACCCGTTTACTTGCTAGACTTCACTGTCAGACACTATTGAGTGACTGATTGGCTTTTTTACTTCTTTGATAATAACATACACGAAAAGAGTTGTAAAGGGTACATGAACATTTGTCTACATCAATAACCCACTTCTTGTGATGGCCAAGATTAAACTGATTGAATCTTTGCGCAGCATAAAACGTATGACCATTCGGTACAATTGTCTGAAAATCGAGACTATTACTTTTGGGCTCTATAGCCCTAAAGTCGATTTGACAACTAATAGTCGTTATTTTCCCACTTGAAGACATTTTCAAGCCCCACCCTTTTTAGGGAAGTTCTAAATTAGTATTTTTTTTCAAATGCAGTTGAAATTTAAGACAAAAAGGGGAAAAACATTAAATTCTTTTTTAATTATTGAAAGATCAAATATACTATTATTGTGCGAATACTGTTTATATGTCATGTAAAAGAAAATTAGTAAAGGAAATGGAAAACTAGAATTATTTACTGGTACTTACCCGCCGAACCTCTTTTTATGCCAAGCTTCGGACGCACTTGCCAAGCTTTGGACGTTCATGTGTAGCGCACGTATAGCGCACGTACAGCGCATAGCGTACGTATATCGCACGTATAGCGCGCGCGCTAAAGTGCGCATTCATCGGAGGTTTGGAAACCGGATCAAAAATCATACGACGGGGGTAAGTTTGACTGCGTTGATTTCATGAAAAAAACATTATTTTCTTGTTTTGGGTAGATTTAAGTTAGGTAGAACTATCAGAAAGGTGTTTTTCACAACACTCACACAATATTTTGGTGCTAAAATCTTACGAAAGCGCTATTTTTTCATAGTCAAAATGACACTCAATGTTGCCTGTCCGAAACTTGGAAGAGCGCCATCTTCCGGTAGGGGAACCTGTATAGTACCCCTAGGTCCGTGGTAACGGCCGCCATTAGAAAATTTTCGCGATAGAGTGAAAAAGTATCTCATAAGCTCCCATAATTTTGGCAGAAACCACCTGAAATATGCCAAGGATTTGTTTGTAATCGATATATTGGAGGCTCTAGCAGTGTCCTCATATTCAAATTATGCAAGGAAACCCGTTTACTTGCTAGACTTCACTGTCAGACACTATTGAGTGACTGACTGGCTTTTTTTCTTCTTTGGTAATAACATAAATGAAAAGAGTTGTAAAGGGTCCATGAGCATTTGTCTACATCAATAACCCACTTCTTGTGATGGCCAAGATTAAACTGATTGAATCTTTGCGCAGCATAAAACGTATGACCACTCAGTACAATTGTCTGAAAATCAAGACTATTACTTTTGGGCTCTATAGCCCTAAAGTCAATTTGACAACTAATAGTCGTTACTTTCCCACTTGAAGACATTTTCAAGCCCCACCTTTTTTAGGGAAGTTCTAAATTAGTATTATCTTTCAAATGCAGTTGGAATTTAACTTTTTCATTTTTTTGCCCTGCAAATGGGACATAGTACTGTAACGATCCACCCTCACAATATTATACTTGTAACTGATTTCCATGCTAGCTGTCATATCTTTCAGTATCTGAAACTTCTGAAACATGCAGCTTGAATCATCCCATCCTTTCTTTTCTCAATCTTGTCTTATTTCTGTCTTTTCCCCTCTGTCTCCCTCTCTCTCTCTATGCTCTCTCTCTCTCTCTCTCTCTCTCTCTCGCTCACTCCGAGACCTTGCATGCAGCCAGCCTATTTCTCATCATTCCTTCACATTCTTCATTTATAGGTAAAAATTAATCTCGATTAATTTTATTCCAGAAGTACCGCTGCGAGTTATAGTCTGGATTGTGTGTGTTTTTGTGTATAAATACCTGCTTACAAGCAAAAGTTTCTAGTTTGAAGAAGTCTAGTATGAACGACTTCACGTATAAACACAATTAACCGGAAGCATACGCGTACGTTGCTTCCGACACACTAGATCTAATCTATAAATCGTAGTAATATGCCTAAGAATTCATTATGTATGAAATATGTGATAAAGTTGTATATTTATTCAGATAGACAAACAAATTATCTCTAATATCATATTATTGTCTTAACAATCTCTTGTCAAAAACGTAAGAGAATTCGAATTTTGTACTTCTTTAAGTTTATTAACCAGGATCGGAATTCAGGTTGTGCGGTTGACGCGCATTATGTAAACAAACAGTGAATCCCAAATTCATGCTATGAAATATTATTTTGTTTGTTAAATTTCTGCTCTTATTACAAAGGAGAGCTTGAAAAATGTATCTTATGGCTTGTATAAAGTTTCAAATAAACGCATTGTAATGTTTCCATTACTATAGCAGTGTAACTTTTGGAATAAATAAGCATTTAATATTGAATTAATAAAGATTTGGAACTTTATAAGGACCGGTTGCAATGTGTACGAGCGCATCTAGTTATCTAGCTATGTGCATGATCACGGCGTTGCTTACAGCACGCGCATAGATTTCCCCCACGTACGCATGATTTCCCCCACGTACGCATACAGTGCATATATAAAATAGATTTTTCGGATTCGTGGCTGATTCGGAAGATTCAGTCGCCCAACAAACTGGTCCAACGGCGATTCGGCAGAATCGCGCAACGAACTGGTCCAAACGTCGTCTCGCAAGAGCCGCCCAAACAAATTGGTCCAAACTTAACACTAAACTTTAAATAACATTTACTAATTCCCTAAACTCTCCTTCATAAACAAACAGGTATAGTTCTTTAGTTAAATTAAAGTCCATTACCAATTTACAGTGTTATAAACAAACAGATTTTATAAAATAAGTATTAACTTGTGTGAATATAGGCTACATATAGGTCTATAAAGACTTATGTGAATTTGTAACAGTGGCGATAAAACTATTGATGTAAAAAGAAATGATTGAATAAAAATGAAGTTTTTGTTTTTGTGTTCAAACTAAAATCTTGTCTCAAACAAATGTGTTCTTCTTTTTGAGTATTAATTTAGTAATTCCATATACCTGTATTTCTAAAGTCATATATTTTGACTGAAACGAACTAGGATTTTATTGAAACATCACTTCTATCTTTCTTCCACGAGATATGGCCACCAATACCAGGCTCGCCGTGAGGGAAGGTAGAGGTGATGCGGTCGACGCCCTCAACGAGGGTGACGGCCGGTACAAAAATGGTGTCAGAAGTGGGATGGAAATACAGGTAGAGACTAATGGAATTGAGGAAAACACATCCAAATTGAACCAAAATAGTAATTGGGAACAAGATGAACTTGAAGAAAATTTGGCAAAGTGTCAGAAAATGGAAAATGACTCGAATAATTCTTCAGAAGAAGAAACCACACAAGTGAAGAAATCTAATTCTAGAAAGAAACGAAGCGTGCAAAACAGAATTCTTTCCAGACTAACCCAACTAATGGAACAAATGATGACTTTGACTAACAAATCTAGGACGCGGCAACGCGCTGGTTCAAACTCTTCTACTGAAGAAATAACTGATGCCAGTTCTATTGACAGCGAAGTAATGTTGAACTTCGACAAACACACCAACGACAAAACTAACAAACAAAACAATGCCAACTCTGCAGAACCAGAACAAAACAAAACCAACCTTGCAGAACCAAAACTAGAACGAAACGAAACTAACCCCGAACAAAAACGAACACAGAACCGAACACGGCCAAACATAATGCCCGACAAATATGATGGTAGTTCGGATTGGCACGATTACGAAACTCACTTTGATTCATGCAAACTAATCAATGACTGGGAGGATGAAAACGCAGTCAAGTACTTGTCTGCTAGTCTTAGAGGACCTGCTCTAAGATTGATCAATGAACGTCCACATAAACATTGGACTTATGACGACTTGAAAGCAAGACTATCTCTAAGATTTTCTTCCTCAAAACAAGCAGAAAGCTATCTGCTGGAACTACGTGGTCGCAAGAGACGACCAAATGAATCGCTTCAAGAACTTGGACGAAACATTAGAGAATTGACAACGAAAGCTTATCCTGATTTTGACTTTGACGGAATTGACCGTCTTGCTAAAATTCACTTTACGGATTCAATTCAAAGCCCAGAGATTCGAACAGGTATTTTCCATGCCAGATCAAAGACCTTAGATGATATGATTGAAGCTGCAATCACCACAGAGACATTTCTGTTAACCGAATCTGAGCGTTCTTGGAAAAAGAACACTCATAATAGAATTGTTGGCACAGAACAAGCGAGTAAAAGTGACTTACAAAGAACAATTGATATTGCCGTGGAACAAGCCTTGCTTAAACAAAACAACCAGCAATGTCAAAACGACAAATCTACCAGAACTAACAAAAACGACCAAACCGAAACGTTCATGTGCTACTATTGTCAGAAACCAGGTCACATTGCAAGAAACTGCTTCAAGAAACAATCTGACATGACACAGGCACCTACTAACGAACAACAACGACCTAGAGGAACACAACAAAACTTCCGCCAGACACGAGGCCGTTTAAACGAAAATGGGCCGCCCATGGGGGCACTGGCGCGGCCAAACCAACGTTAGAACCAGCCCAAATACATGAAAATGAAAACTATGATAACATGACTTCAACTAACCTTCCTTTGAGCAATTCGAACTGTAATGGGTTATTTGTAAAAGTTAGTATCCATGGCCAAGAGCATAGATTTCTGATTGATACTGGAGCCTCTGATTCTTATATATCTAAACAAGTTTATGAGAACATTCCTAGTAAGGATAGACCTTCATTGCGAGAATCAGATAAGAAAGCAAAACTTGCTAATAATACCCCTCTGCCCCTATTTGGTGTTGTGGCACTTGAATTGAAGATAGGCCCAACTTGCGGGTTTACTAAGTTGTTAGTCGCAGATATAAGTAATGATGGAATTCTGGGCCTAGATAATTTGTGCAAAATGGGTGCCAAATTAGATCTTACGACTTTCCAACTTTCTACTAAGTGGGGAGACCTACAGTGTGAACGAGAAGATGGTGAAACCCTGTTCTGTCGTATCAGTACGTCAGAAACAGTCACCATCCCTGCAGGACATGAAGTTCTGATTAGAGGAACCGTGAAAGATAGAATGAAACCAAATAGACTAGGCATCGTAGAGATGGATAACGCCCAAAACCATCTAACCAAAAGTGGTTTAATTGTGGCTAGAACTTTGGTGAGAACAGGGAGTGAAGAAATTCCCGTCAGAATTTTCAATCCATCACCGTCCAACAAGGTGATTCGAAAAGACACCCACCTTGGTACAGTAACAATTGTAGAAGAAAGTGAAGTTGAAACGACACCAAAGTACACAAGGTCAAACCTAAACAAAGTACCCGAACACTTACGAGACCTATTAGAGAGAAGCACAAAAGAACTTCCTGAACAGTACCATGAGGACATAGCAAGTTTGCTAATAGAATTTCAAGACGCCTTCTCAAAAGGAGACAATGATATTGGGAGAACAAATCTTGTTGAGCATTCCATTAATACGGGAACGCAGCATCCCATTAGACAAAGACCCAGAAAGCATCCTCTAGGACAAAGAACGGAAATCAAAGAACAAGTAACAGAACTATTAGACAAAGGACTAATAGAACCTACAGATAGTCCCTGGGCCTCTAACATAGTACTCGTTAGAAAGAAGGACGGTACACAGAGATTTTGTATAGACTATCGATTACTTAATGTTGCAACAATCAAAGACGCGTATCCTTTACCGCGCATCGACGAGACACTTGATGCTCTATCAGGTGCTCGTTGGTTCTCCACGCTAGACTTAGCCAGCGGCTATTGGCAAGTTGGACTTGACACTGACGCGAGAGAAAAATCATCTTTCTTAGCGGGCGGGGGACTCTACGCTTGGAACGTTATGCCCTTTGGATTGTGTAACGCCCCCGCCACTTTCGAACGATTAATGGACAAAGTACTCTCAGGATTACACTGGGAAACTCTTTTGGTGTACTTAGATGACGTTATCGTTTTTGGTAGTTCGGTACCCGAAGAACTTGCTAGACTAAAACAAGTGTTTCACAGACTTAGACAAGCGAATCTAAAACTTAAACCTAAGAAGTGTCACTTGTTCAAAAGAAAAGTATCCTATCTTGGACATGAAGTGTCTGACATGGGAATATCGACTCAGACAGAGAAAACCGAGGCTATAAAGAACTGGCCTACACCGACAAATGTGAAAGAAGTGAGAAGCTTTCTCGGACTAGCTTCATACTATAGACGTTTTGTTAAAGATTTCGGATCTATTGCGAAACCACTTCATCAATTAACTGAGAAGCACCGTGCTGGGCGGTTCGAATGGAGTCCCGCCTGTCAAAATGCATTTGATGAACTTAAACATAGATTAACGTCTGCCCCGATTTTGGCATATCCTTGTGCGGAAGGTGAATTTATCCTAGACACCGATGCTAGTAACGACGGTATCGGTGGGGTATTATCACAAATCCAAGACGGACATGAACGGGTAATAGCTTACGGAAGCAAAGTCCTTAGCAAATCAGAGAGAAATTACTGCGTAACTCGGAGAGAACTATTGGCAGTAGTAACTTACTTGAAACACTTCAAACAGTACCTTTATGGTCGGCATGTTATAGTAAGAACAGACCATGGAGCCTTAAGATGGCTCACCAACTTCAAACAACCGGAAGGTCAACTCGCGCGTTGGCTGGAAGTAGTATGTGCATATGATATTGAAATAATACATAGAGCTGGTAGAAGCCATGCAAATGCAGATGCACTTTCGCGACGACCTTGTAAACAATGTGGTAGAGAAACTGAATGTGAAACAGAACTTGCGAGAACTGATATCGGTCGAACTTGTGTTATTGAATTGACAGACACAAATAACAATGTTGAGATTAGAAAGGCTCAACTCGAAGACCCGAATATCAAACCGGTGATAGAAGCACTTGAACGAGGTACGAAACCTACAAAGGAGGAAATGTCACCTCTGTCGTACAAAACGAAAGTGTTATTAGGACACTGGGAACAGTTAGAGATACATGACGGTGTTCTTTTCCGAAGATGGGAATCAGAGAACGGTAGAACTATTAGGAAGCGACAAGTATTGCCAAGGCAGAAAATTCGTGATGTATTAGAGGAACTGCACTCGGGTGCATTTGGTGGACATTTGGGATCCACTAGAACTTTGAAGAACGCTCAGATGCGTTATTATTGGGTAGGAATGAAGGCGGACATTAGATCTTTCATTCGTGAATGTTTGGCATGTAATAGAAGAAAGTCGCACGGTCGAAAACAGAAAGCTCCTTTGCAGCAAAGACGTTCAGGTAGTCCAATGGAACGAATTGCACTTGATATTCTAGGACCACTTCCCACCACTGAAGATGGTAACAAGTACATTTTGGTAATAGCAGATTATTACACAAAGTTTGTAGAGGCTTATGCCATTCGTGATGAAAAAGCCCATACTGTGGCTCGGAAATTGGTAGAAGAATTTGTCTGTCGTTACGGTGTACCAAAAGAAATACATTCTGATCAAGGTCGAAACTTTGAATCAAACCTATTCAAGGAGGTTTGTAAGATTCTAGGTGTAAAGAAAACAAGAACAACTGCTTACAATCCCAAGTCGGATGGGATGGTAGAACGCTTTAACAGAACTTTGTTAAATATGATAGTAACTATGATTGATCCTGACAAACACCAGCAAGACTGGGATAGATATATTCCTTTTGCTACCGCCGCGTACAGAAGCACCGTACACGAAACAATACAAGAGACACCAAACATGATGATGTTTGGCCGAGAAGTTACCCATCCTGTAGACCTTTCGTGCGAGCAAGCAACTTCAGAACTAAACACTGATTATGCTCAGGATCTACGAAACAGAATGGATAGTATGTACTCGAGGGTAACAGAACAAAGTGACAAAAACTTGAGACGACAAAAGCGAAACTATGATAGGCACACAAATGACGAAACGTACACTGTAGGTCAATTTGTTTGGCTTCGCCATGACCAAAGAAAGAAAGGAATAAGTCCAAAACTAACAAACCGATGGGACGGACCTTTCCGAGTAATAACTAAACTATCCAATGTAACTTATCGCATTCAGCAAACACCCAGAACACCTCAGAAGATCGTTCACTACGATCGACTGAAACTATATGAAGGACCAGAACTTGACGCTTGGAAGAAACCAAAAACTCAAAGAACCATATGTGATGTCGAGGAGACACTCAACAATCACGACGGAACTTGTAACAATAACAAAGACAACACCGCCGACCTTGACAGCCGTTATCCCCAAAGAAATAGACGTCCGCCTACTTATTTCTACTAATAAAACTATCATTTCTAATCTCGACACATGAAGTAATAAATATGTTTCGATATTATAAATGACAAACTTTGTAACGCCACTGATATATATATGATTATTGTGTGTATATAAGTCAAATTAAGCCTTACTTTGATAAAGACTTCATGGGGAGGCCAAATTACACAAGTTGGAAATAATCTTTTTGAGGTGAATTTCAACCAAAGAATATATACGTCAAATTTTGGCAGGACAAGAGATGTTATTTGAGTAAATGAATATTCGATTAATAGACATGTATATGCGTCTTAGGTGATTGATTGATGTTGTTGATGATGATAGGACGTTCCTATCGGGTGATGGATTAAGTACATGAGAGTTATAATGTTTAAAGGAGATTAGTGAGTTGTACTAAAAAGCATCTCTTATATCCTGCCAAATAGACTGCCATTTTAAGAAATTGAGATTACAATTTTATATTATAGGTTTGTGAAATTAAACCTCAGATGTTGATGATTTAATGCATGTTCGTTTTGTTTATATGAAGTCATTATTACGGTGATATTGAAATATGGATATAATATTATGTATATAGTAACAACATGAAATGCGAGGACGCATTTTATGGAGAAGGAGGCTGTGTAACGATCCACCCTCACAATATTATACTTGTAACTGATTTCCATGCTAGCTGTCATATCTTTCAGTATCTGAAACTTCTGAAACATGCAGCTTGAATCATCCCATCCTTTCTTTTCTCAATCTTGTCTTATTTCTGTCTTTTCCCCTCTGTCTCCCTCTCTCTCTCTATGCTCTCTCTCTCTCTCTCTCTCTCTCTCGCTCACTCCGAGACCTTGCATGCAGCCAGCCTATTTCTCATCATTCCTTCACATTCTTCATTTATAGGTAAAAATTAATCTCGATTAATTTTATTCCAGAAGTACCGCTGCGAGTTATAGTCTGGATTGTGTGTGTTTTTGTGTATAAATACCTGCTTACAAGCAAAAGTTTCTAGTTTGAAGAAGTCTAGTATGAACGACTTCACGTATAAACACAATTAACCGGAAGCATACGCGTACGTTGCTTCCGACACACTAGATCTAATCTATAAATCGTAGTAATATGCCTAAGAATTCATTATGTATGAAATATGTGATAAAGTTGTATATTTATTCAGATAGACAAACAAATTATCTCTAATATCATATTATTGTCTTAACAATCTCTTGTCAAAAACGTAAGAGAATTCGAATTTTGTACTTCTTTAAGTTTATTAACCAGGATCGGAATTCAGGTTGTGCGGTTGACGCGCATTATGTAAACAAACAGTGAATCCCAAATTCATGCTATGAAATATTATTTTGTTTGTTAAATTTCTGCTCTTATTACAAAGGAGAGCTTGAAAAATGTATCTTATGGCTTGTATAAAGTTTCAAATAAACGCATTGTAATGTTTCCATTACTATAGCAGTGTAACTTTTGGAATAAATAAGCATTTAATATTGAATTAATAAAGATTTGGAACTTTATAAGGACCGGTTGCAATGTGTACGAGCGCATCTAGTTATCTAGCTATGTGCATGATCACGGCGTTGCTTACAGCACGCGCATAGATTTCCCCCACGTACGCATACAGTGCATATATAAAATAGATTTTTCGGATTCGTGGCTGATTCGGAAGATTCAGTCGCCCAACAAACTGGTCCAACGGCGATTCGGCAGAATCGCGCAACGAACTGGTCCAAACGTCGTCTCGCAAGAGCCGCCCAAACAAATTGGTCCAAACTTAACACTAAACTTTAAATAACATTTACTAATTCCCTAAACTCTCCTTCATAAACAAACAGGTATAGTTCTTTAGTTAAATTAAAGTCCATTACCAATTTACAGTGTTATAAACAAACAGATTTTATAAAATAAGTATTAACTTGTGTGAATATAGGCTACATATAGGTCTATAAAGACTTATGTGAATTTGTAACAGTGGCGATAAAACTATTGATGTAAAAAGAAATGATTGAATAAAAATGAAGTTTTTGTTTTTGTGTTCAAACTAAAATCTTGTCTCAAACAAATGTGTTCTTCTTTTTGAGTATTAATTTAGTAATTCCATATACCTGTATTTCTAAAGTCATATATTTTGACTGAAACGAACTAGGATTTTATTGAAACATCACTTCTATCTTTCTTCCACGAGATATGGCCACCAATACCAGGCTCGCCGTGAGGGAAGGTAGAGGTGATGCGGTCGACGCCCTCAACGAGGGTGACGGCCGGTACAGTACCTTTAAGCTAAGGGACTGTAAAAATCTAGGTAACCCGAAATCTGTCTCTGAATTATGATGTTTTTTGTGAGTTTTGCAGACGGCAACCTCCCCTAACTTTCTGTACTAACGATATAGGTTAGTAGTAGTATTAAATGCATGCAAGTTACCCGCCTGAGCTAGACTCATATTTTGCGTTAGAGTCGTTGAAGTAATTTTTGTCCGAAGCTTGGCAACGTCCGAAGTTTGGCGGTCTTACTCTAGATCTACTGCTATTTTAGGTGTCATTAATTGTCACAAAAGTGCAGATTTTTAGTGATATTAGTTGAGTCTTGTATAGTGGTGTTTGAAATAATGAGAATCAATAGCACAGCTTTTAATACACAGCCAGGATAGTAGTAGGCCTAATATTAGTAATGCAGAAATGCATACATTACCAAAATTAAAAATACAACAAAATAATAAACGAATGGGACTGAATCATGTGAATGTCTTTTTTCCGCTATATTTTTACTCACATTTTTACGACTAACCCCATCTCATCTGCATCTTCGAATTGACCGTCAGCCATACTAGAAATTCTGGCCAAAATCCTTTCTCCACGATCACACCAATACGTAAAAATGAACTTTAGTAATTATTGATAAGGTATGATTTCATTCCGGTTGATATGCGTGTAGTCGGTAGCCTACGCGTGTATTGCGAAATTTGATGCAACACATGTCGTGGATATTGTGTACACATAGTACATGTCTTGGCTAGCGCTAGTCTTTGAATTCAGACTGATTATAAACTGTGTCCGACTCACTGGATCACTAAACAAGCCTAAAAGTAAAAAAAGATAAGATAATTAAGAAAAGATATTTATTCGCCTTAGAGATTAAGAGAGAGAGAGAGATAGAGAGAGAGAGAGAGAGAGAGAGAGAGAGAGAGAGAGAGAGAGAGAGAGAGAGAGAAAGAGAGTGAGTGGGCCGGGGGGGGGGGGGGGGGGTATAGTTCATCCTGTAGGCTCAGGCGCGGATCCAGGGGGGGGGGAGCGGGCCTTGGCCTCCCCCCCCCCATGCCCCCCCCCCCCGTCCCCCAGTCCCCCCCCCCCCCCTCCGCAAACCTTAAAGAGAGAGAAGGAAGGAAAAAGGAAAAAGGAGAGAACGGGAAAGAAAAAAAAGAGAATGAAGAAAGGTAAGGGACATCAGTTGCAATTTTCCCGCCAACAAGGTGTAGATCGGGGGGGGGGGGGCACTGGCGTACTGATAGGGGAGGGGGTGGGGGCTTTGGGGAAATAAAATTCAAACGTGATTCATTTCTAATTCCATAACGGTGGTTTACAAATAATGCTTAATCATGACATAATTTTCTGAGATTTTTCCTCACTTTTGAGTAAATTATACTTTTTCATGCGTTTGTTGGAAAATGACAAATTCCTAAATTTACAGCCAGGCAAGAAAATGCTTATTGAGATGCCTACACGTCAGGGCCCGCGGAAGGGCGGGGATCGGGATTTTCGAGGCCCCCCCCCCCCTTACCCCCCCCCCCCCCCCACTTTTTTTTGAAAAAGTATATTAAAGAGAAATAGAATGAAAAAGAGAATGAAAGAAAGAATAGTTAACTGCCAGTGTCACCTTATAATGAGGTATCAAAATATGCTCATCTGACCATGATTAAAGGCCTAAAACTCCGAGGGCTCTGTCCCCTGGATTCCACCTGGGGTCCTAAGGTATGCTCATCTGACGGTAATTTAATGCCTAAAAACCCCTGATTTGGCTAGGGTCTCTGCCCTCTGGACCCCATGCCAAATAGTGTCCTGCCAGTGTCACAAAATAATAAGGTATCAAAAAATGCTCATCTGGTCGTAATAAAACCCCTTAAATTCCGGGGGCTCTGCCCCCTGAACCCAACCAAGAGCCCTAAGGCGGGCCCCTTGATACTCATCTGACCGTAATTGAGTGCCTAAAACCCTTGAGCTTCCGGGGCTCCGCCCCTGAACCCCACGCCAATTAGTGATCTGCCAGTGTCACAATTAGGTATCAAAATAATGCTCATCTGACCGTAATTAAATGCCTAAAACCCCTGAACTTCCGGGGCTCTGTCCCCTGGACCCCGCCTAGGGCCCTAAGGCGGACTCCTGAATGCTAATCTGACCGTAAATTATTGCCTTAAACCCCTGAGCTTCCGAGGGCGGACAAGGTATCAACATCATGTTCATCTGACCGCAGGCGCGTAGACAGAGGGGCGGGTGGGGTGGTCCCCCAAAAAATGCCGGCCAAAAAAAGAGTGGAGTGAAAAGGAAGAGGACGTAGGAAGAAAAGGGAGTAGACAAAGAACATTTTTGAAATTCAGACAAGGATTAAGAGTCGAGAAAGGTAATAAGAATCGTCTTCTTTCTCTAATGAATTAATGAAACGCAAAAGCTTCCGCGCGGGGGAGGGGGAACTGAATTCAGACGAGGATAATTTTCGAGAACGGTACAACGAGTCGTCTTCTTTCTATAATAATTTAAAGGTACAATGTCCCATTTGCAGGCCAAAAAATGGAAAGGCTAAATTCCAATGGCATTTGAAAGATAATACTAATTTAGAACTTCCCTAAACAAAGGGGGGCTTGAAAATGTCTTTATGTGGGAAAATAACGATTATTAGTTGTCGAATCGACTTAAGAGCTATAGAGCCAGTAAGTAATAGTCTGATTTTCAGACCATTGTACCAAATGGTCGTAAGTTTTGTGCTGTGCAAAGATTCAATCAGTTTTGGCCATTACAAGAAAAACAAACATGATTTTGTCATTTAAATTGTATGTTCTTTCAAATCTGACACTCAGTTTTTCATTATCTCTCAACAAATTATTTTGTGTAGCGCCCTCTGCAGAACTCAACTGAGCCGAATAGGTTTACTCCCGCGGCCCGCGTCGTATAGAAAGTCTGTCTGTCGCTGAGCGAAAACTCGCGAAATTATTAAATAGAGTAAACGTTTGGACTGAGAGCAGGCGCTAATCCTAGGGCCTTGCGCCCCCCCCCCCCCTCCCCCCCCCCCCGGCAGCCAACAAAAAAAAAAACAAGAGAGAGAGAGAAATAGAAAATGAAGAAGAAAAGAAAAAAAGGGGGGAGGAGATGGGAGGGCGAAAAGGGCTACATCCAAGGCTGTTGCCTCCCCCCTCCCCAAGCAAAAACAAAGAAGAGAATTAAAGGGAAAGAAAAAAGGAAAAGAGGAGATAAAGGGAATGGGAAAAAAAGGAAGAAGAAAAGAAAAGAAGGGGATATCCGAGAACGATTTTCCCGCCAACAAGTTGTGGATCAGGGGGAGAGGGCAAAAAGGCCCTTGCCCCCCCCCCCCCATCCACCCCCACCCCCACCCAGTTTATTCTTTTCCTGTAGGGATACTGAACGTGCTTGTCCTCCCAAACAAGGAGAAAGAGCCTCTTCATTACCTGGGGGCAATACATCAAAATAATACGGCCATTGTTGCAATGTCAGGAATGCTTCCCTATTCATTGGTGCCATGATATAGAATTCGACGCATACTAAATTGAATAAAACCATTTTCTATTCATTAATTTATGTCAGGGAGCTCCGCAGTAGCCTATATTGTCATATCACGTAACTTTAAGAGAGCAATTTGCAAAATAAATATAAAAAACATAAAAACTCACTATTATATCAGTAATATCAGTAACTGAAAGATTTTTTTTACGGGCAATCTAATTAGCCCGGATTCAAAAATAATAATAATAGTTATGTATTCCGAAAGCGTTAAATCAGTGAATCATTGCATTTTGAAAAGTCATTAACATCAGAAATTGTAAACTATGAGAAGTAAACAAGATGGTAGCAGTGAGGCGAAGTGGTCTTGTGGATAAGACAGATCGCTTCACAATGCAAATATACTCGCAAAAACTTGGTTCGAGTCCCAATTATGCCTTTTTTTGTTTACCCATGTTATTTTTTTTCGTCTTCACCCCATGATAGTAACTTGTCCATTTCTTTTTTTTAGGGGAAAAGCCTACCCCCTCCCTCCCTACCACTTCAACAACAAAGGAGAACATACTATATTATTATCTTTCTTTAACAAGCGACTCTCTGAATTAGTAAGTCTTTCGCTACATCTACAACTATAAAAATAAGTTTCGATATGAAAAAATACATAGAGATTAGCAGTAAGAGACATTGGTCTTGTGGATAGGTTATTGTATTGTAATTGGAAGGTATCGGGTTCGATACCCAGCTAGTGCTTTTTTGTTTAATCTTTAAAAAAATAGACTGATGTTCAAACCCTTTTTATCCAATTAAAAGTACATATGTATTGGTCGGTAGCGTTAGCCCCAAAGCCATGTCCAATTTTTAAACTACATTCAAGAGTCCCTTATTGCCAGGTTAAACAAGTTTTTTACATTTGCTGTACTACTTTCTTCCTTTTATTCACTCTGTACACTCCCATGCTATCCTTTTCCAGTCTGTAAACAACTGTACAACATGAATTCAATGTTGGGCAGGGTTTTACTTCTCATAAGAAAGCGCCCAAACTTCGCGAGGTGAAACAAAGGGTCTTTTAAATTCAAGTCTATTCAAGCCTTTTGGCCCCTCTGAACCACAACTTGTTGGCGGCAAAATTGCAACTGATATCCCGCTTCTTTTCTTTTCTTCTTCCTGTTTTCCTTCCCTTTATCTGTTCTTTTCCTTTTTCTTTCCCATTCCGTCATTCTCTCTATTTTTTTAATGGGGGGGGGGGGGGTGACATCTTTGGAGCCAAGGCCTTTTCGGCCCCCGATCTGCTTCTTCCCCCCCCCCCTTTTCCCTTCTTCTTCCTCTTTTTTCTTTCCCTTTCTTTCCTCTTTCACTTTCCCTTCTTTTCCTCTCTCTCTCTCTCTCTCTCTCTCTCTCTCTCTCTCTCTCTCTCTATCTCTCTCTTTTGTTGGGGGGGGGGGGGCAAGGTCCTCCCGGCCCCCTGGATCCGCGTCTGCCTTTAGGGAGTAATTGCGCCTGTCGTCAGGTAGCTGAAAGTGTTAACAACTAAAAGTGAACCAGGTATTCGTAGTGAGGCAAAGTGGTCTCGTGGATAAGTAACCGCCTGGTAAGTGGAAGGTATCGGGTTCGATCCCCAGCTAGTGTATTTTTTTTGTAAAGCCAAAAGGCCAGATATGATAAATGTTAATCATTTTTCCAATTTTGGTGTGATAAAATAATTTTTGTTGGTGTTGTCGATGTATGGGAAAGGGTTCCAAAGCACAATATGTCAATGGATTCCTCAAAAAAAAAAAAAAAAAAGGGCCTATGGTGAGGAGGGAGCAGCTGAGTGTAGGAAAAAAACTGTAAGGGAGCCCCTTTGGGGGGACTTTTTTTTTGGGGGGGGGGGTGGGTCTTTTTTTTTTTTGGAGTGGGCAACAACAGCAAAAAAAGTAGTCATTACACATTCAAGACAAATGGGTTTTCAGTAATAGAGCTAAAACTGAGTGAAGTAAATCAAGCGATAAGGTCTTTTTCAGTTTCATGAAAATTCGGTTGTACATTCATATTTGACAATCAAAATTCAAGTTCTTGATTATTAGTAATGCTTGTTTAACGTTCCACCATTTATTATATCTTTATTTGTCTTGTTTAGTGAATTTGTAGTCATTAAGAGTCCAATCATAATAGCTTGAAATTTGCGTGGCAAGCTATGCTCCCCCTCCCCCATCCAGGAAAATTGAAGGGAAAATCCCTTTTTGTCATTCTTATAATTATGTTAATATGTAGATAATAGTGTAAATATTTATGTTTGAATGTTCTCTAGGACCATTGCTGTTCTTCTTACATCCATTGTATTTGTGTTATGTAACAAAGGAGGAATCAATGTTTAAATAGTTCAAATTAAACAAGCTTATCAACATACCTGTCTGTACTAAGATTGTACATTAAAGAAATGGGTTTGATTGCTCATCATGTCCTCTGGGACTGGGTAAAATATTGTTCCCTGATTAGGTGCACTGGAACTGCAACATGGACCCTTTCACATCCAAATAGCCCTCACAACCCAAAACTCTGAAGAAATAAAATAAGAAATCTTTGAAGAAATAAAGCTTTTCACAAATGTTGCCTGAGCAAATGTCCCAGGGTCACTCCTCTCTCTCTCTTCTTCTTCTCCATCCTCTTACCCTGCCGTTATCCTAGTCCTCCCCACTTGTTTTCACCGCTCTGTATCATTCTCTCAGGCTCTCTGTCTCTCTACTCATCTTCTTAATACTTTATCCCCCCCTCCCCCTAGCCTTTGGACAAGGCCTCGAGTCGTCGCGCGATTAGTCTATGTATTCAGGCGCGTTTAGGGAAATACAGCACGAGTGCCTTGACTAAAGGCTACCGTCCCCCCAACACCACCATGGTTTAGCTCCCCTTCTATCATTCTCTTTTTCTTTCTCTGTCTGTCTTGCTCTGTGTCGCTTATTTTTTTCTTCCTGTCTCTCTCTCGCTCTCTCCGTCTCACTCGATCTCTCTCTTTCTTGCACATAAACATCACAAAATCTTGCCCACACTTTCCCTCTCTTCTTCTTTTCCATCCTCTTCCCCTGCCGTTATCCTAGTCCTCACCCACTTTAGCTGGTTTTCACCACTCTCTATCTCTCATGCTCTTTGTCTCTGTCTCTGTCCTTCCTTTACTTTCTCTCCCACCTCCATCACCTGAAGGTTTAGCTCCCCCTTCTATCATTCTGTCCTTCTCTTTCTCTGTCTTGCCCTGTCTCTCTCTTTCTCCCTCGATCTCTCTTTCTTACAAATAAACACCACAAAATCTTGCTCACACTTTCTCTCTCTCTCTCTCTCGTTCTCTCTCTTTCTTACACATAAACTACACACAATCTTGCTCACACCCCCCCCACTCTCTCTCTCTCTCTCTCTCTCTCTCTCTCTCTCTGTCTTAGCTTGTGTAATGTATCCATATTAGTATTAGGTAGATACTCAATTAGATAAAGAAAACTTTTCGTTGAAATAAACACTATATTTTTCACGTTGCAAATAGCACAATATTGAAATACTGTTAAAATATAGTAAACTAATAGAAATATAATTTAAAGATACTTGGCACACTCATAATGCATAGTTAGTATTTTCTCAATGCACACAATCATGTAGTTTGAAATAAATATAAAATCAAAAACTTGAGAAATTCTACTAAAAAAAAAAAACATGTCAAAATCAAATACAACAGCATCACAATATTGACATTCTGTTGAAATATAGTAAACTAATAGAAATATAATCAAAATATACTTGGTATCAACCAAAACAGCTCATTATGCAAGAAAAAGGGGCACTTTCTGGAAAATAAAGGGCACCTACAAAGGGAAATCTCAAAGCGAAAATATACATTTTTTAGACATTGACATGTTTATACCTACGTTTTGTGGTGCGCAAAGATTCAATCTGTTTAATTTTGGCCATTACAAGAAGTGGGTTATTGATGTAGACAAATGCTCATGTACCCTTTACAGCGCATTGTATGTATGTTATTACCAAAGCCAATCAGTCACTCAATAGTGTCTGACAGTAAAGTCTAGAAAGTAAACGGGTTTTCTTGCACAATTTGAATAGTACTAGAACACGACTAACATTTAAATCTCACAGGACCAGGCGCGTACGCAGGGGGGAGGGGGGGGGGTATTTTCCGTCAGTGGTAGATGCAGGGGACGGGGGGGGGGGGGGGGGGGGTTCGGGACCCGGACCCCTCCCTTGACAAATTTGTGTTCAAGGGGGGGGGGGGTTTACGGATTGGGCAACAACAGCAAAAAAAGTAGTCATTACACATTCAAGACAAATGGGTTTTCAGTAATAGACCTAAAACTGAGTGAAGTAAATCAAGCGATAAGGTCTTTTTCATTTTCATGAAAATTCGGTTGTACATTCATATTTGACAATCAAAATTCAAGTTCTTGATTATTAGTAATGCTTGTTTAACGTTCCACCATTTATTATATTTTTATTTGTCTTGTTTAGTGAATTTGTAGTCATTAAGAGTCCAATCATAATAGCTTGAAATTTGCGTGGCAAGCTAGCGCTCCCCCCATCTCAGAATATGCTCCCCCTCCCCCATCCAGGAAAATTGAAGGGAAAATCCCTTTTTGTCATTCTTATAATTATGTCAATATGTAGATAATAGTGTAAATATTTATGTTTGAATGTTCTCTAGGACCATTGCTGTTCTTCTTTCATCCATTGTATTTGTGTTATGTAACAAAGGAGGAATCAATGTTTAAATAGTTCAAATTAAACAAGCTTATCAACATACCTGTCTGTACTAAGATTGTACATTAAAGAAATGGGTTTGATTGCTCATCATGTCCTCTGGGACTGGGTAAAATATTGTTCCCTGATTAGGTGCACTGGAACTGCAACCCTGGACCCTTTCATATCCAAATAGCCCTCACAACCCAAAACTCTGAAGAAATAAAATAAGAAATCTTTGAAGAAATAAAGCTTTTCACAAATGTTGCCTGAGCATATGTCCCAGGGTCACCCCTCTCTCTCTCTCTCTCTCTTCTTCTCCATCCTCTTACCCTGCCGTTATCCTAGTCCTCCCCACTTGTTTTCACCGCTCTGTATCATTCTCTCATGCTCTCTGTCTCTCTACTCATCTTCTTAATACTTTATCCCCCCTCCCCCTAGCCTTTGGACAAGGCCTCGAGTCGTCGCGCGATTAGTCTATGTATTCAGGCGCGTTTAGGGAAATACAGCACGAGTGCCTTGACTAAAGGCTACCGTCCCCCAACACCACCATGGTTTAGCTCCCCTTCTATCATTCTCTTTTTCTTTCTCTGTCTGTCTTGCTCTGTGTCGCTTATTTTTTTCTTCCTGTCTCTCTCTCTCTCTCTCCGTCTCACTCGATCTCTCTCTTTCTTGCACATAAACATCACAAAATCTTGCCCACACTTTCCCTCTCTTCTTCTTTTCCATCCTCTTCCCGTGCCGTTATCCTAGTCCTCACCCACTTTAGCTGGTTTTCACCACTCTCTATCTCTCATGCTCTTTGTCTCTGTCTCTGTCCTTCCTTTACTTTCTCTCCCACCTCCATCACCTGAAGGTTTAGCTCCCCCTTCTATCATTCTGTCCTTCTCTTTCTCTGTCTTGCCCTGTCTCTCTCTTTCTCTCTGTCTCCCTCGATCTCTCTTTCTTACAAATAAACACCACAAAATCTTGCTCACACTTTCTCTCTCTCTCTCTCTCTCTCTCGTTCTCTCTCTTTCTTACACATAAACTCCACACAATCTTGCTCACACCCCCCCCCCCCCACTCTCTCTCTCTCTGTCTTAGCTTGTGTAATGTATCCATATTAGTATTAGGTAGATACTCAATAATCAAACAATTAGATAAAGAAAACTTTTCGTTGAAATAAACACTATATTTTTCATGTTGCAAATAGCACAATATTAAAATACTGTTAAAATATAGTAAACTAATAGAAATATAATTTAAAGATACTTGGCACACTCATAATGCATAGTTAGTATTTTCTCAATGCACACATGTAGTTTGAAATAAATATAAAATCAAAAACTTGAAAAATTCTACTAAAAAAAAAAAAACATGTCAAAATCAAATACAACAGCATCACAATATTGACATTCTGTTGAAATATAGTAAACTAATAGAAATATAATTAAAAGATACTTGGTATCAACCAAAACAGCTCATTATGCATCGTTGGTATTTTCTCAATGCACACAATTTATTGTAGTTTGAAATAAATATCAAATAAAAAACTTTAGAAATTCTACTAACAAATAAAAACATGTCAAAATCAAATATAACAGCAGCACACAAAATCAATGGTCTATACACTATTCATCGCTCATATAATACAGTATATATTGTACAAATATATCAATCCACCAAAGGTCTTATGAATATTATAACTGTAAACAACATATAGTTTGAAACTACTGTATAGCGGTAAGAATGTAGTCTAAGGACTGCATGGTTTTGACTTTTGACAAGCAGGGTTAAGATGTCTCTACTCTCCTCCTAAGATGGTGGATGAGCTATCATCATTTCAATTGCCGGATGCCCCATTTTACATTTTTTTTAAATCAGATATATTGATTAAACAAATGTGCCCAACCAAAATTGGTGTAATATTAAATTTTCCTTAATTTGATATATATTTCATTCAATTTCATCGATGGTTAATATGAACATTTTGAACAAAAATGATTGTCCATGTTGGTGTAATATGAACATTTTGAGCAAAAATGATTGTTCACTTTCTTCTTTTTGCTGAGTGCAATTTGCTATATCTCATGTAAAATGTGAATGTGTAAATAATTTGAGACACAATATTTAACAGCATCATATTGTATTTCAGTGCACTGCTTATTAGAACTACCTTTTTGGCTACATCTTATAGAATTGCTTAAATAATGGAAGATAAGTACTATACAGCATAAGATTCTAGTTTACAAAAGAGTACTGAACATTACATGCAGCCAATGAAAGAAAGGAACTACAGCTAGTGAAAAACCTGTCTATATAGGTCACCCAAGGGAAACAGAAAACTAACCACTAATAGACAGGTGACCTTTCTACACAGGTTCTACAGCACACGTTTCTTCTTAGAGAAAGACAATGAAGGTGACCGCTATAGACAGGTGGTCTTTATAGACAGGTTCTACAGCACACGTTTCTTCTTAGAGAAAGACAATGAAGGTGACCGCTATAGACAGGTGGTCTTTATAGACAGGTTCTACAGCACACGTTTCTTCTTAGAGAAAGACAATGAAGGTGCCCACTATTAGACAGGTGGTCTTTATAGACAGGTTCTACAGCACACGTTTCTTCTTAGAGAAAGACAATGAAGGTGACCGCTATAGACAGGTGGTCTTTATAGACAGGTTCTACAGCACACGTTTCTTCTTAGAGAAAGACAATGAAGGTGCCCACTATTAGACAGGTGGTCTTTATAGACAGGTTCTACAGCACACGTTTCTTCTTAGAGAAAGACAATGAAGGTGCCCACTATTAGACAGGTTCTACAGCACACGTTTCTTCTTAGAGAAAGACAATGAAGGTGCCCACTATTAGACAGGTTCTACAGCACACGTTTCTTCTTAGAGAAAGACAATGAAGGTGCCCACTATTAGACAGGTTCTACAGCACACGTTTCTTCTTAGAGAAAGACAATGAAGGTGACCACTATAATAGACAGGTGGCCTTTATACAGAGGTTGTCGTTATGACAGGTTTGACAGTATCTGCATGTATAACAAAGCCAAAAGAGAGCAGCATCACACATACAGCTAAATTTCAATTGTTGACCTTGTAAAGAAGTGCATATAATCTTATAAAGGCAATACAGCTTAATTTTACAACAACAACAATCGCCAACAAGAAACTACAAGAAATACTTATCACTCCATCAATACCTTTCTTATAATACTAAGATATGTAATTTCAATATGTCCATGAATATATTGGAGGGAATTGAACATGTACAGTCAACAATTCTTTTAGCACTTTTAGAGGTAGCCTACTATGTCCAATTAAAAGGCTGAATTGCAATGGCACTTGACAGATAACACTAATTTAGAACTTCCCTCAAAACAGAAGGGCTTGATAATGTCTTTTTGTAGACAAATAATGACAGTTAGTTGTCGAATCGAATTTAGCGAGTGCTCTCGTTTAATTAAATAGTTTGATTTTCAGACCCTTGTACCGAATGGTTGTACATTTTGTGATGCGCACAGATTCAATCAGCTTGATTGGGGCCATTATAAGAAGTGGGTTATAGATGTGGACAAATGCTCATGTACCCTTTACAGCTCATTTTTAACAATAAAAGTCAGCCAGTCACTCAATAGTGTCTGACAGTGAAGTCTAGAAATTAAACGGTTTCCTTGCATAATTTGAATAGGACACTTCTAACGTTTAAATTTCACAATAAGGACATACTTGAGATATTCCTAATTCATGCAATGTTCTACAGAATATGATGTTGGCTGCAAAAGGGATACACTACCGTTAATCCCTTTTTACCAAAATATGCTGGTACATAATACACACTGTATATAGATATATTTCAATATCAGTTTGATATCATAATTGCAGTCAATTAACATTGTTTCAGATGTGATATGATAGCGTTTGTCTACGTCAAAGGACTGCATACTAAATTTCATACATGATTGAGAGAGAAATATTGACTTCTTTAGTCCAAGCTCTATTATTTACATTACTATAATAATAATAATAATAAAAATATTGGATATTTATATAGCGCACATATCCACCCTGCAAGGTGCTCAAAGCGCTCCAATACTGAAGTGCTCCTATAAACTGAAGTGATTGGTAATAGTACATGTACACATTTAAAGAGATTAATTGCTGTTTAGTCAAACAAGTTTTGTTAAAAATTGATTACTTCATTACATTCAATTTGTACACTAACCTATTAACTTATGAATAAATGTCTACTTATTGGTGTATACATTCCACAGTTAAGGAGTCCTTCATTTTTTTAATTTTTTTTCTCCCCTTTTTGTGTGCTTCCACTATGGATACTTGTTGTGTTTTCTTTGATAAAATCATTCAATGTTATAGTTGGCAACATTAAACAAAAACAATTAATCCTTTGTAATATTTGTGACATCCTTTATAAAATTTCTATCTTATATATAATTCTTATAATATCAAAGTATATCAAAGATAACTTGAACCGAGACACCAACACTCAAAAGTCATTATGATTGTCTTCTGGGGACCTCATTGGTATAATTTCTTCTTCTTCTTCTCCTCCTCTTCCTTCTCTTTTTCCTCCTCCTTAATCCCACTCCTCCTTTCTCCCTAATTTAATTATATCCCTCTTTCAAACAAATATTAAGATATTTTTCTATAACAAACAAATATATGATTTGTCTATAACAAACAAATATATGATTTTCCTCCTTGGCACAAATATTATGTCCATGTCGTTGTATTTCTTCTAATTACAGTTGGCATTACAAGTCACAAAAATCATCCAATCCTACAAATTATTTACACAAAAGCAACAGGTTCATTGACATGTTTGTAATATTTATGAACTACCAAAACATAACTGTTGGTTTTGAATTAAAACTTTACCTTTTCAGGATGAAAATTGCAGCTGATTTAAATTTGAATATAATACATAGTATAAATATTGTTACTGAATTTTACACATAATCATGTTACAATGAATTTTTATTTGACTGAATAAGTTAAATTATTTTATTGGACATAATACTAAATGCAAGATAGAATACTTTCTTTGTGGGCCAATACAATTTGGTAAATTTTTAGCTTGATTTACATGATTTTACTCCAAAGTTCCTGACTTTTTCTGGACTGAAAAACAACAACTCAGTTGCCAGGTTTTCCCCAATTTCCACGAGAGCTGGAATCCCTGATTATGCAAGGAATCAGATAAAGGGAGCTGGCTGTCTGAAATGGTTACAATATCAGATCAACAATTATGATATGCATTGATAGCAATCTGATGCTAAAATGTGTACGAGGGTGCTATTTCATGAATTATTTATTATACACATGTAGTATACCTCGCTGACTCCCTGTATTTCTCTCTCTCTCTCTCTCTCTCTCCTTTTCTCTCTCTCTTGCTCTCCTTGCTACACCTTTGACTCTGTCTCTGCCAACCTTTCCCAATCTCTCTCTCACTCTCTCTCTCTCTTTCAGTCTCTCTCTTGCTCTCCTTTTCTCTCCTTGCTCTGCACCTTTGACTCTTCCTTAATAACTATCTCTGCTATCCCAGTCTCTCTCTCTCTCATATTTTTATCCCCTTTCCCAATCTCTCTCTCTCTCTCTCTCTCTCTCCCTCACATATTGTTACCCCCCCCCCCCGACTCTCTCTCTCCCTCTCTCTTTTCTCTGTGTGTCTGTCTCTCTTGCTTATTTCTGCACCCAATTATAAATCTCTCCTTACGCCAAAGATATATGTCAATAATCAACCACTTCATCTTTTGCATGGTAAGAAAGTACAGTGCACCTCCACAGCTAATGGCCAAGAATGCTTGTATCCAGCTCCCCTCCTTACATGAATTAATTACCCATTACCATGGCGATGTCTGTTGTCTCTGTAAACTTTGACATTGTGAAATCCTCCCAGGTCACTTGTGTACTGATACTGTAGACTTGTTGAATACCTGTCAAGAAAAATGCCCCAAGATGGGAAAAAAAATCAGTTAAAAATTATAATAACATTATTTTCCTTTAATTCCCAAAGCCAATTCACAATATTTTAGCAATAATAATAATAATAATACATTTATAGAGTGCAGAAACTATCCAACATTAAGTATATATTCTACTGCGCTACAAGAGGTCCTGATATGCTTAGATTTACAGTTAATTGAAAAGACGTGTTTTGATTTAAAGATAATCACAGATGGTGATTTCCTGACTTCAAATGGCAAGTTAATAAAAATAATGTTTTCTCTTTAATGAAATACACATACTATTCTACATTTTACATTTCAGGAAAGAAGTAATAAGTAATAAAGAAAACAGTTCATGTAGTATCAAAGAGCATTTATCTGTACGAAGTAATTACAACCCATCAAATATGAAAATTCGTTTTTAATGAAATAAAATAATACATATTGGGTAAATAAGATGTTGGATTAACTCAATTGAGTTAGGGGTTAGGGGTTAGATGGAGCATTTCCAGTCATTTTTAATTTTTACTCCCACCCTTATATATTTCATGGAAGGGGGAGGGTAACGGTTATTTTGATCCCCTGGTTTCTTAGAAGATAAATAAAATCTGCACATGTACAAAATGAGAAATAATAGGCTTTGAAATGATTCAGTAGAGGAGGCATGGGGATTGGATAAGGAGTTTCCAATATTTTCTACTCCTTTTTTTCATAAGGAGGGGGGGGGGGGGGGGGCCTATTTTAGGCACTTCTCATGGATCCACCTATTTGTGCATAAATGCATGTGATTTCTAATGGCAATCCAAAATATGTTCTTTCAACATTTGCTCTAAGCTTGAAGTCATCGCTGAAGTTGAACGCTGTAGGATTAGAGTAAGCTGATAAGAGAATGTAACTGGATTCTGGGTTAGTAATAGAGCCAAGGAAAATGTTTAGTGTCGGTTTCAAGGTGGATTTTTTTTTTGTGGGGGGGGGGGGGGGGGAGGTCTTTTAATTTTTTTTTATTTGAATTGAATTCATTCACCTCTTTCGTTTAAAAAAACATACAAGGTCAAAGATCACATTAAAAGATTTCTCATAAATATGGATGAGTCAATAAAATACACTAAAGGAAATTAAAAATGGTTGGATCATCTAAAAGTTACAGAAACTTAAAAGGTAGATGAGCCTACACAAAATACAAAAACTAACACCAAAAAAAACCACCTAACACTGAAAGGGTGAAATTACAAATTAGACTAGAAATTTGGTTAAAATTCAGTATTAGTACACTGTACATGTAAGTGTAATGTACTGTTCAAAGATCAAGTGTTGCCGGAGCATGTTTTGTACTACCAACTTGCTTTGAATATAGTTCCTTCACCTTAAAGTTTGTAGTTCTGTTCAATCAATCCTTTCCCACGTATATCAATTACATGCCATTTCCTCGACCCTTGTTTCAGATATTTTCAAAATACATGTCCATGTTTGTGATCATACAAGCATTGGGTGGTTTTAACTTTATAGCATAGGGAAATAAACAAGTATAAAATGTTATGGAGGATAAGGGTACTGATATGAGAGATTACTTTGGCCAGGCTTATTGTTTAATTTGGATGGTTCATCAAAATCATGTTTAGTCGAGAAATTTTAATTGTCAAAGAGTAGCGAGGCATACAAACAAAAGGAAGAGATGATGAGATACATTTAAGATTTTGTTGGCATTATTTGTAAAAAAAGGACATTATTATTGTGATATGAAACCATACAAACAGTTTCCTACACAAGTTTCATGGAGTATACATGGACAAAATATGATAATTCAAGAATAATTTGAATCATAATACAACCATAAAATATGCTTGTTACAGTTACAAATGAATTCACTGGGACAAATATCCACACACATACATCGATTCTGGACAACTAGCAACCTTAAAAACCATCTGTTTGGAGCTAGAAGGGTGTTAACTCTGTGTTAAAGTTATTTGAATTAAAGCCTTCTGTCTCCCAGCAGATGAAAGGCAGTATCCCTAAGGCCTAACAAAAAAGATGTTGTATTGCCCTTTAGGTGCCAAAACATGGGTCGGTCGGTAAGGATTTTTTTCTTCTTTTTTTAAACTTTTTTTAAAAAATCTCCCTCTTTGGGCTTATATCTCAGTTATGACTGCTTTAATATTTTTTTCTCTAAAAATCGGGAAAAAACAAAAAATTAAAAAGCCGACTGTAGATTTGGGAGGGTCGCCAAAGGCAATACATCTTTTTTTTAAAGGCCTAATTCATAATTCATATTATTCAGAAAAAAACAAAACAAAACAAAGCTAGTGTTATAGACGAACATACCAAAGGTCGACTTACACCTAATTATTCAATCAATCATCACAATAGACAATTACTTATGAGATATATTAACATTGAAGTTACAAAACAGATACATAATTATTGTTACTCTAACATATACTAATCAAAACCCTATAAATCCTCACTTTGCATAAATTTAAAGATATATAATACCCGGATTTTTCGAGATAAGTGGCTCTCCTGTATTGCAAAGAAATGACGACATAGCAACAACAACAAAAGTTCAGTATTTGGAAGGAGATCAGTAAAAATATTCCCACTTTCACTTTAAAAAAACCCTACTTTGTAGCATGGCAATAAAAGGTACTTTTCATAGTTATTTTGTTGTAAAAGACTCAGGAAATTTGGCAGAGGATATTTCAGAGTGTGAATGAGATTTAAAGATTTCGAAATCAAGCAAACAGTTTGGAGGAACCGGTTTGGAGGAACCATTATGGAGGAACAGCTTTTTTATTCACTAACTTACTTGTACTCCTGGGCCCATCCATATTCATTAAACCTCATTTGTCAACTAATTAACACACAATATTTAGTTGGCCACTGGCTTAGTATTTGTTCTGAATATAGACTGGCCTTTAAATATGCTTTTTCCTTTTCACACCCGGTGAGTGACGCAATTAGGCATGGCTCTAGTGCTGTAGCGATTAATTACATTATGTTAGAAATGTCAAAAGACTGTCTGCTGGGCCTGCACATTCACTACTAACTTCACCTGTGCAATCTAGACGACATTAAATAGAGGGAGGGAGAGAGAGAGAGAGAGAGAGAGAGAGAGTCAGAGAAAGAGTCTAGAGGGAGAGGGGGAGAGAGAGGGAGAGAGAGAGAGAGAGAGAATCAGAGAAAGAGTCTAGAGGGGAGGGAGAGAGAGAGAGAGAGAGAGAAAGAGAGTACAAGAGGGAGAGAGAGAGAGACAGATTTTTTTTTAAAAGAGAGCAATAGAGGGGGACTGGGGTTATTTAAGACTCAGAAAAGATATAAAATATAGATGGAATGAGAGAAGGAAAAGAAACAAACAATAAAAACCATATACATTTTTTTTATAAAGGGATAATACATAACTCCACCACTAAAAAAAATAAAATATGGGTACTGGATAACTGTGTGACAAGTGACAATAACCATTTAGATAATCATAACATAAGTCTCAGTCGCCTTTAATGGGCACTTGAAACTTAACACAAATTGATAGCTCTTTCAATATATTGAAACCAATCGCTACCAAACAGAAATACCGAGATGCATATTATACAAATTAAATCTAGATTTTAAATGGAAAGAACCACCACAATATATCTAGAAATAAAATATAAGGTCACCTTTCATGCAGATCATGCACCTAGTCTGCTGGCACAGGCCTCCATTTGATAATTTACCACAATTCATGATATTAAGTTGGTTTTTATAAAAGCAGAAAATGAGAGAAACATATCAGTAAAAGTTTGAGCAATATCTGATTAAAAAATAGAAAGTTATGAATTTTTAAAGTTGTCATCAGTGAAAATCAAATTGGTAACACTGTGACGTATCTTGCGAGCTCCTCTCCAATTTGCTCTGTACAACAAATTTCATAACCTTTCATTTTCTTAGTTATTGAATATATTTGTTTCATACAGGGATTGTATACAAATATATTTGCAATAATTATATCTAGGTGACTGTACGATTGAAAATTCCTATGGAAAAAACGTAAACAATTATTTTTAGGAAAGGGCAAATGGGAGGGCCGGGAGCTGCCAAGATACTTCAGAGTTGCCAATCTACATGTATGTTCGATTGATCGCACCTTAAAAAATTCATAACTTTTTTAAAATTTAAAATTGATTTTTGCTCAAACTTTCACTGACCTGTTTCTCCCAATGTTCTACTTCTGTTCAAATCAACTTAATATCAGGGTGGACTGCCGCTTTAATTGAGCAGAGCCCAGATCTGGCAGTGTTCTTGTCCAGAGCAGCTTATAGAGTGGTGAAGTGTGACATCATCAAAAATCTATTTTGGGAAATTCTCAATTTTTTCTTTATTTTCTGAAAGACCACCAAAAAAGATGTCCAAATGTCGAAAACAAAATAAATAGATTAAGTATCGACTTACAGGTAGATATGACCATCTGAATAAAAAGATTGCCTATGGGAACTCAGTGTTATATTGCTTTGGTTCATAACATTAAAAATTGAGAAATTCCAAAAGTTGACTTTCATGATGTCACAGCTTTGGTACTCTATAAAGTACAGAGCCTAATGTAGTCTCATTTTGCAGACTGTTACATGCAACGACTGATGACAAGGGTCTGTGCCTGCAAACTAGTCGACCCCCATCCCAAACAATATGTATTCCAAATGACAACTAATTTTAGTACAAGAGACAAATTAATGAGAGAAAAAATGATTATACATTACCTTTGTGGCGGCAGTGAAACATATCAACTATATATCTATGGTAGCTAGAGTTCTGAGAGAGGATCAGCGGTGGAAAAAGAATGAAGTATTGTTATTTGTGCTGGATTAGAAGAAAGATGAACTAAATGGAAATATATACATGTATACAATTTTGTATATATTATGATTATACAACACCGAGATGTGGTAATTAGTTATGAAAGGCAACACATCTACTAGTTTTATTTTGTCATTTAACTCAACTCCCACCAGGAGTTACCCTCTTCCCTTTCAAATGACAATAATAAGGATTATGTGTGAGGATAATCATAGATTTTTGAGAAACAGAGAGACAGAGAGAGAGAGAGAGACAGAGTGAGGGGGAGAGGAAAATAGAGAATTTGTGAATTTCTGAGGTTAAGGAACTTCATTAATGCCAAACCTATCTTGATTAAACATGTACAGTATACGTGTATCAATTCAATTCATGACTAGTTTGTTTACATTAATGACATTAATTATTTTGACTTATCACTATAATGTTGACAAAATGATTCATCAAAGGCTTCCGATACTTCTTCAATAGCAGATCAAACAGCTCTCTCCATATTGTTTTACCCTGAAGTCACACATTACCACATCATCATGTTTCATAATTCCGTCAGAATGACGTCAGAATGACTTGATTAACCTTCATTACAGAGTCTTGGATTAACCTTGCGTAAGATAATAGATAATAGATTATATAGGGACATTACGTGACAGAGTACAAACTTTACTATCAGTAGACAAACAGGATAAACTTTGAAGTGTGGATCACCATAGAGTGGTCAAGTGTGACGTCATCAAAAATCTTTTTTTTTTTTGTTGTTGAATTTCTCAATTTTTTCTTCATTTTCCGAAAGAGCATCAAAAATAATGTCCGAATGCCGAAAACCAATTGATTGTGTTAAGTATTGGCTGAGATATGACCATCTGAATGAATATATTTCCTATAGGAACTCAGTGTTATAGTGCTCTGGCTCCTAATGTTATGAACCAGACAACACCGAGTTCCCATAGGACATTTATTTATTAAGATGGTCATACCTCAGCTAATATTAAATTGGTTTCCGACACTCAAACATTATTTTTCATGGTCTTTTGGAAAATGTAGAAAAAAATTGAGAAACTCTAAAAATACATTTTTATGATGTCACAGCTTCGGTAGGCCTACTCTAAAGGTGTATACCAGTAATGGCAATTCATGTTTATCAAAATAGTCTGATACTTTTTTCACAATTTATTGTGAAACAAGATTAGCTTTCAGGGAGCTATCATTTGCATTCACACTGCAAGAAAAATTGTAGATTTTTGTTCACATTCCGGTGTTTCGTCAAAAGTTGCTATAAAGCAACTATCCTTAAAGGTAATACAAAGTTTTGGTATGGGGTCAAGAATTTGGTTCAAATGAAAATATTGGAAGCATATGCGATCCTACAATATTCAGTGATCGTTGTCGCGGTTGAAATCGAGTCTAAAGTTATGAAATTGTAAATAATAACTCTTTAAGTTGTATAGCTCCCTCTCAAGGTCAAGATAATAATTAAGCTATAAAACGATTTTCTTGACTAAAATCGACCGATTAGCTATTCCCGTTTGGAAATTATATATCACAACTACATATTCTGAGATTTCCATGGTCGCAGCTATCATTGTACGGCCGTAGTCGCTATTTGAAATTTATCAGAATTTACCGGGAGCACCGGTAAATTTTTATATTCAATTTTTCTCGAAAGCAGAAGTGTTTTAGGGGCTAAATTTTCTAGTACTTTTAATACATCCACAGGGGCTTCCAAATATATCAAAATTGTAAAGAATCACTATCCACCCAATTTTCAAAATTTCCCAAAACTTTGTATTACCTTTAAACACGTAACCCAAATCGGCAAGCCTACCTCTGGAGTCTGGAGTGTGGTTTTATGAAATGCAAGCAGGCATTTCATAGGTTTTTACAGTGTAATTACTCGCTCTAAACAGTGGTGAGTGATTTTGGTTTGCTGGGTCAAGTGACTCCCCTCGCTTCAGGGCAGCAACAAGTACCTCCCCCCCCCCCCCCCTACCCCCTCCCCCCCCCAAAAAAAAAAAACACTAATGGGTTTGTTTTTTTCCTGTTTTTTTCTTCATAACAGGGTCTTTTTTTCTTCTTTTTTCACATTTTTATTTGAGCTGTGTAAAGGAGCATAGTGAATCAGTTAGGAAAAACATGTAAATGGAATAAAAAGCAACCAAAAAGAGTTCCCCCTATGTTACTTGTACTACCTCTATGACCTCCATCTTTGTTTAATATCCCAGTTCAGTAATAGTGCAAGATTCCTTACATGTATTTCCCAAATATATATTATTTTATTATTATCATTTTATATATATATATATATATATATATATATATATATATATATATATCATAATAATTATACATATTATATTTTGACAAAAGGTGACAAAAGGTAAAGAAAGTCAATGTAAGAAACCAAAATGATACAAAAGAAAGAACTGATTGGTAAAGTATGGATGTTAAAAATGAGGTGGGAAATTGTGCTACATTTACATGTAGTTAATGATTCACTATAGAGACTAGACTACATAACAGTATGACAGCAAGAAAATATGAAAACTGTTTAAATAAAAAGAAAATTTTATTCACTTCCAATTTATACAGTGCAAATATTGATATCGATTGCAGATAAATGTAAAATATCTTTACATTGAATTACACAAAGGAACCCTGTGAAGTGCTCAAAACCACTGGTAAAACGATCTCAAAGACTTTCGGAAAATCAACCCAAGGCAACTCCAGTAGCATTGTACATCATTGTACATGAATACAGTCAAACCTGCTTTAGTGAGCGTCCGTCTCCAAAGATCACCTGTCTACAAAGACCACATTTTTTGTTATCCTTGAAAATGGTTTCTCGTTGAAACATGTACTATAGGAACTTGTCTACAAAGACCACCTGTCTACAAAGATCTCTTTTTGTGTTTCCCTTGGGCGGTCATATTAGACTGGGATGCATACATCAAAAAGTGCTCTAGTTTGTGGTTCTTGTGACCACCGAGCGGCAACTACCTGAATTTTTGCACAATGATGGAAAAAAATAAGAACAATAACCACACAAACTCGTCAAGCGTGAAAGTTGCACATTAATTAGTAATCATACTTTAGATTAATCATAGTTTTGTTTGTCGCCCTCTTGAGTCCAAATAGAGAAAATAAGCCCAATGCGTGTGGATATCTACTGTTCCTTTTTTTTTCGAGGTGAATATTGTGATGTGCAGGATGTTGAACTTTGTTATTCACATGATTAAAGAATAAAGTGTGAACTTAGCTTAGCTTTACATCCTATGCGAGGGATTTTTTTTTTTTGGGGGGGGGGGAGGGGGGTTGCTGCAATTTTTTTTTTTTTTTTTACTTAATGAATATAATTAGACCAACAATCATGATTATGATGATACTGATCTAATTTAATAATAACATAAATAATAACTATAATAAGCATGATAACAATGATAATACTAACAATAAAGATGATATATTGATATGAACATGAAAGTGATATTTATGATAAATTATATAGATCTTGATTTAATTATAATTAGTGAAGTAATTTTTATTAATATTAGGATGATTATATTTTTTTATTAATATTAGGATGATTATATTTTTTTAAACTATCACCATTGCTTTGTGTTGATACATGTATATGCTCATCACATTTTCTTTTCCTTGACTCTCTGATCTTCTTTTCCAAAGTATCCTTCACCCACATTTTACTCTCATGTCACCCCCCTCCCCCCCCCCCCCCTCCTTGACTCTCTCTCTCTCTCTATCTCCCTCTTTGTTTCTTTAATCTCTATCTCTCTATCTCAATCTTCCTTTCTTGCCTAATTCAACCCCCCCCCCCTGCAACATCGCAGACCGTAAATAATTTTGACTGAATGACAAAAAGTATCCACACAAGGACAAAAGCATCATCATATTCAATTTGTATAATATTGATAACAGTACTGAACATTATCATAACTTGCACATTTGACACATAATAAATGCATGTAGTTATTATTTTACGTTTTCAGCTTTTCTTCATTAACAGCATTTCATGAGATACTATGTCATTAACCTTTCTCTTCTTATTCTGAGTTGCATATCCATTGAGTATGCAGTGTAACAATAAAGTTATGCGTGCACATACTAATCATGTGTATCAATGTCCACCACATATATGTACATACATTAGCTTTGAATAACTATCAACATACATATACCGGTAAACAAAACATAAATATAAAGTATGCAATACATGTACGTACAAAAATCTTCAGCATTATATAATTTTTCTAAGGACACAGATAAATTCCAATATAAATTAATATGAAACCGTGTCAAAATCGTCACAATATTAAGACAAACTGGTATTTCTTGCAAAACAAAATATCTAGTTGAAAATTTCTTTCGCTCACGTTTTAATACCAAGCTACTTGTAAATATAGGCAAATAATAGGAAGATTTGTGCAAGAACTTAGATAGAAGTGTGATTAAAGCAATGAATATTCAAATAATGATATATTGACCATGATAAACATGCTCAAATAAAAATAGAATATCACCTCTTCATTGATTTATACACTTATACAAGTGATTTTGATACATGAATATAAAACAAGTGAATTGGTGTTCTGTTAATACAGCTTTTAAAAAAAACCTATAAGAATTTACCACTTTTACGAGTCATTGGAAAAATGACAAACTATTCTTACTGCCTTCATCGCGAGGGATTTTGAAACATACATGTAGAATTGTAGATATATGTTAATACAACTCAAAATATAAGAATTATCTACCAAGTGACATACTATTCTTGCAGTGCATCACAAGTGATTGTGATACATGAATTATAGGAAGCGAGATGGATGGCTCAGTCGGTAAAGCGTCTGCCTGTCAAACCAAAGATCTCTGGTTCGAATCCCATGCACCCAGGCGGATGACTGGAGCCTGCGTTGTGTGTTAACGTGCCCCTCCCCTTGTTTCATAGACACAGGCTATGTTAAGTGGAAAACAATCCATCCCTCGGATAGGACTTTAAATGGAGGCCCCGTGTACAGGAAAGTCACACCCTTGCACGTTAAGAACCCATTGCACTATTCGTATAAGAGTAGGAGGAAACCCGGTGTAGTGGTCCACCCGCATACCTCAATCAGGCCGAGTATATGGCATCAGCAAGAATCTTCAGTATTGAAGGAGGCAGAATGGCAGATTATCTTGAAGAAGAAAAAAACAAGTGGATTGGTTTTCTGTTAATTTACAACATCGAAATAGAAGATTTCTCTACCAAGTCACATACCGTACTATTCTTGCAGTACATCGCGATTGGTTTGAATACTTAAAAAGATTAATATATAGTAACGATACTTGAAATTAAACAAGTTCTGTTAATACAGCTCGAATTATAAGAATTCTCCTTAACCTCCACTAGCTATTGGCAAATTGGAAAAGTGACATACTATTTGTGCACTACAATGTACATCGCAAGTGATGTTTATACATGAATATGATATAAGTTTTCATACAGCTCGAATTGTGGTGGAGTGAGATTAAGAATCCATATATTGTCGGTCTATTTCGCTTGCAAAATTGTAATGACTTTGCGATCATTTGCCCGTTTTGTAAACAAACTTGGATGGTATTGGTAGATGCTCTACAGCTAGTGACCTGACTGACTTCAATGTTATTTCGGGGTCACAGATACCTTAATTATGTCAGACGTTAAACGAGTTCAAACCAGAACGAATTTACATTACTGTGAATGAATTATAGCCCTACTCCGTACTCTAGCCTACGTTCTAGCTCTGCTCTGTAGGTTAATGCAATTCATTCAGGTACAATTTTAGACACCTAAATTGCAGTAATACTAAAACACAATAAATATCACATCTACACATCATATCGTATTGGTACGAACATGATTCGATTTATTGTCTAAACATGGCATCATGCCACTGTTTGCCAAACAAAGGCCATGCAAGTGCTAATGGCAGAGTGCATACATACATACAGCTACATAGCCCACCTTGTTGTTGTGCATACATCGTCACTCATTGCATCGTCTGCTTTGGTTGCGATGACACTTTCTGGACGATTCTTCAACTCTTTTCATAGGGTGGAACACTCTAAAAACTGATTGAAGTTTTTATCTGAAAAGGGAATAACTCGTTCATGGGTTTCGATTGCGTGCATGAAACAGTAAAAAGAAGTTTTCCCCTCAGAATCATCAGCTTCCGACGCAATGATGAAGACATGTACGCGTCCATCTTGTACAGTGAAGGTGATTTGCAACGAGTGATGCGATTGGTCGAGAGAGGATTCACCCTTCCAAATCGGGTGAAACGCGCAAGCTGGTTGGCTTACGATCATGCTGAAAAAATAAATATTTTTCTCGGTTTTTTTCAAATTACTAAAAAATGTTCCATTTTCACGCTTGTCGAGTTTGAGACAAGACATTTATAATATTTATACATAATATCTGAGAATATAAGGTAGTTGCCTAACGGTGGTCACAAGAAATCGACTTTTTGGGCTTTGCATCCCGGTCTATATAGACAGGTTTGACTGTATCACCTTTTGAAATGTGTGAAAATTGCAATAACGAAGTACGTTAGATCTGAACATGTACGATTCATAAGGGATATATTATATATTATAGAGGAAATTGAAATAGCCCTTGAATGACTCCACTAGTCTTTATAAACGTGTTCAGTGAGCATGCATACATCCATCTACAAAACAACCATGTCTAAAAAAATATAAACATCTAATTCTTGTGTAATATTCTTACACAAAGTCTGGATCTTTTCTACATCAAAGAAACAAAAAGACAAGAAAAGTGCAAAATAAACATGCAAAATCTGAAAATGTGAGTGAAAAAAGCAAACCGAAATAACGATTATGACTACAAACATGCGAGTCATATGAAGAAAAAAAAATCCTGTACATCAAAATCACACGCACATAATTACCGGTATATAGATTGGTGGGGTAATAGCTGTCAGCACCCGCATGAATCTTTCAATTTATTTTGGTGTCATATTTTTAGCAGATGTATTAATATGGTTAAAGATGAAGTTGAGTTCTGGTCATGCGATTGCATTGTGAAAGAAACGGTGTGGAACCGACCAGAAAAGGTTGATCATCTAGCATATAAGAATTTGTGTGTATTGCAAGGTTCTGGAATCATCAAAATGATAAGAAATTTGGCCAAGTCTTGGTAAAGTTACAAACACTGTACACAGAAAGATGTATATGGGACTACACGAACACGTGGCGTAAAAAGCCGGCCCCCGATTTTTACGATGTTACATGCATATTTAGAATATGAAGGCATTTGAAGAGCCATGCTTTTCAGGGAACATGTCTTATCTGATGTTCTTCTACACTTGCATAATAAGAATGATTAATGCTCACAAATTATTTTTCACCTCTTCCCAGAACTCAACCTTCTCTTTAACTTTCTATTACAAATAAATCTACATTTACTTGGTAATGACACCTCTTCATGTATTAGACAAATTCGTTAGATAAGGCCTAACAAAAAAGATGTTGTATTGCCCTTTGCAACCGACCCAAATATCTTGAAATCAATGGTCGGCTTAAATATAAAAAAAACAAGGGAAACGCTCTTGGCGGTCTCGCCTGCATAACGCAATTCAATATGATAAACCAGAACGTCAATGACGTACATTGTAGTGCTCATCCGCATCTCGCAACAACAAATATCGTGGTACACTTTTGAACTGGTCAAAAAATTAAAATGTGATGCCCTTGAAGGGACATAATTTCATTTCATTTGCATAAAGTACCATAAATAATCAATGGAGCAAAATCTCAAAATTCTGTGTAGAATTTTAGTGTTCCAAATTTAGCTCTACCAGATAAGGCAAACCAAATCAAAATCGGTCAAGAAATGAGGGAGAAGAAGCAATTTTTGTTATTTTTGGAATAAATTTGCAAAAATTACCATAATTAATTAATGGAGAACAATTTCAAAATTCTGTGTAGACCTTTAGTGTACCAAAGTTAGCTCTACGATATAAAGCAAACCAAATCAAAATCGGTCGAAATATGAAGGAGAAGAAGCATTTTTTGTGATTTTTAAATTATTTTTGGAATAAATTTGCATTATTATCATAATTAATCAATGGGAGTAAAATCTCAAAATTCTGTGTAGAACTTTAGTGTTCCAAATTTAGCTCTACCAGATAAGGCAAACCAAATCAAAATCGGTCAAGAAATGAGGGAGAAGAAGCAATTTTTGTTATTTTTGGAAAAAATTTGCATAAATTACCATTATTAATTAATGGAGAACAATTTCAAAATTCGGTGTAGAAGTTTAGTGTACCAAAGTTAGCTCTACCAGATAAAGCAAACCAAATCAAAATCGGTCGAGAAATGAAGGAGAAGAAGCATTTTTTGTGATTTCAAATAAATTTGCATAAATTAGCATAGATAATGAATTTCACGATTCTGTGTACAAGTTTTAAATCCCCCTCCTAGCCCTATCATATGAAACAATCAGAATCAAAATCGGTTGAAAAATAACGAAGCATTTTGAAAATCTTGATGATGATGCCACAACATAGTCCAAGTCTGTTGACCTGAAATGACCTTTGACCTTGACTTTGTAATCTGAAATTCTACTCACATGATTGGGGATACTTGATTACCCTATAGTCCAAGTTTCATTGACTCAGAACTTATAGTTTAAAAATTATATCAAAAATTCAAAAACTTAACCTTAGGTTAAGTTTTCGATGATGATGCTACAACATAGTCCAAGTCTGTTGACCTGAAATGACCTTTGACCTTGACTTTGTGATCTGAAATTCTACTCACATGATTGGGGATACTTGATTACCCTATAATCCAAGTTTCATTGACTAAGAACCTATACTTTAAAAATTATATCAAAAATTCAAAAACTTAACCTTAGGTTAAGTTTTTGATGTTGACGCCGTCGCCGCCGCCGCCGCCGCCGCCGCCGCCGTCACCGGAAAAGCGGCGCCTATGTCTCGCTTTTTGCTACGCAGGCGAGACAATAAAAACTGAGAAATATCTGCATAAAGAGGGAGAAAAAAAAATCAAAAAAAAAAAAAAATCTGACCAACCGACCCATGTTTTGGCACCTTAAGGGTAATACAAATCTTTTTTGGGGGGCCTACACTGTAACTGCATCTACAGGTACTTGATGGTCAAGCACTTTTGTGTAAACTGCATTATTTTCAGAATTACATTACACTACAGCAAGGATCACCATTTACAAAGGCCCTCTGGAGACATGGGCTGTGAGTGATGGGCGCCTAAACTCCAAGCTCGCCCCGGACCCCCAAATTGTGGATTACTGTACATCATACATGTACATGTATTTTAAAAGGGTTCATGTATATGTACATTTGTGTACAGAGTCTTTTACAGACCTGAAAAGATAGATCTGGACCTCCTTCCAAAGAAAATTAGGGTGGAGCCTACATGTAGCTGATTATACATATATTCAATTAAAAAAAACAAGAAGTTCTTTCCATCAAAAAGTACTCAATACAATAATAAGAATTAGGGCAAGTACATGTTTACACTCAATGACCAGAATATTGCAGATCTACACTTCTACAGGTAGATGGTAACAATCATTCAAAAGGTAATACAAAGTTTTGGGAAATGTTGAAAATTGGTTGGATAGTGATTCTTTACAATTTTGATATATTTGGATGACCCTGTGGATGTATGATAAGCACTCAAAAATTTCGATAAAAATTTAATATAAAAATTTACTGGTGCTCCCGGTAAATTTTGATAATTTTCAAATAGCGCTCACTGTCATATAATGGTAGCTGCGAACAATGATAATCTCAGAATATGTAGTTGTGATATGTAATTTAGCCAATTGGTCAATTTTAGTCAAGAAATATTGTTTTATGGCTTAATTAATATCTTGACCTTGAGAGGGAGCTATACAACATAAAGAGTTTATTATTTATAATTTCATAATTCTAGACTCGATTTCAACCACAACAACGATCACTGAATATTGTAGGATCGCAAATTCATGACCCCAATCCAAGACTCTGTATTACCTTTAATCAGTTTAAAAGAGAGTAAAATAATTCATTACAGCTATATTACAGCCATACACTGTAGGTGTACATAATTACAAAGGTGTATACATGTACATGTACCACATTTTGAAATAAGATAAACATGTAGCATGCAGGAGGAATTTCAGCACAGTTAAAATAAAATAAATTTCCATACATGATACATTTTTTTCTTCATGAGATTAACTATGCATCATTTATCTTTAAGATTGTGATCTACAACTATAGTTCTGATCTTTTTAAAAGCTTTACAAATATTCATAAAATAAAATGCATTAGTATATGGCTGGCAATATTCTAGGCAAATCTAGAAATAATGTCATGCAGATAATACTTTTATGAACATCATTCACAAGGTGTATTTTAACTAAATCCCTGACTGCTGGCTGGTCTTAACAAATTGATCAATAACATTTTCGATCAAATTGAACAGAAAGAAAATCTTCAAGCTTTGTTTTCTCTTTTAAGTTAAAATCACTGCACAGATTAAAAAGATTTTTTTAATTACCCCGTATTTACAAATATGAGATATATTTACTTCATGAGATTAACTATGCATCATTTATCTTTAAGATTGTGATCTACAACTATAGTTCTGATCTTTTTAAAAGCTTTACAAATATTCATAAAATAAAATGCATTAGTATATGGCTGGCAATATTCTAGGCAAATCTAGAAATAATGTCATGCAGATAATACTTTTAGGAACATCATTCACAAGGTGTATTTTAACTAAATCCCTGACTGCTGGCTGGTCTTAACAAATTGATCAATAACATTTTCGATCAAATTGAACAGAAAGAAAATCTTCAAGCTTTGTTTTCTCTTTTAAGTTAAAATCACTGCACAGATTAAAAAGATTTGTTTAATTACCCCGTATTTACAAATATAAGAACATGTACGTACAAAACTACAAAACTATATATTTTTATTCAGTTGAGCAAAACACAGCCAGTACAGTATGTACAAAGTTAAAATTTAATTTCTACTACAAAATCTGTTCCGACAAAACCACTCAAAGATTAATTGCTTGAAATAAAGTAGACACATTACCACCAAGTCACACCAAGGTCTATGGGATAATGCATGCAGTCACGCGTGACACAGTGTGAGACTGTCAACTTTATTCCAAGCAATACTGTAAGTACCGGTACCTTATTTGTTTAACCTACATATGTACAGCTGTATATCAATATCCAGTGTATCAAGTTTCCTTTTTAAGGATGACCTACAATGTATTTCTAGGCATATATGTGCCCTGTACATTTAGAGTGCATGTACATGTAGTACTGTACAATATACATGTACATGCGAATGATTTCATTAAACGATCTATCCGCATCCCGTACTTGAGTTGAGGCTGTATGCATATACATGTATGTATAAATGTACAAAGCTGTCAGCTTCGTACAATATGTGCATAAAGAGCCCCAACAAGAGCGGATATATCATGTTATGAATGAATGCAAACGTGCATCATTTGTTCAACAAAACTCCTAGATCCTTGTTATTTGATGTAAAAAAAAAAAAAAAATCAAAAGTTGTTTTGTGTCATTATCGCTGACAAATAAATACCAAAGTTTAATAGACTTACTTTATCGCACATCCGCACACGTAGAGATAAGCGGAACTGACCTACATGTACATGTATATACACGTCTACAAGGTGTTTGAAAAGTAAAGAAAATATTGCCATTCTAAGGGTCAATGCCAAATTGCCAATATGCCATATATTTGAACTTGCTTAAAAAGACTACAGAGTACAGACATGAAAGTTCAATCACCTTCTTTCCATAAAGTAACAATCTTTGTGACTGGCAATTTTTCTCTTTTCATACTATACCGGTATATATAATACTGTAGGAACATCCACAGAGCAACATACTGTATCATTCTAAAGCTGAAAATCTCCTCTCTTTTTTTAAAGAATCAGACCTACTCTAAAAAAATACTTAATAAATAGCAACTTTTACCCTGTCTGTCATGGAATGTATAATAAAACTTAAAATGCAGCTTTTGTGAAATTAGGTGTTACAGTGTACATGTATATTATTACACATTGATTAGCAGCAGAATGAGAAATTTTAAGATGAATATTTACAAAACGAAGCTGTAATACACCCAAGTGTGCACTAGATTTTTCATATTTTTTCTTTGCAGAGGGGGGGGGGGGGGATCATATTTGCAATTTGGCTGCTGGAGAGCCAAATGCCACCTGCAACCTCCCCCCCCCCCCCCCCCCCCCCCCCTTGACATCACCACCTCTGGTATGAGTATTGGTACAGCCTGCAGTGAAAATGACTAGGCTCAATGTTTTCCTTGTAATGCATACCGGTAAGCTGTTATTTTTCGCAGGAAGCCTGAATTTCACGAATCACTCACCGATCAAGAAGTCATCAACACCAGTAATATTGCCACCGCTCTTAAGGAGTTTCCCCCCATATTGGGGCTACTGTAATGAGCCTATAGAGGGTGCACATACTGTAATATATATATGTATGCATACCTCTTTTCTAATTTACATGTACGATGCATCATTAATATGTACGTGAAACGCATCAGCACTGCTATGAAGTGCAGCCAACACATTCATGCATTATACAAATATAAAATGCCTTTGACCTTAATATGTTCACCTGTAGGTAAATTATGATACTCAACTGTTCTGCTACATGTAGTCAGTTGTCACTGATTCTTTCATTTTTAATTTTTACTCTATAAATATACATGTACATATAGAGTGGGCATATTTGTTGTGTCAAAGACAAAGACAAATATTGCATGTTGTATGCTGCAAGGGGGATTGCAATCATGTTGATATGTCGGGCAAGCTCACAGCAAACTAGATAGTCTTCACAAGTAACCATTGTTACAAAGAAGAAGGCAGAAGCATAAATACATACAACTTGAATACAATTTGACATCAAAATCGGTCTAATGGCATGATGACTGTTGGTTGGAAAAAGTGTAATTACACTTCATATTTCTTTTTCATGTACATGTAATTATATATTTTTTGCCTTTTCAAGGACTGCAAAGGCATTCTCTATGTACATGTACATCTATAATGACATTAGGCCTACTATTCCCCCCTCCCCCCCCCCAAAAAAAAAAAAATACACCTGCTTTTCAACTCTTGTTGCTTGTCATTGAAAGATGCTTGTAATTAAAGAAACGTTAACAAAAAACATACACTGTATATACCGGTAATAAATTTTTTAAAAGAAAATGCTGAACAAACAAAGATCAACTTTAATAATGCTGAAGAGAGACAAAAAAAACATTCCAACCTAATACATGTAAACCTGCTTTCCTATACACTGCCAACTTTTAATGTTTGATGGCTGTAATTCAAGATACGTTTTACAAAAATACACATGTACCCAAATACATGTACATGTACACCCTGTAAGTCTTTTAAAGAAAATAATGAACAATTAAAGATAAACTTTAAGAATGCTGAACAGATACGAATTTTATATTTCTGAATTAAGAGAGAACTAAAATTTTAACACACTGCAAAAATTCCAAACAAAATTTACTACAAATAAACAAACAATTACATAGTCTAGAAGCACAGACTTTAAAAAGGCAATTTTCACACAATCTACAGTGTACAAGGGCAATATTTCAGAGACTGTTCTGCTTACAGTTTATCACCAATGCTGCCTTTGCCTGTACAGTATGTAACTGTCTACAGTCTATTTGCAATGTAATCCTCATAATACTTGGGTTTCAATTTGCCATCAGTTTCTCTGGTACTTTCATTAACTGTAAATTACATGTACAGTTGTACCTCCTGTACATGTACATGTACACAAATGTACATTCAATGCAAATAACCCATTAAAAACATCACTTACATGTACATTGTATGCACATTAAATATGTACATGTAGTAATTTTGGTATGAAAATAATAGGATTTATGATGAAAGCAGCATAACAAAAGACAAGAAAATACTAAATATGAGTACTCATTTTGAAAAGGAAGTGTTAATACTTGTATTAAGCTAATTTAATAGAATATGAAAAGAAATGGTACTTCAAAATGACAGTAATGTGCAAACAGTATAAAACAGAAACTACTGAATAAACACAGTTTAACACAAATAACACAGTTACATGTACATCTACATACATGTACATGTATGTAGATGTACAGGTGTAACTGTGTCTGCTGAGAGCCAGAAGGGCATTATATAAACTGATTTTAGACAATACCCTTCTGGCTCACAACAAATGATATGGTGAAATGTAACAAAAGGTAGGCATGCATACATGTAAATTTCATAGAGGGATGAGGTTAAACACTCGTGACTTTTCCACCAAGCATAGGATAGACATGCAGGACTGTACTATCTGCCACAAACACCAATTCTCTCTTACCTTCGTGCGTGACGCCATCCGCCTTCTTGCTCATCTTGTATCCAGGAGGCGAGGCCGGTGTGCTGGAGGTCATTTTGAAGCAGCCACCGAAGGTAGACAGGAGGACAGGTAGGAAGATGAGGCTGTGGACCATACCAAGGACCATCACCATGAACATGATCTTGAAGAACGTTCGGAAGATGTAGCTTGGAGAGAACACGAGCACCACATTGGCCAGGATGGTGGACAGCGCGCCCTGGAGGATGGGCATCCCTAGGGAGTAGAGCGCCATCACAGCCTTGCGGTCAGCGACGGAGAGCTTCCGGTGGTGGTGCTGGTGGTCTATGGTATCCAAGGCTTGGTTGGAGGACAGAAAAGCATAGGTGATGTGGGCGGAGAAGTCGACGCTGAATCCGATGCAGAGGATGATGTTGATCATGGAGATGCCGTCGAGGCGTACGTCCCACAAGGACATGTAACCAATGATGCCGATTTGGATGGAGACGATGCAGGCCGTTACCATGACGGCACAGAACGGATGCGGGATGAGGAGGAGCGCAATGACAAACATGCAGCCTACAGCTATTAATATGTTCTGAAGAGTCAGTGGAAGCACGACTACGAACTGCTCATAGATGATGAACAAAGGAGAAAAAGTAGTCATGTTCAAATCTGCCTTTTCAGCCCTCTCTCGTACATCGGCCATCATGTTCATTTGTTGGGATGTTGTTTTCAAACTATCTCCTAAAATAACAAAGCGAGATTCTTCAATTTCTGTTCCGTTTGGGCCATCTCTAAAAATGATGTCTTCGGCATATCTTGAAAAAAAGGGAACTTTTAAGAATTGTTCAACCAGGATTGTCATAAATTCATTTGCTCTTCTATCTTCTGGAATGCGTAAAATGTCAAGGAATCTGAAGTAGTCTCTCAGCCAAAATTCTGTGAAGTTTGATGAATGGATGTATTCACTACTTTCTAAATCAGAGACTACCCTTTCTAAAGTTTCTTGGACCGATGGGTCACTGTAATCTAATCTGTCATGTATGGCTACAGAGACCGGGGGTCCATAGTCTGAGAAATACTTGGTTTGATAGTCAAAGAAATCATGAGTGATAGAGCCATCTGCTGCTAGTGTTTTCATCTCCAAGCCTTCAGTAACTTGGAACAAGCCGTAGACGGCACTGCCAATGTATGCTAGGAACAGGAGAAGGGCAAAGACTTTCACCGCAGGAACCATCAGCACTGGACCATAGTGGTCTCTGAAGAAAGTCATCAGGGCCGTCTCACAGGAACTTTTCAAACTATCAGGATCCTTCGATGAAAACCCACCAGCGCAAAATAGCTTGTAGAACTTGGACTTGGCTTCTCGGCGTGGGACTACTTTTACCAGAGTGATGCAGTGCCTGTTGGCTGCCTCCCGCCTGCCACTGTACACCATGCAAGCGCCAAAGAAAGTGATTTGAAAGAGGTAGTCGAAGATGACAGCTACTCCTGTATAAAGGCAAAAGACTCGGACAGCCGGCAGTGGTGAGATGGCCCCTATCCCGAAGGCAAGGGCATCGGTAATGCTAGTTATGGTGATGGATACTGCAGCTTCTGAATAGGTTTGACCCATGCGCTCTTCTACCGAATCCCGAGGGTTTGTTTTCCGCCAGGCAGCAATCATGATGAACATATCATCAATCCCAATGCCTTGAGAGAGCAATAAAAAAAGAAAGACTTGTAAATAGAAAAACATGAAATACAGATTACCAACAAGTCTGCATACAATTCATGAGCAGGCCTAGATGTATGCAAGTACTTTACCAATCAAGTTTACAAAACAATACAACAACGTAATGCATTTAATGAATGAGTTTAGCGTCTTTTCATCACTACTACTAACCTTACAACGATACTACACGTACATGTACACAAGTATTGAATTGATTACTGGCCCAGTACACTGTACAGGTCTTTACATATTTTCTTCTTTACAACACTTTTAGGTATATTGTACAAGTCAAAGGAGTCACATGAATAGTTTGATTCTATTATGTTTATTTTTGTGATACCTGAAAGAGGACAAAATTTGGTAAATTACTGTAGGTGGACAAAAGTAAATGTACATGTACATTCAATGCACTAGATTTAGCTACAAAAGATCTGATACGACTTGAAACATCTCTCACTTACCTATGATAAGGAATGGCATGGATGCAGCGACAATATTGAAGGGAACACCAATGAAGCACAGGAGACCAGTTGAAGAGCCAATAGCTAGGGAAGCAGAGAGTAACCCTAGCATCGCGAGGCTTGTCTTACTCAGCACCCAGTCAGCCACCATACAAGAAGCAACGGCGAAACATGAAAGAAGCACAATGGCAACGATCAGGTACGGCAGGATGGTGATTGTCAGACTTGTGATCTCCTTTGTAAGAGAATGCGAGACGATGAAAGACATCGAGATCACGTCCGATTCAAAATCTCTCGCATAGTGCAGAAATTCTTCCTCCCATTCCCTGTTTAAGGTTTCCAACTCTGGAATAGATTTCAAATAATAGTTGAGGGAGAAGAGACCAGCTGTTAAGATTGTCGAGGTTTCATCCATCGCTACATCTCCTAGAGAAGCGGCAACAAAGATTGCACTAGTTTTGGAAGGCTGGTAGAACGGATGGGTAAGGTTGATGTCTTTGACACGACTTGCATTGTAGGAATACGCTTGCAGGACAGGCTGCGTCAGACAAGCACCTTGCGACATTGCACATAAAGATAAATAATTGTTGGTGATCCCACTGGAGTTCTGGACCGTGATGTTCAGCGCTCCGTGATTAAAGCGCAGTATTTCACTGATGACATCCTCCCTCAGGACATTATTGCCATCTTTTGGTATTGCAATTGCGTTTGCACCCTGATCAGTTATACCCTTGCCCCGTGACGGACTATAATCGTTGTAATGCACCGGAAATTTCTCATACATAAGGTCCCCATCATCCCTTGCTTGGCTTATGTCAGGTGTAAACAGATCAACAGTATCCGTCTCCAACTGAATATAGATGACTCCGATACTGAGTCCAATGGCCGCAACCAGAGAGACAAGCAGAAAAGGGAGTGGTTTACGAGCAATGAGCTTTCCATAGCGATAGAAAAAGCTCACCAGCAGTCGGTCTATGCAGTCAAAGTAAGGCATCTTGTCAGGATTTTGCTTTGGTTTTCTTCAGCAACACGTCTTCCTGTCCTCTCCAGAACCCTGTGTCCGCTCGAGTAAGCTCTCAAGATAAAATGTCACATGTCTTTATACGGTAGTAAGAAGGCAACCTTGGTTAACTCCGTTTGTGGAGTGGGAGGTGCAGGAATTCCTTTCATCTTAGAGACAGCCGCTATCAATTTGACCCAGGCTGCTTCTGAATGGAATTAAAAAACAAATACAAACAGATTAAAGATCAACGATTGTTCCTGCAATTGATCTAGAAATAGCAGGCTTACAGCAATACAATTAGCCTAATCTTATCTCCAATATTACATACCTGTTATTATATACATTATGTAAATGGGGTTTCTGCCAAAGCTCTCATTAAAAAACCACTCTGGCCAGCTGGCAGCCGAGTTAGCTTCACGTATCTTATAAAATGCACACCTTACATTTAATTTGAAAGCATCATATCGCGTTTGCTGTATGAAAAATTAGACAATTTGCCAATACTGTACAAGAGGCTTTTGCTAAATCACTTAAAGTCCACCCTGATATTAAGCTGGTTTAAATAGAAGCACAAAAATGAGAGGAACAGGTCAGTGATAGATTGAGCAAATTCCGATTAAAACTAATAAAGTTATGAATTTTTGGAGTTATGACCAATCAAACACAAGCTCCCCTCCTATTAAATAATTATTGCAAATACATGTGTATGTTTCTTTTATTCCCCTGTTTGGAAAGAAATCTATTACGTTATCAATATACATGTATGAAGAAAATGAAAATTAATGAAATTTTATGTACACAGCAAACTGGAAAGGAACTCGCAAGATACGTTTCCAGTGTTGGCGATTTGCGTTTGATTTATCTCAACTACTTCATAACTTTTCTATTTTTAATCGGATATTGCTCAAAATTTCATTAATTTTGTTTGGGTTACTACTATTAGTCCCAGTGCAAATGACTCCCTAGCTAGCATGAGATCACATTCTGACCGAATACTCATCGCAAACTTTCAAGGAAACCCTGCAACTACAGTCATTACAACCTATTGCCCAACCAACGTAGCGAACGAGGATATCATTGAAGGACACTATGACAATTTAAGAAGAGCAATTGACTCCATTCCAGCACACAATGTTCTTCGTGTGGTTGGAGACTTCAATGCCAGAATTGGACCTGAGGATGCTAAATATACTTACCACGAAACAACCAACAGAAATGGAAAGTACTTAGTGGACATGGCAGTTGAAAAGAACCTAGTTATAGCAAGTGGTCAGTACTGTAAGAAGAAAGGGAAATTGTGGACCTATATTAGCCCAGGTGGAAGTAAATGCCAACTGGATTATATACTAATAAGGAAAAAGTGGAGGAACAGCTTGAATAATGCCGAGGCGTATAGCACTTTTGCCAGTGTAGGATCCGACCATAGAATAGTATCTGCAAGAGTCTGTTTGAGCCTTCGAAAGAGCAAAGCCTTGGCAAAAGGAAAACAGCATGATTGGAAACTTCTCAGGACTGACAATCACCTACAGAAGCTACATGTATACAGCATTGAAGTCCGCAACAGGTTCCAGCCACTAGAGAAGGAGGAAGAATCAGCTACCGAGAGGTATGAGCGATTCATAACAGCGCATAAGGAGGCTACTGAGAAAGTTATCCCAGTGAAAAAGAAGACAAGAAAGTTGCATTTTCCAAGCGATACACGTGTAATTAGTGCTAGAAATAAAATCAATAAAGCCTACATGTACATGGAGTACCAGAAAGATACAACTGATGAAAATCGACAGATCTACAAGCAAGCCAAGCAGAACCTTGAGGAAGCATACAATGTAGTTATAGAAGAAGATCTTGATAGTAAACTAAAAGATGTGGAGAGAGCGCATGCCAACAGTAAACATGGGCAGAGCTGGAGACTCATTAATGACATAAACTGGAAGGAAAGCATTCCCGAAAGGGCAGTTAAAAGGAGACACACAGGAAGACAGGGTCATAAACTGGTACAACCACTTCAAGAATCTTCTTGGAAGCCCTCCTGACATAGATGATGAGGATGAAGAAATTCTGCCTATACTAGAGAGTCTGAACATCAAGACAGGGCCATTTGATCTGAAAGAATATACAAAGGCAATAAAGTCACTAGTAGAAGGGAAGAGCTTTGGGGAAGATGGCATACCACCAGAGGTTCTAAAAAGATGTGACCTTGATGAAATCATTCTGAGTTTCTGCAACAACGCTCTGATCAATGAAGAAAAGCCTCACCAATGGTCCATACTGAACATCGTACCAATACCAAAGTCTGGAGACCTGAGCCAAGGAGGAAACTATCGAGGAATCAGTCTTAGCTCCATCGTGGCCAAAACTTTCAATAGATTGATTTTGAACAGGATCAGACCTGTACTTGATAGTCACCTGAGAACCAACCAAAATGGATTCAGAGTTGGAAGGACCACAGTGGGACATATCTTGGCACTTCGCAGGCTTATAGAAGGAGTAAAAGAAAATCAACTCCCGGCTATTATCACATTTATTGACTTTCGCAAAGCCTTCGATACCATCCACAGAGGCAAGATGTTGAAGATCCTTACTGCATATGGCATACCGGAGCAACTGGTGAATGCTATTGGCAAGATGTACGAAGACACCAAAGCAAAAGTAATATCACCTGATGGAGAGACTGACCTCTTTGAAATCATGGCTGGTGTGCTTCAAGGTGACACGCTTGCACCTTACCTATTTGTAATAGTCCTCGATTATGCCTTGCGAACAGCTATAGACGGCCATGAAGAGGAACTTGGATTCCAACTGGAAAGAAGGAGAAGTCCGGAAATCATAACAGACCTAGATTTTGCCGATGACATAGCCCTGCTATCTGAGGAATTAGAGCAAGCCCAAAAACTCCTGAGCAGGGTGGAGACATCGGTAGGCAAGGTACTGTAGGGCTCCGGATGAATTCAGGCAAAACCAAGTTCATGTCATTCAATCACAGGGAGATCATCACTATAAAAAACGAATGATGAAATTCAGTTGGAGAATGTCCCTGATTTCAAGTATCTGGGAGCACTGATGGTGAGCACAGAAAAAGATGTGAAAGCTCGTAAGGCAGCAGCATGGAGAGCATGTACAGGAAGAATCTGGAAATCTTCTCTTCACAGGCAGTTCAAACAACGTTTGTTTGTTGCTACAGTTGAATCTGTGCTGTTATACGGCTGCGAAGCATGGACAGTTACAACAAAGTTGGCAAAGGAATTAGATGGTTGCTACACCAGACTTCTTAGGACAGCATTCAACGTGCACTGGAGTCAGCATATGACAAATAAGGAGCTGTACAGGAAACTACCAAAAGTATCAGAAAAGATCAGGGAAAGAAGACTACGTTTTGCAGGCCACAGCTGTAGGAAAATCAATGAGCCAATATCTCAGCTTCTACTCTGGAAACCTAAACACGGGAAGAGGAAACCTGGAAGACCTCAGCTTACCTATACAGACCTACATGTACTCAAGAAGGACACAGGACTTGAACTGTCAGAGGTAAAAGCAGCCATGCTGGACAGGAATGTGTGGAAGGCCATCACAGCTCGGGCAGTTGACCCGACTTAAGCAAGTAAGCAAGCTAGTGTTATCGATTTTGCAAAATTGTCATCTGCTGAACCGACCTTTGTGCTTGGTGTTAATATTTTACGTACAAATGTCCTATTCACTTAAACACTAGCCCCTAGGGATTAAGCAAATGTTGATTTCCAGTTCGGTGTTAGTGTTGTACCGCACAACAGTCAACGCACGAATGACGCCAATTTATTGTCTGACGATCAAATAAAAATATGTGAAACAGGCAATTCATATATTCTTTTGTGTAAAATGAGTTATTTTATAAGACCAGAGAAATAGGTGTAAATTTATTCTGTATTTTTCATGATATCTTTAGTTTTGATGTACTATTTTTAAATCATCGTCGTGAAATCAAGTACCCTGTATGTGGTGACGTCACAGCTGGTGTTAAGCTATCGATTTTGATATCGGACGGTATCGGGCTCTTAATTTTATCAGCAAATTTTTCGCTCGATTTAAGAGTTCTTGACTGCTCTAAACACTAACACCCAACTTGAAATCACTCAGTGTACCTATCTGCGCTAAAATTGTACATTCAAGACAAATTGGTTTTCAGTAATAGAGCTAAAACTGAGTGAAGAAAATCAAGCAATAAGGTCTTTTTTATTTTCAAAGAAATGCAGGGAGGTATAATTCCTGCTTGTCAAACTAGTGCAGTGGCCTTTAAAAGAGGAAATCAAAGTTCAAGTTCAAGGTTAAATTTCATAAATTCATTTATTTGAGGTTTGTGCCAACATCCAGAAGTAGCAATTAGCGGGATATTTGGTCGGTATTGTCATCCCAAGATATCTTTCAGAGGTACTTGTATGTGTAACAGGGGTCTTTGATTCCAGGCCAGTATAAACTCTCTCATGACTAATTTGTATTAAAGTTGAGTGGTCATAAACGTCTTGACAAGCCATCAAATCATCCAGTTCAATGACAAGTTTAGTCATACTACCTCCTCAAACAGCTCCCTGGAGAGAGCACAGGTCTGACTTCAAGATCAAGGAAGCCATTCCCAAGCTCCTTGCTTTCACCATGGACCTGCTGTCACCTTTTATAGGAGACCTACTTTATTAGTCTGCAGAAACAGACTCTATGTTTCACGGGTAACCAAATTTCCAGTGTTGTATTAGCATGAATGCAGTGCATGTACCGGTAAAGCTGGATTTGTACCCAGGCTGAGTCTAATCAGGAAAAGCTACAGTACATCATTTACTTGAGCATATTGGAAGGTAAATGGCAAAGATGGATCTTCTACACTTCTGCAGTCACACTTTAACATGTGTGGTGGGCCAGTAAATGAGTCTAAGATGACAAGTTCGAATATAAATAATAACACAGGAAGCTCGGAATTACAGTTGAAGTCCACTTTATGAAATATATATATCAATCGTTGCAAACGAAGAGTATTATTTGTATATAAACATTATAAATAAACTGCTTCTCTCAGAGGCTGGGCGGCCCTATTGATTGAAATTAGCAGCACATCCTACTGAACATGGTAAAGGAATGAAATAAAAAGTCAAATAATATCTACTCTCAAATAATATGACTACAAAATCCCCCACATGGCATTTAAATACCCCGGCACCCGACGAGGTTTAGATATCCCGCGATATACCCAGCCAACCAGGAGGACCCTTACGCAGCCAACCAATTACAAGACGGGATACATACAATTACCCTTAGGTCATCCGACCAATTAAGAGAGGAGTTATACCTTTAATTAATTATAACCAATTACAGAGCATCATAGATACGAGTAATTTGATCTAGTCACCGACAGAAATGGGAGGAGTCTATCTCTTCGCGAGAATGTCGCGTCCCCGGCAAAACAGTCTATTGTCTAATGTGTTGTTGGAAATGAACACCTGTACATGTACATCTTGGTGCAGGAATTCATTTCCAACGTGCTTATCGAAATGAACACTTTAATCTAATTCAAGAATTCAAAACCAGGGGTTGTTTACCAGTTCCTGGCATACTATTGGAAACATAATTAATGTTATTTAGCTTTTAGGTGTATACCAAGTCAAACTAATAATCGTACCATTAATCAACCCAACCCGGCTTTTATATGGCTCTAGCGCCCCCTTTAGCCCAAATGAGCGTACTATTACAAATCTCCCCTACTAAAACGATCTTTCACCTGGAGATCGAACAAAATTAAGATAAAATATTAGATTACCAACTGGGAATCATTTAATCAAGCAATACATATCTGTGTTGCTTTAAAGCATAATTTTGTCAATATACTATCAACACAGCATATTTGGGCTGCATTAACCAACACTTTGACTTAAAAATGTACTTTAACAAATTACAGTTAACATTCTCCTTGTAATGTCAAACACTCATTACCCATGCATAATCATATTATACAACAATATCTAAATTTATTTATTTTACAACCAATTAACCAGGAAGACCTGCAATTGTAATGTCTTGTCCACCTTGCAAATATAACCCAGCCAACAGAATATAATGTCAGGATGACGTCATGCCCTTCCTCTTCTTTGGAGCTGGATAACCCTAGACCTCCAAATCAAAGGCAGGCATAAACATCATCCCTCGATTTTAACTGCTCCCAAACATGGAAGGATATAAACACTAAAATGACGACACAATGACATCCTGCAAAGTCAACTGGCAATTGTAATAATAAATATACACAACCTGTTAATTAGCACATTACAAACAACTTGCATGCATATATTCCTTAATTCCATTCTTTCCTCAAACCCCCATGAGAAAAAGTTTAACCGTACAATCAACAACATCTTCATGAGAACCTAACATCTCACTGGAAGCAAGACTAAACATGCCTTATTATATACATACAATTAACACCATTTCTCATAAACCTGTATAATTATGTATCATAACAATCTCAACATTCCCAGTAACAACCAGCAGTCTATAATTATCTCATCGAATCTACGTCCAACTAACATTATAAAACTCATGACAAATCTATTTTGTCACATAAATTATGTACTATTTAATGTCTACTTAATGTAGACTCCAACTGTTTAATTTTTATCTTTTTTTATATACAGTTACCAAACAAATATTAAGTGCCAACTTGGCACAGGATGGCTTCTTTAAAAAAAACATTAAATCACCTGGTAACAATAATTTTGTACCTCGCAAATATATGAATGATCAGGAAAAACATCATACAGGACAACTAATGGAGCTGGATATCCCTAGACCTCCACAGCGTACTCCGTATGATGTCACCTTCCATCTTTACAATATAAAATGCGTGTAAAGAAACCTATAACAAGGTAAAGCACCAAAATATTTGCATTCATAAATTTCGATACATTGAAATAATGCAGAATTCAGCAAAATATCATACCCAGATATCATGCCCACTATACCAACATTATGAGACGGGATCTTATCATATCAAAGGATAAACGCCTCCCCAAAACATTCAACCCTCAATTCAACCTAGCCCCCAGCTTAGCATTTTGTAAATAAGCCAACGAATTGTAAATAGAACAAATGGGGCTCCCAATAAATGGTCTATAAATTACCCACTACTGTCTATTTTAATAATTATTTAACTTTCATTAACATAATCCTAAATCTGGTTATCTGTTTTCTATTTGTTTTAATTGTCTATTAGCATATATGCTAAATGATGACGCCTTCCATCCTCCCCTACTTGTGATAGGCAAGGCCCTAAACCTTTTAGGGAATTGTATCAACTTCTAAAAAAAACCTTTAAAAAAACCCGGATAAATAACTGGTGCCTGAATCCTCTTTTCTTTGAGCAAGTTAAATGAATCATTCGTTAGAATATTCCACTCAAGCTTAAGTAGTTTTTTCCTTATTCTTTCCTTTCACTAAAGGGGGAATTAACTGTTAACTGAATCAATGGTGCAGCTAACTTAGCAAATTAATAAACCAAAACATCTTTAATATACATCTAATCCCAAGGAGCGCCCAGCCTCTATATGAATTTGAATGTTAGCAAACATTTAAAACAATTATACTTTATCACCGAATTATCGATGCCTTTATAATCGCAAAAGATAATTAAAATACCAAACATTTCCTCCAATGACCTAACTACAAATACTCCCACCCTACCCTATTAGGAGTTCGAAATGCACTCATAATGAGTATTGGCCAAAAAAAACAGAAACCTTGGGATTTTTCTTTATCAATTTACTTTAAATACATTTTCTTCCAAATTTTTACCTGGCCCCAGGTAGTGGAGAACGACCCTTTCCCTGCCATCGGCTAACTCTTTTCTCTACAATTACTGAACAGGATCTCGCACAATGACCAAACCCCCCACAACGCCAGCAAGCACCCTTGCTTAATTGAGATTGAGATGTGTTATTTGGAAGGTAATTGGGTGGAGATTGGGAAGTGGAGGAATTCTGACGCAACAATTGATCTAAACTTTGTTGCAATTTTTCTATTGCTGATAGGAGTTTAATGGCCAAGTTATCTCCACTTGCACCTTGTGGTGCTTGGCTCTGATCTTCTAAAATGGAACCAAGGTGAAGTTCTCTGACCACTCCCCTCCTACTCTTAGGAGTCTCGAATTCACCCAACAACCCCAAAGCCACCTCCCTCATATCTTCAAAGGATTGTTCTTCCGAACTCATTTGTATTCGTTTTAATTCTAAACGAAAACTTGGGTGTTTGGTTCCCGCAACAAATTGCCCTATCAATGACTTATCTCGCAAAACCTTGAGAGCTTGTGCCTCTGTTTTAGAAGCTTTATTAACCGCACGGTCGTATAATTGAATAAGTTCTCGTGAGAACTCGACCAAAGATTCATTATCTTGTTGCACCCTATCGTAAAAAGCCTGTTGTAAAGATTGGACAGTTTCTCTGGGGCCAAAATACTGTTCCAATATCTGAATCAATTTCTTTCTATCTTTTTCTATTCCCGAATGACACCTTACCTCAGCCCTGGCAGACCCTTCTAAGTGGGCGAGAATAACGGAAGGTTGTTGGCTTTCTGGAATATGTGCTTGATCACAATAAAATTCTACGTCTTCTAGCCATTCCTTTAAAGTCGGGTCATCGGGCCGAGTAGGACTACCATGAAATTTGCGTAATTTTACTGGACCGGATGTAGTAAACCTACAACCCTGTAAAGCTTGGGTTCCCTTACCAAACAGGAATACAAAATAAGTCTTCTGAATATATTCGCTTAATATTCAGAATACAAAATAAGTGGTATTTTAGTGGTTGCATGTATTCCTCCAATTTGAATACTAAAAATCTTATTTTCAGAACCACTTAAATAAATTTAAGTATTCAAATTGTTGTGGTTCGAATACTAAAATCCATACAAAGGAATTTTAGTCTTCGATTATTAGTATTCTGAATATACAAACATTTTCGATGAAAATACTAGTATTCAAAACCAGTTGGTTTGAATACGTAGAATCGAGTCTTTGATTATTAGTATTCCTCCAATTTGAATACTAAAAATCTGATGTTTGTTGTGGTACTATATTAACAACACCAATAGTTCATTGATGGGCGTAATGAGGCTGTGATTGGCGGAGGAATACCAGAATAAAGCAATTCCAAGATGGCCACTTATACATGAACATTGTCTACAGCAATGATCTCTTATTGATCTGTACATCTGATCATTCAACATGGTGGCAGCGGTCAAAAGGATTGCCATATTTATTACTATTAAACTGCAAATTACATTGAGCCAGCAAAAATATTGCATGACCTTGGGAAGATTGATAATTCAAGCGAAGTTTTTGAACTGCCAACAATCACAGCCAGTTGAGTAAATCTGCATGTGTCGCCTGTGGACTGTATTATGTGGGGCATTAGGAGTATGACCGACGGGCACACAACGTATTGACTGTCAGATCGAGCCATACAGTTACATTTAGGACCAGAACTGATGCAGAGGCAGGTCGAACCAGAGCCTAGAGGCTCGATCGCCAGGATGAGAGCCTAGGCTAGAGCCGAGGCTTGACCAGGACCAGAACAGTAGCACTGCAGTTTAGTTTTGGAACTGAGCTGCTCAGAGCGCGTCACATTGCGATTAGCAATGAGTGGACCGTGCAAGTAGATCCAGGACTAATTGCTGGACTTGATTGATCTGATTGTGGAGTGAATACTAGATTAGACTCTAGATCTATGTCCTAGTCTAAAAGAACTAGGTCTAGACTCTAGACCTAACAGATTAATTACCTAAGACATAGCCAATAATGTTTGGAATTGGACTCAGACTCAGAGTTAGGATGTGTTTAACATAATTTTATACAAGTAAGTAGATCTAGATAGGTCTAAGTCCAGTTTCTACATGTGGACCTTGGATCTAAGTCTAGAAATGTCTAACTTTTGAGTATGTGCATGCATGGTACTGGTAGACCAAATACTGAAACAGTGGTCCATGGTAACTACATTCCTTTTGGTTGAGTCTCGTACAGGATCGAAGGTCTATTCCCTCAAAGCTGGTCCAGGACCAGTTGTCTATGTTAGACCAATATTACACAAGGGGGTATAATTGTCTATAGACTTGATGTATTTTCATGCATTTGAACCTACATATAGACTCTATTGTGAGTTGTTTACAGTGTAAATGCTATATAAGTCATGATACATTATAGTATGAACATGGGCTAATTAATGGGTCAATGTCGCTATTCATAAGGACCGCTATTCATAAGGTCCATTATTCATAAGGACCGCTATTCATAAGGTCCGCTTTTCATAATTGGAGAAAAGGGTCATTATTCATAAGGGTCATTATTCATAAGGACCGCTATTCATAATCAAAGAAGAGGGTCGGTATTCATAATATTAAAAGAGGGTCGCTATTCATAATAGGAAATCGGGGTCGTTATTCATAAGGGTCCCTATTCATAATATTACAAAAGGGTCGGTATTCATAACACAGAAAGAGGGTCGCTATTCATAATACGAAATGAGGGTCGCTATTCATAATACGAAATGAGGGTCGCTATTCATAATGCAAAGTGAGGGTCGTTATTCATAAGGGTTATTATTCATAAGGGTCATCATTATTCATAATAAGAAATGAGGGTCGCTATTCATAAAAGGAGAAGAGGGTCGCTATTCATAATAGAAGAAGAGGGTCGCTATTCATAATAGGAAATGAGGGTCGCTATTCATAATAAGAAATGAGGGTCGCTATTCATAATAGAAGAAGAGGGTCGCTATTCATAATAGAAGAAGAGGGTCGCTATTCATAATAGAAGAAGAGGGTCGCTATTCATAAGAGAAGAAGAGGGTCGCTATTCATAATAGGAGTAGAGGGTCGCTATTCATAATAAGAAATGAGGGTCGCTATTCATAATAGGAGAAGAGGGTCGCTATTCATAATAGAAGAAGAGGGTCGCTATTCATAATAGGAGAAGAGGGTCGCTATTCATAATAGAAGAAGAGGGTCGCTATTCATAATAGGAGAATAGGGTCGCTATTCATAAAAGGAGAAGAGGGTCGCTGTTCATAATAGAAGAAGAGGGTCGCTATTCATAATAGGAGTAGAGGGTCGCTATTCATAATAAGAAATGAGGGTCGCTATTCATAATAGAAGAAGAGGGTCGCTATTCATAATAGGAGTAGAGGGTCGCTATTCATAATACGAAATGAGGGTCGCTATTCATAATAGGAAATGAGGGTCGCTATTCATAATAGGAGCAGGGGCACGCTATTCATAATAGGAGAAGAGGGTCGCTATTCATAATAGGAGTAGGGGGTCGCTATTCATAATAAGAAATAAGGGTCGCTATTCATAATATGAAATGAGGGTTGCTATTCATAATACGAAACGAGGGTCGCTATTCATAATAAGAAATGAGGGTCGCTATTCATAATAGGAGTAGAGGGTTGCTATTCATAATACGAACTGAGGGTCGCTATTCATAATAAGAAATGAGGGTCGCTATTCATAATAGGAGTAGAGGGTTGCTATTCATAATACGAAATGAGGGTCGCTATTCATAACACGAAATTAGGGTCGCTATTCATAAAAAAGAAATGAGGGTCGATATTCATAATAGGAGTAGACGCGGTCGCTATTCATGATACGAAATGAGGTTCGCTATTCATAATACGCCCCCCCCCCCCTCGGCTACGTTCCTGGTCCTGTAGGGGGGGGGCGATATATAGCCCTGAATAGTTGTCTCTTTTTAAAGTAATTATATTTCATCTGTTATCTTTGATAATTATATAGAGCCAACCCCCCCGCTCATGTGGTGACGAAAAAAAAGTAAAACATAACACACATGTAATCCTATCGTAAATTTTCCTCCTTGTTGGAAATCTTGCCCCACCACCCTGCCCCCGACTGATCTTATTCAGGCTACGCCACTGAGATATTAAGTACGCCAAGCAGGCCCATTATCCATTTTAGCTTGCTATTTAAGAAACTAGTAATTGTTTATACGACAATAATGTTTTTGTAGAAAGTAATTTTTATTAGGACTTATGGACCTACAAATTACTGAGCGGAATTGGACCTGACAATTGGACCTAAGCCCAGTATCTACCGATCCCCCGAGCCCCCCCCCCTCATCAGTACGCCCCGGCGCGGATCCAGAATTTTCCAATTTGGGGGGGGGGGACGGAAATTTGAAAAATGCGCAGAACGTTTTTTCAACTCAACATACCAATACTGACAAGGTCATATTAGAAGCACGATACGGGTACCTAGAAGCAGGAACAATTTTGTAAAGGGGTGCAAGCTCACTTCACGTCTCTTGTCCGATATCAACATTCCCCGTTTTTAAGATATACATTTTTTTGACATTTTCATCGGGGGGGGGGGGGGGAGGAGCTAAAGCCTCTTGCCCGAAAAGGTTATTTTCTACTTCACAATTCTGCTTGTGAGCGAAACGAGCGAGCAAAAATTTGAGCATTATATGTTTTTTGTGAAAGTGTTATTTATCACCAAGATAAACGAGAAAAGATATCCAAACTTCATATTCGGGCAGCTTGCTGTCCCCCCCCCCTCCCCTCCCCCACCCATTACGCGCGAAAGCTTTGAACTTTGATTAATTATTAGAAAAAGAAGACGATTTATTGTACCATTCTCGACTCTTAATCCTTGTCTGAATTCAGTTTTCCCCCTCGCTTTTACTTTTCATTAATTATTAGAGAAAAATTACGATTTGTTGTACCGTTCTCGACTCTTAATAATTGTCTGAATTCTATTCCCCCCTCTTGCGCAAAGCGCGTAAGCTTCGACCTTTCATTGTTTAATGCAATTATTAGAGAAAGAAGATGATTCGTTGTTCCATTCTCGACTCTTAATCCTTGTCTGAATTCAGTTTCCCCCCTCCCGCGCAAAACGTGGAAGCTTTGATGTTTCATTAAATTATTAGGGAAAGAAGAGGATTTGTTGTACCATTCTCGATTATTAATCCTTGTCTGAATTCAGTTCCCACCCCCAACCGCGATTCGTTGTACCATTCTCGAGCCTTTTTCTTTGTCTGATTTGAGTTTCCCCACCCCCTCCCGCGCGAAGCGCGGAAGCTTTGACCTTTCATAGTTTAATGAAATTATTAGAGAAAGAAGATGATTCGTTGTTCCATTCTCGACTCTACGCGCCTGCCTTAAAGGGAAAATTAAACAATCATGATTGTGATAGCACACAATAATGTTAGTAGAAATAGTAAAGAACAAAAATTATTGCAACAACCATGGATAAATCACGGCCGGGAGCGTGGGCCGAGTGTCATATCATACATAGTTTTGTGTTATTGGGCGAGGGGGGGGGGGGGGGGTAGCGACCAAGCGAGACTTTGCAATGTTGAATGCTGACATTATGCACTCTAGGAATCCCTAAGCCCAATATGTACGTTCTTTCCGCTATATATCTTTCTACCCCTTACTCCTATTATGAATAGCGACCCTCTTCTCCTATTATGAATAGCGACCCTCTTCTCCTATTATGAATAGCGACCCTCTTCTTCTATTATGAATAGCGACCCTCTTCTCCTATTATGAATAGCGACCCTCTTCTCCTATTATGAATAGCGACCCTCTTCTCCTATTATGAATAGCGACCCTCTTCTCCTATTATGAATAGCGACCCTCTTCTCCTATTATGAATAGCGACCCTCTTCTCCTTTTATGAATAGCGACCCTCTTCTCCTTTTATGAATAGCGACCCTCTTCTCCTATTATGAATAGCGACCCTCATTTCCTATTATGAATAGCGACCCTCTTCCCGTGTTATGAATAGCGACCCTCTTCTCTTATTATGAATAGCGACCCTCATTTCCTATTATGAATAGCGACCCTCTTCTCCTATTATGAATAGCGACCCTCATTTCCTATTATGAATAGCGACCCTCTTCTCCTATTATGAATAGCGACCCTCTTCTCCTATTATGAATAGCGACCCTCATTTCGTATTATGAATAGCGACCCTCTTCCCGTGTTATGAATAGCGACCCTTATAAGTAATGAACCTTATTTCGTATTATGAATAGCGACCCTCTCGTCGTATTATGAATAGCGACCCTGATTTCATATTATGAATAGCGGTCCTTATGATTAATGACCCTTAATATGAATTATGAATAGCGACCCTCATCTCACGTTATGAATAGCGGTCCTTATGATTAACGAACCTTATTTCATTATGAATAGTGACCCTCTTTTGCCATTATGAATAGCGGACCCGGAAGTACGGGAATTTACACGTTATGAATAGCGGTCCTTATGAATAGCGGACCTTATGAATAGTGGTCCTTATGAATAGCGAATAGACCCCTAATTAATACCTATCAAGTAATATTGCAGATTTGGACCCCAGTTTGTTTTCAGAAAGCACTATTATAACTACTAAACAGCACACACTGAAATAAGAGTTAATATCTATAATCTAGCATGAACATCCTAGTACTTCCGGTGAAACAGCTAGTGTAGGCCTAGATCTATGTCAATTTAAAAATACAGCAGAAATATACACGTACGATGACTGTTAATTGTTATGTACACTGCAATTTGTATTCTGCTGCATTGTGGGGTTTTGGTGTTGGTTGGAATACTAATTCCAGCATTGTGTAAGTATTATATATTTCAGCTGACAAGTGGTCAGAATACTAATTTGTAACTAGTATTCATCTTCTAATTTGCATACTAGTAGTACGAATACTTGTTTGTATTCCTCATTTAAATATTTCGGCCTATAGGAATACAAAGGAATACTAACAAGTGGTTCGAATAATTTGCGCCGACAGGAATACTTAAATATGTGGTTCGAATACTAATTTGTAGCTAGTATTCGTCTTTTAATTTGCATACTAGTGGTTTGAATACTTGTTTGTATTCCTCATTTACATATTTCGGCTTATAGGAATACAAAGGAATACTATTACAAGTGGTTTGAATACAATCTTGTGTATTCAAACCATTAAGAATAAGTGGTTGGTTGTATTCAGATACATGTCTTCGAATACAACAGGAATACATTCACGTTTGGTAAGGGTTAGCCCGGTTACTAACTTTTCCATTTCAATCATTATGAAACTATTAATATTAAGTGCTTATATTATACTAATTTAGGTTAAACGTAGGTTTAAGTTTAAATTAACTATCCTATGCTTACATTAATGCTAGCCAAAATTTGAAGAGCAAACGGGTACAAATGTTTCACCAACACATAATATTCCAACACTTAGTCTTACACTACAATAATTTCAAAAAATCTAAGACATCAATCCAAAAATATCAAGATTCAAAGGACGTTTCAATTTATCAGTTCATTTCAGTTCTCACTGTCCACTTTGCAACTTCTGCCAACATCTTTGGTTTCAAAACATACCTCAGCTCAACTTGACTCCTTATCTCAACTTGTCTCCCGCCGAAGGTTGCTCCCTACGAACTTGGCGTTGCAGACCAAAAAACCCAAGTTCAGCTCAACAATCGAAGTATCAGAACATCTCCTTCAATTGCGTCCACGCTACTAGCAGGGTTGAGTATCGTGACGAGGCATCGGCGTAACTGGTTTCCCCCGCGAGCTTCCCGATACGCGCGTACTTCGGGTGCCAGGCCAGCTGACAAACCAGGTCCGGAGGAATCAGCCAGACTTTGAGTAACTCCTGTACGGGGAACCTCCATTAGGTAATACGTATCAGATCGCCCACGCAGAAATGGTTTGCAGAATATTTCTGGTGGGGCAGTCGACTAAACAATTTTTTCGTTAGTATATACCAAACGTTCTGGACATCACGGAAGGCACATCATCGCGGACGTGTTGGTAACAGGTAAGAGGGGGGTCTCGGGGAAACTTCTCTCTCCGTGGTGATCCCAATCACATTCACCGAGAAGAATGTGCAATGTGTTCCAAGAAGGGCCTCCAATTACCCGTTGGCCCTATTCGTACTGGACTACTCCGCTGGAGCCACATAAAAAAAACATGCCCTGCAATAAGCGCCACGATAATCTGTCGCTAACTCCACCGGTGAAAAACAGTTCAGCAGCAGCAACTCAAAAATACTTCTGTGTTCCGAGCAAATGATATCGAGTTCGAGTGGTGGGTCGGCACGACGAACCAGCGGTAACCGCTAGCAAGCCAACGGCAAACTTCGCCGTTAACGAAAGAAAGCTGACCCCATCCGTACTACCAAATGTGGTGGGCCAGTAAATGAGTCTAAGATGACAAGTTCGAATATAAATAATAACACAGGAAGCTCGGAATTACAGTTGAAGTCCACTTTATGAAATATATATATCAATCGTTGCAAACGAAGAGTATTATTTGTATATAAACATTATAAATAAACTGCTTCTCTCAGAGGCTGGGCGGCCCTATTGATTGAAATTAGCAGCACATCCTACTGAACATGGTAAAGGAATGAAATAAAAAGTCAAATAATATCTACTCTCAAATAATATGACTACAAAATCCCCCACATGGCATTTAAATACCCCGGCACCCGACGAGGTTTAGATATCCCGCGATATACCCAGCCAACCAGGAGGACCCTTACGCAGCCAACCAATTACAAGACGGGATACATACAATTACCCTTAGGTCATCCGACCAATTAAGAGAGGAGTTATACCTTTAATTAATTATAACCAATTACAGAGCATCATAGATACGAGTAATTTGATCTAGTCACCGACAGAAATGGGAGGAGTCTATCTCTTCGCGAGAATGTCGCGTCCCCGGCAAAACAGTCTATTGTCTAATGTGTTGTTGGAAATGAACACCTGTACATGTACATCTTGGTGCAGGAATTCATTTCCAACGTGCTTATCGAAATGAACACTTTAATCTAATTCAAGAATTCAAAACCAGGGGTTGTTTACCAGTTCCTGGCATACTATTGGAAACATAATTAATGTTATTTAGCTTTTAGGTGTATACCAAGTCAAACTAATAATCGTACCATTAATCAACCCAACCCGGCTTTTATATGGCTCTAGCGCCCCCTTTAGCCCAAATGAGCGTACTATTACACATGTATAAATGTACACTGTACATGTAGGTTAGTTCGAGACAGAAGCTCTGTTTCAATAGATGTGCTTAATTGTCCCATTGTTATTAAGTTTGATAAATTATTACATCTACATGTACAGTATGTACAATTGTAGGTAAATTTGTAATTACGGTAGTAAAAATGTTTTATAACTCTCTACCAGAGTTATATTACTCTCTCCATTTCAACAGGGTCCGCTGATGTGGAGGTTAGATCGGAGATTGGTTTATCCGTTAAAAGAAGTTTATTGTCCCCTCCCGCCTCCTTTTTTAAAAACTATTTACTATTCAGAAGAAGATTTTTTTTTTCTTTGTATAAAATAGCTTCTATAGCTCATTCAAGCTGAACATATTTTTCACTGTTTGGACTTTGGACTAAAATGATATAAATCATTTGTTTGGTCATACATGTATTGTACATGTACAGTACATTGCATCAGTATACTCAAATAGTCAAATATACATGTATGTGAATAAATGTTGGCCAGCCATATTTAGCATGGTGGCCATCTTGGAAGGAATAGCAAAAAATCGAAAAATATAGTCAATAGTAAAGTGCTGCCTCTTCCTTTTTGAAAAAGTACAGACGAGAAACTCATTGTTTTTGTTATTTGGCCTAACATACATGTATGTACATGGAACAAATATAAATCAAAAATCAAATAAGGCCTTTTAGTTTTACGATAACCGCACAAATTGGCTACTTGTTGAAATTACTATGAAATCACTAAGAAAAGTCAGTCATAAACTAATCAGTAACTTTTCATGGTACCAATCTCCCATTCAAACTGTACACTGCGTCTTTCAGATACCTTCATGAACAATGGTATTTACATTTAATGAGGCAGGGTGTTATAACCACAAGTACATAATGTACAAGTGCCAGTAAGTTTCTTTGGTTTCCTAGATTGTGTATGCACTACAATTAACTTCCTTTCAATGAACCCCACAAAGTCATCCTACAAGGTCATTCCCAGACCAGTTTAAGACTGGCGAAGCATGAGAAATGCTTCTCAAAATCAAGTTCTGCTATAGTTTGCATCTAAAAACGTCTAGTATGTTTGAGAAGTACATGGACATGGTGTAGTTGTGGGAACAGTCCCCCCCCCCTCACTTATTACATGCATATGACTGGATTCAATTGATACATTTTAATACAGATTCAACAATTGAATGAGAATGAGAATGAGAATGAGGAACATACATGTTGTATACACTGTATCTATTCCAAACCAAAAGCCCAAATGAGCTCACATACACATGAACAGTATTTAATGTAAGTTGCTCCACTACACATGAGAGGAATTCCAAATTGACAGCCTACGAGTATGAACCCAGAGGAGGGGGAGGGGGGGTACTCACATCTTAAGACATACAGGTGTGTGCCGGTCTAACAGGTCACTTTTTTACAAAAAATCCCTAAACATGGGTCCCATTTTAACAAAATTATCCCTAAACATGGGTCCATATTTATTCAAAATGCAAACACCCGACAAATTTGAAAAATGGGATTTACCTTGAGAAAAATCGCCCAAAATGACCCTTAAAAATGGGTAGGGGTTTCGCGGATTGAGCGGCACACCCCTGTCCAAACCAAATCTGAGTACCCAAACAGGGCGAGTTTTAATAAATAAAGGTGGCTTCAGTTTTAACATAAGTGTCTTTTTTAGTGAAATTTTTTTCCCCAGGCAGACCAAAAGATTCAGCTCTGGATACCCCTGTGCCTGTGGGGATAACCTAGGGCGCGTTTATCGGGGCTTGCCACTAGATACAGGTGTATGTACATATCGTACCCCACTATCGAACCCCACTATACGTAGGGAGGCCAATGCCCAAATCTAACTTTTTAATTACGAATTTGTTTAAAATAAAACAAAGATTAAAAGAAAGCATTTACTTTCACTAAGAAAACTCACCCATCTGCCAACTCCAGAAGTTCCATAAAATAGGAGATATCCAGCTTGTAAACACTCCCTTCCTTCTACGCCTTGGCCGTACGCAAGAGCCTTGAAACAGATAAATCCATGTCGCGAAATTACGTTGATAATTAGACAGGCCCGAGGCAATGGGCGTGTCATTGTCCGGACAAAGTTCATGATGAAGTTTAAAACTTCGCGCGAAAGTGCAATCACTCAACAGCGGCTAGCCTTGAATCGGTCGCACACGTACACACCGCGCAGGCAAGCCCCAATGCAGGCTGAAATCCAGCCATCAATGTGCGAACGATTCCATCTTCTACTACTACGAGCCGAAGGCGATGGTTCAAAAATGAAGAAGGAATATACAAATTGGCAGCTAAGAAACATATATAATTCATTGATATTTACCTTAGATGTGTATTCCAACAATTTGATTTCCTCATGAGTATTCCTTATTATCAACGATCGAGAAGTTACGAGGTCCAATTAACATCCATCTTGCAGCGAACACAGTAGCATGATCCATGCAACGTACGTCATGTACGTGTACTAATATTTCTCTCACTCTCTCTCTCTCTCTCTCTCCCTTTCGCTATACGTAACATACACACTCACTAACCATGTGTCATACAACACACACCTTCAAATCATGGCTTTCATTTCAATTCTCAATTGGAGTATAGACTGCTCACGTAGACTTTTTTTTTTACTGAAATATTTTTTTTAACACTTCTCATACATTATACTGCACGACACTCGTATCTAGTGCTGTGAGAATAAGGTACTAGGGTCTATAAATAAGACTACGCTTTGCGCACGATCTGACCGGAGCTCAGTGGAGCTCAGACATATGTCGCAATACCCTTTATTTTTGGCGCGAACAATGACGTCACTGTTCACAGTTTTTCTTCTCATTTTGAGATGGATGTAGCTATAGGGCTCAAACCAACGCAAGATTGACAGAAACATCGTACTCTATCTACTTTCGAATGTTCAGTTTGTAAAAATCTGTATTTAAAAAGATATAATCTTTTTTCTTTATATTTTCTAGTTGTTAGAAGTGGCAATTGTGAACATCTGAAATGTTGATCTCTATCAAAAGTTCTTTACTCAAAACGGATCCCATATTTTTAGTGTCTACCTTCAGCCCATGAGAAGGTTTTTAGTGAGCAAACCTCTACGCCCTCTAGGATTTTCTTAGTCTGGGATGCGCGTTCGTAAAGTTGTTCTGCTACGAGAATTATTGGACTCAAATACGTCAAAATCTGCAAGATCGTCAACAAATGGTGAAAGACTGTTACAGATCCGTGATTATAGGTATGTTGTGAAATGTATGATTGTATTTTCTTTTCTTATTTTCATCAATTTTTTTTTTTACATCATTTTTTTCCCTCTGCTAATTTTTTGAAGTGGGCGACGAGCGCACAAATCGTAGGCGTAGAAGCCTTACGCCCGGGCATTGGCCTCCCTACTATACGATCGTGATTTGCGGGATGTCGCGTTTATCGACTCTTCACGATTCACATTAAAGGCCTTGTCTCTTCGCAGCTGCTCAGCGCTATTTCTCCGAACCGGAAACTAGCCTGGGAATTCCTATTTGTATGTGAGGTTCAAAACAGCTTCGCGTTTATCGATCTCTCAGAAACGTGATTCTGGCTGTATGTCACATTCAAAACACACCTTTTTGCGTCTTTAGATATGCCCATATCTAAAGCCCTTTAAAAAAAGCTTTGCGTTTATCACCTTCTAAATTTGCCTGAAAGACGTTTGAGAAACCTGATTCTAGCCAAAAATTTGGTCGATAAACGCAACCCTAGTCAGAAAGCTGGCCAGACTCGCCGGCTTCAGCTCTTACTTTACATCCACGGCTGGACGCTGGTACAGTATATATAGAGTCTACCCATCATTTCAACATCACAAAACCAAGATGTCTGCCCACTCATTCGCTTTACATGCAGATTGGGATTTCTGATGTGACCTTCTATCATTTGGAGGATTATGAATAAAAGTGCTATAGAGGTCTTAGACCGAATTTTCCGTCTCTTTCGTTCGTTAGCCTCTTATTGGGGTAGGGTCGGCCGGCTCTCTCTTTAGAGACGGAAACCGTTTAATCACATGTCCTTGCTAACGCCACGACCAACTCTGGTCGTAGCGTTTTGCCCCCAAAATCCCCCAAAATGTCATTTTACCTCGTGTATATCCAAATGTAAATTAGGCCTAGGGTATAATAATTCGGTTCCACTTACTAACTTGCTTGAAATAATCCGTTTAATGGTCCCTTTTAAGGAAATTATGGGTCTAAATTGACAGCCGTGTTGAAAATCTTGCAAGTCGTGTTAAACTCTCGCTGCCGGAGTCATCTAAATCAATCTCATCCCTTCTAGTCTACGCCGAAGGCAAAATGATTATGAAGGAAAAACTGTGATAACGCCATTACGAACATGTAGATGGCGCACAGTTTTTCCTTCATAATCATTTTGCCTTCGGCGTAGACTAGAAGGGATGAGATTGATTTAGATGACTCCGGCAGCGAGAGTTTAACACGACTTGCAAGATTTTCAACACGGCTGTCAATTTAGACCCATAATTTCCTTAAAAGGGACCATTAAACGGATTATTTCAAGCAAGTTAGTAAGTGGAACCGAATTATTATACCCTAGGCCTAATTTACATTTGGATATACACGAGGTAAAATGACATTTTGGGGGATTTTGGGGGCAAAACGCTACGACCAGAGTTGGTCGTGGCGTTAGCAAGGACATGTGATTAAACGGTTTCCGTCTCTAAAGAGAGAGCCGGCCGACCCTACCCCAATAAGAGGCTAACGAACGAAAGAGACGGAAAATTCGGTCTATAGAGGTCTAGGCCTAATTAGACATTTTTCACAATTTTTTTATATTCTCTGATAGAGACAGACATTTTCATTTGAGCATATGGGCACTACAACAAACAGTACAAATACATGTAGGCCGGTGAATTATGGGGAGGGGGGGGGGGGGGGGTTGTGTGTCTGCAGCTGTCACTTTAAATCGCCTTTGGATTTACGGAAAAAAGTATGCATCAAATGACAATAATCATGCACCATAGTCCGTAAATATTTGTCCTTTAATAAATAATGTCTAATGTACACATGTGATGTAGATCTACATGTAGTAAAGTACTAGATCTAGATCTACATTCTGATTCTGAAATATTTCTAGATCTATACCAGGGAGATGACATCTCCTTGGTTATAATATCAAGATTTGATAATCCAACCAGGCCCTGGTCCAGGCCATGCCAACCACTATCTATTTGGCAATGATGTTGCCTACCCACCATGCCAACAGTCTATAATTACCTAGATTCTAGGCTAAGGCAGCCTACAAGTACAACAAAAAGTATGGACAGAAATAACTGTCTGTTATGGAGAATTCTTTAACAAAACTGACATTTGTCAACCTTCCCCATTACATACTGCTCCCGATCAGCGAAACAACCGGCAATATCAGTGACTGAAGCTTTCGGTCTAACAAGAATACCGGCAAGCTCTCGGGAATGAGCATGAGCTGAGCATGAGCTGAGCCCGCGCCCGGTAAGTACGGTCGAGTAGGCTATTGTGCATGATGTATGCTGCGGCCACAGCAGCTGGTATGCAGACCGGCGTCGAGCTCGAGCCCGGCAGATAACATCTGTAATTATCCACGACAGATTGTATAATACAAGGTAACAATAATACTGACAATATGTGTAGGGCATAAACTCAAGGCTAGAAAGTAAAATTTAAGCAAAATCCATATAATTTGTTTTAATAACGACTTACCTTTTTATCTCCGCATCGTCTTGACCTCGCCTTATTTCCTCCTTTCACTTCAACTACAGCATGTATACTGCACACTAAATAAGCTACACACCTTACCGGTACAAATATATCTCATATAAATTATATACACAGTAGGCCTACATGGACAGTTATATGCATACTACGTGCGTCACGATGGTAATCGATAAGTTCAGCCTCGAATTTAATAAGCTTTTGTATAAGTTAATAATTGTTGTTTTGGATTCAATAATATAGGCCAAGAAAAGACTTATGAAACATAAAATGAGACAGGTCGATTGTACCAGGAATTGCAATGGATATGTTCCGTTGCATATGCAAATCGTAGATCAGTAATTATGATAATGAAAGATAAGGACCCGGGGATAAGGATCAGTTGCAGAAACAGCAGAATGCTATATTATTGCTATTAATATTAATGATTTCCAGTCTCAATATCTACCACCGATTCTCCCTAGCTTTATCTCTCTCTCTTCTCCATCCCCTTCTCTCTCTCTTTCTTCTCCATCCCATTCTCTCTCTCTCTCTCTCTCTCTCTCTTCTGTATCTATCCTTTCTCTCTCACTCACTCTTTCTCTCCTTTTCTCTCTTTCATCCTCCCTATCTCAAATACTCGGTCTCTTTTATTTTATAGTGAACCCCCTACTATTCCTATTTCCTCTCTCACCACCTATTAAATGCAACCTAAAAAAAATAATTATTTTGGATGTGAAAGTGGGCCACTTGATTACAAAGACAACAGATTTGCAATACCTTTTTTTTTTAATGTGCAATTAATGGAATAAAATCCCCTCGACTATATAGAGAATATTCTTGGTGGGAATTCTTTTATTCTAAGCAATTTCACAAACAAATACAGCATCATGGACATAGTATAAACACATCGTTAGCATTGAATTGCATATTATTGCAAAGCCCTAAAACTCAGAACTTATTTTGGATCCGTAATTAACAACATAATTATAATGATCTCGAATCACTATTTTCTCTGTTATTTAGCAGTTTTCTCACCCTTTAGGAAAGAGAAATTAGATTAATATAGTCGTTTTAAGTCCTCTTTATCTCTGTTTTGTTGCATTAAAACTGTTGACAAATCGGTGTTCATGCATTTCTGGGATTTATTTCACGGTTTGAGGAAACTTTCTTCTGTCTCTTAGTACACTAAAGTTCATCTTACTTTTACTTTAATTATTTATTACCCTGTCAAGATTTAATTAAAAAAACTGCCTCTCACACAAAATCAGTTTTATATTCATTACAGTGATAAAATTCCCAAAAAACATACTAATTTTGTATTTCTTTTAAATGTGAAAATCTCTTACATCAAATTTCACATTAATCAACTACCAAACCATATTGAAAGCACTTTTGAGAATATGTCATTTTGGTTGCTATATGAAGTGAGGAAGTTATTAACATCATAAACGGTGATTTCCTGTGTCAAACTTTTGCCTGCCTGCAATTCACGGTTGCAGTCTGAGCATGAGCAGATAAAGGTCATTGCAGAACAAATTTTGAAATACACGGAGACGAAATACTGGATACGTGCTCATGAAAGTTATGTAACATTCATTCATGCACATTCAGTGCACTCCATTGTACACAGGTGGAAGTATTCTTTGAAAAGGGGGAATAAAGTTTGTTTATAAAGCACCTCCATCGCTGTAGGAGTGATTATTTCAAAATGTACCAAGTGGGACCCTTTCATGTGTTGAAGATCTGTGGATATTCGGGGTCATTGCAGTAAGGTGCTAACCGTGAACTGGTCTATTGAGCAAGCACAAAACAACCAAGTTGGCCAAACTCTGTGTATAGATGGCTCTGATTGCATTGGAGGTAGTGGTGTCTCTAGCGCCCTCTCTCACTATAAACATTATAGTCTCAACTTGTAGGTCACATACTGGTAAACACAATATTTTCACAGAGAAGACATTTTGAAATGGTTATAACAAGGATAAATATATATAACTACACTGGATGCAGTGCGATCACTTCTCAATCCATTAGATACTTTCTTTTTCATAAACGTATTTATCATCATCTGACAAGAAGTTTTTTTAAATAAAAAATGGGCAAAACAATTAAATTAAATTAAATCCCTTACCACAGATTAGCAAGACCACCAAAATGCAAATTTCATGGATTTTATTTCAAACAAATCTACTATTTTCTACCTAAACCAGGTCAATATTAAATCTAATCCATTTTTATGTGAATATTGACTAAGTTAGCACCTCAAATTTTGGATCCCATATAACAATTAATACATGACGATTAAATATATAAGAACACATCGACAAAACAATACATGTACGTGAAAAACTGAAGAAGTAAAATTGACTTTTGTTCCAATGTAAGTGTCCACAGAGCTTTAAAAACAAAATTTGTAAAAAAATACTCTCAGATTTATGTGTGGAGTTGTTACCAAACTGCAAAATTTGTTTTGACGAATGTACTTAGCCTAAATCATTTAACAGATTTTTTGTTTCAATCTAGGCGTCCACAGAGCTTAAAAACTCAATTTGTACAAACATACTCTCAGATTTATGCGTGCAGTTGTTACCAAACAGCAAAATGTATATAATTACCCCGGTAGCCAAAATAATACTAATCGATACAAAGGTAATTCATCAGAAAAGGTCTAAAGGTACATCAGAGGTTATTTGTTTCGCCAATATTTTTGCTAGTCATCATTGTATTACAAAGAACCGATCACACACAGATAAACATACACCCTAAATACCACATTACCTGCATAAAATCACACATACAATGAAGGTAAAGAAAATTCAAGGTTACTTATTTGAATGGATTCTCATATGTATTGTAAAAAACGAATACAGGTGCTACAGTAAGAACATTATCAGTTTGTCTGTGCAAACATTTACCTGATTCTATTGAATATTTATTGGTGGAGTGTGCAGTACTTGTTACCCCTCTTTGGATACTTAAGAAAAATTATCTAAATTGAAAATAAAGAAGGGGGTGCAGTTGTCATCTTTCCAAAGACTGTTTGGTTGCACCAGAGATCACCATAATTTAATTTGTATTAATTTCTTTCTTTTGTGTACCACATTTTTTAAAAACTGGCGTCAGAGATGCCAACCTCTTGACACAAAAAAACAGACCGAGTATCCTAAAAAATAAAAAAAAATAGGAAAGAAGACCCTAACTTTCACTCTCTTCTCTCTTTATCAAATTGAAAGATAAATCAGTTTGTTATGGCTACTAAACATGGTAAAACAGGGCTACTAAACATGGTGAAACAGGGCAAAATTTATGAAAAGTGTGCATTTGCCATTTAGTTCATCAACGTGTACCTTGCATATCAACAACGGTTGTAAATTTTGATTCCCTAATACAAAACAAAAGTAACCATATTCAGTTCTGTTCACCAACTTCACCTACAAATACATGAATGCTATTCCTCAAAATGTCTAGATTTGATATATACCCAGGGATGCCAACCTTTCAGAGCACAAATCAGTAACCATAAGGCTCAAAATCAGTAATTTGGGGAATAAATCAGTAATTTCCTATGCGGCGCCATGAATCTTAAAGGAATGGCAAGCGGACGCATGCGCGCATGATTATCTGAAATTTGTTGTGATTTTACTCCCACAAAGTTGCTAAATATTGATTTTCAGTTCATCACAACACATAAGTTTTCAATGAAAAATTGGCTTCTATTCAGCGAATACTTGATAATTTTCCATCTTTCTCATGGGCTGGATGGCCACCATACTGTACAGCACTTGCTACGATAGATCCCTATGCGCAAAAAAAAAAAAAAAAAAAAAAAAAAAACGTAATTTTTAGACAACATTCCGTACTGCCGTAATGGTCGTTAATTTCCGTACCAATTACGGGAAATCCGTACTAGTTGGCATCTCTGTATACCAGATAAATCAGATAATTCATAAATGTTGATCACATGAATAGCGATCAATATGAATACCTTTCATTAAAATTTCCTGATTTGATAAATACCAGATAAATCAGATAATTCATAAATGTTGATCTCATGCATAGCGATCAATATGAATACCTTTCATTAAAATGTCCTGATTTGATAAGTACACTTTGCAAGATAAATCACAGTTTATAAATACAAATCACATGAGGATAAATGAGGTAGGTTTCTATGAATCATTACCTGCAGACGATGAAGATTACGAAGTAGTGAGAGAAGAGTGGACAGCCACTTCGCTCTAGAAAGCTTAAAAGTCATGGTAGAGTTTGGAAAGGTGAAAGTATGCAAATTATTAGCTGCGACGTCAGCAGAGGCGTCAGAAACATATACAAATTGCACTTGGCCTTTTGAGGGTGGTATGTCAGAGTCAAGAGCAATTTTTTTGCACGGTTCAAACGTACTACTGATGTCACAAATAATAATTTGCATACTTATGGAAACTTTCACCTTTCCAAACTCTACAGTCATGGTTTAAACAAAAGAAAAATAACCTAAGAGATTATGAGATGAAATGCCATGAAAAATACTATTTTTAAACTGTGATATTTCTGTCCTGCCTTCAGAGCTCCCCCCCCCCCCCCTTTTTTTGTTGTTGGGGGGGGGGGGGGCTGACATCTTTTCTTGCACCAATAAGTTTCTACATGTTGTGAGTGAGTGAAGCAAGAGAGCACACCATTTTTCTCACTTTATAATATTGACAATATATTTCCTTTATCAATAAGTAAAATATCAAAATACATGCTGAAAACTTGGCTGTATAAATATGAGGTTACCATTGTCTGAATATGAGTTGATGGTTTCCCCGAAACTGGCAATTTTACAATTCTCAGATGGGCTTCAGCCCTAAGCCCAATTTCCAAATTTTGTGGCTACGAATAAATACCCTACACCTAACCCAAACCCAAATCAGACATAATACAGAAACGTTCATGTTTGACCACCAGTAGAACCAACAAGTTGTCATTCGGAACATATTATTATATTGCACAGATAACAGACTCACAGGTAAAGTCGTGCTCACAGAACATGCATTCTTAATTTATACAAACAATATGAATACAACCACTTTCAATGAAATCCAATAAATAGGCACTCTTTCACATACTGTCAAAGCAGATATTTCTGTTATCATGGAACTTCCCTGAAATGTCATTGGTGTCCATTTCCGTGGAAAAAAAAACCTCTGAGAAGAGCGAAAATTCCATGCAGTCGTTTCATTCATTTCGTGGCATACCAATTTTGCAAATATCTACATCTTGCAAAATTTGCAAAATTTGTTTAGACATGATAAAGTTTCTTTTGCAGTTATACCTATCTACAGCATCTAACTATAATTTACGTAAATACAGTGTGGTACGTGTCATCTTTCTGGTTGGGTGAATGTAGGCTTTGGTATATGAATCCCTCCCTCTTTACAGAGCTCAAACTCCCCTCTCCTGAATAATGGTTCCTCCCTCTCAAGCCACAGAGGAATGTTGAATTCTGGGAAGAAGAAGTTGATTTCCCTAGCAGCAGTCTCTGGAGAGTCTGTAAACAGAATCACAAAAATAATAGTTAGACAAATATTCTGAAAAACAATTCAATATAAATCCTTTCATGACTCAATAAGTTGTTTTGGCCATAGATATACATGTTCACTTTTTTTTTCCCCTCTAGTTCTCTAGTTTACATCTTTACTCACCTCTTATTCAAGTATTTTTCAGGAATATTTCAAACTTCAACATCTGTGGCAATTTAAGTTCTTAAAACACCTTTAAAGGGATCCGGTAACTTTGTCTCAGATTCTGAAACAAAATCCTGGATTTAATAGCTCATGCTGCAATGATAATCATAAACCTTTAGGTCAGTCAGGAACCCCATGACTTTTACAAGGCGATCGCCTGTCTAATTATCAAGATATTTATGATTGGAAGTACAATAAGAATACATTCTATTTGGGGAAAACGAGTATGGTAAAACCAGTCGATCAAAGATTTTTACTTTTTTTAGGCACTTTTTGATCATTTTGAAGCGCAATTTATTTTAAGGCTTCAATATTACACCATATCACAGACACTGATATCACGTAGGGCCGTGCATCTCAGATTTAACATTGTTAAACAATGCCTTAAAGAGGAAGAGTGGATTACTGTTCTTCTCTCTCTCTCTTCTCCCCTCCTATCATCATCATCATCATCATCATCATCATCATCATTATTTTTATTCCTCCTTCTCCCCCTCCTCCTCCTCTGCAACTCTCTCTCTCAAGGAAAGTCTGAACACAAACCTGAACCATGAGTTGCATTCCTTGTGTCTGTCAAGCCGTGCTCTCCACGGATAGAGTTGGGTTCAAGGTGTTTGGCTCTGAAATAATCAATTCAAAACATTCTCTTGGAATTAGACAATATTTCACAAGATATCAACTAAACAAAGGTCAACCATAACCAATTCAAGTCAACCCTAGAAAGGTATTGGAGTCTGAACATTTCAATTAAGTTTGAACCATACTTGAGACGGGATGCAACAGTAAAGAGGGACAAATAAGCTAAGCTTCTACTCTCTACACCCAAGTATACCCAAGTAAGTAAAGTACAGTCAAACCTGTCTATAGCGACCACCCAAGGGAAACACAAAAGTGGCCTTTGTAGACAGGTTCCTTTTGTACATGATTCAATTAGAAACCATTTTCAAGGGAAACAACTAATGTGGCCTTTTAAGACATGTGGCCACTAAAGCAGGTTTGACTGTATAATAGAAAGTCAACAACAATGCCTCTCACATTATTGTACATAGTATCTTTATTTCATCTAAATATATTTTAAAGCACAATTTTAAAAAGAACGCTTGACAAGGCAGTCCTTATTTTCAAGTTCTTTTCTGCTTTGACAGCACTTTTTAGTTGACTGGCAATGTAACCTCTCATGGTATATGCACAACAGAGACATGTAATACAGGATTTTGTCTTGAGATGGCGCTCTTTCAAATACCGTATTTGCCGGCGTAAAGGCCGCAGTATTTTTGGAAGAGAAAATATCAAAAAGTCGGGGTGCGGCCTATGCGACGAAAGAGTAAAAAAAAAATTAAAAAGTAAGTCAAAACCAGCACAAATTTGCACATATGGGACTAGATCTACGAACGGTACAATAACTATACATTTCCACACATCTTAACGACAATTTTATCTTGCATTGTTGACATGAAGACGAAAATAAACTTCCAAAAACAACATCTGCCGATAGATCTTGATCTAAGTTCGTGCCAATGCATTGCAAAAGTAAAAGAAGGGCCCGTTTAACGGAGCTGCCGCGAAGCATCCAGCACGCGAAGTCGCTATTTTGAATCCATTTCAATGCACAAGAGAGAGGCGCAATGTATACATCACAAAAAACTACATAAGCTAGCATCAGTGCGGGATGGCCGAGCGGTCTAAGGCGGTGATTTTAGTCAAATCAACATTTCTACGCAAGAGATCACGTGTGTACGTGTGTACATTCAAATCTGGTGTACTATACCTGAAAGTTTTAGTTGGTCCCATCAGTTTCCGCCATCTTGCTATTGCATTATCTCCTGCCAATATCTGAGCGCACATTGGTCCACTAGTCATGAACCCTACCAGACGATTGTAGAAGAATCGACCTGAAAAAACAGAGATATTACTATTTAGTTAACGTCTGATTCTGAAGAGGAAACTCTCATCCTTAAAATGATATATTACTAATTTTAATTGGATAATCGGATATTCCGGACCCAATGTTGAACAAAAAGTGCTAAGAATGCCAAGTCCCAAACAATGTAACTTGAGAGAAAGACTTTAAATATAAGAGCTATAAGATTTCCTGAATCCCAAGGTATTGTGCAAGGTGGCAAAAGAAGGATTACATGTAAACCTCTATAGAAATGTCTGGGAAGGGCAATTCAGATTGATTGTCCTAAAACTTGGGACACTAATTAAGCACATTAAGCATTATTTCTGCTAGTATTAAAGGAACAGCTTACTCTGTTTTGTGGTTGAGCTCAATAACTTTAGATTCAGATACATATGCAAAGAAAGGGCAAACATTCTGAAAAGACTGCTTCCCTATTGTTCCATGACCGCTCTTGCATTTAAAGGTGAATTTGGAAGAAAGTGGTGAAAATATGCATGTTTGCTATTGTTGCAATGCTTATGACATAAGGAATACAAATATATTGATTGACAGAAATTTGCATGTGTTGTTAAATTATTATTAGACTTGGAAAGATCAAAAGTGTAAGCAGAGGAACCCGGAAGCGTTGATATTCTCCTTCGTGATGTAGTATATGTGACGTATTTCCGTGGACTGTTCCTAAACCCGGAAGTACAACGTATTATTTCAATATAAAAACGTACACAAACATGGGTAATTTTGTTAGTAGATTTTGCAATTTTTGTGATATTTAATGAAGTGTTTTATCGAATTTACAATCAAGAAATAAACATTCTTTCAATTATATAAGCATTGGTTACTTCCCGATGTTTGGTTTCCTTGAAATATTGACGTTTGGTACTGTAAAATTGATCGTCTTGCAGTTCCTGACACACCGGCTTCGCCTATGTTTTGTGTTGATAATTAGCGTAACTTGAATTTCGCGGCACGGGGAGAACTCGCGATAGCTCAGCTCAGCCGTTCGTAGTGCAGTGTTCACCGCAGTGGGTGAACACTGCACTACGAACGGCTGAGCTGAGCAGAGCTGCAATTGCAGCGTGACATTTTTTGGAGATAAAGTTGTTTTTCTCGGGTTATAAATTAGCTGAAACGTCTGTCATTCGAACAAATTAAGTATTATTACTCGGCTTGTAATTACAACTGGTCTAGATGAAATGTCTCAGTGCTGATCGACAAAAAAAACTCAGCAAAGAGACGGCGCGGTAGTGCGGTACTATCTCTTCGCCATGCATGTTGAATCGATGATATACTTATACAACAGGGAAGAATCGTCGGGGTAGGACGAAGAATCTCCCCCTTTTCCCCATCGAAGACTAATTCTTCAAATTATAATTTCAACTGGCCGGCCAGATGCTCAGAGAAGTCGAACAACCTAGTAAAGTCAAAATTGTAATTACTCCCTTCGCATATTTTGAGATAATGTCGCCCCACCCGCTGCATGTTTGAATGTTTCTCTATGCACCCGCCGAAGCTCGGCGTCGGAGCTTCCTGGAGTAGGCCTAGCTGGCAGCTTGAACTCCCGCATCACGATTCGATCAGCGTTACATTTTCGTTGTCTTTAATTCGCCCAATTCACCATCATCTTCACTTATATACCATCATCACTGCTACTAACTTCTTCTTCATCATACTCAAAGATCATTTCGAGTTCATCTGAGTTGTTTTCTGTCATATTTACTGATGATTAATATCCCGATATAACGTCTATACCTTCACTCTGATATGTACACTGCAGTGCTAACTGAATGCGAATAGAATGCGCGCGGTGACCGTGTTGTGAATAGTCCACGGAATGACGTCACATGCTCAAATCTCCTAATGGTATCGTAGACGAAATTCTCTCAGAAAAACTTGATTCTCGTAACTTCATTCCATTATATCTCCTTCCCCTTATGTTTATTGACAATGAACTTCAAAACAAAAATGAAGAACTGAAAATAACCTTTCTAACGATACCTAATTCAATATGAATGGAATTCACCTTTAATGCTAGGAATTTTAGAAAGGAAATAATCATACAAATCCTTAAATGTTCAACATGTTACAAGGTTACTTCAAAGTCATAATTTGTTAATCAAATTGGCCTCTTTTTTGGGGTGCCAGTTTGAAGAACAAAAGAGCCCCCGAAAGTCATAAAAGACCCCCAAAAAATTTGCATAGAGTTCAATGCAAAACAAATTAAAGGTTTTATTTTCGTGCAAGCAAGCTGTAAAGTAGCCCCCAAAACTTTTAAAGTATTATTTTTAAACCCTGAGACGAGACGATTCAAATGTCATACCTTCATGTTCAGCATAGAATCTTGCTGCATCTGATTTGGACCACTGTAGCTGCTTGGAGCATACCACAAGAAAACCATTCTCAAGGATAATCTGCTTTATAGTCTGTGTAAAAAAGATTTTAGAAAAAAAAGAGTACCGGTAAGTTCTACATACATGTACATGGTGTACTATACAGTGAATTTTCGGTCAATTTAATTAGAATTTTGCTCCCTCTCGTTAAAACCTATTCAACTTCTTACAGCATACCACAAGAACATCATTGTTCAGTATAATATGCATTATACTATAGTCTTTATAATTTGTTATAAAACCAGATAAAATACACAATCACGTATTTTCAAAGAGGACATTTTTCTTTCATAATAATTTGCTTTCAGAAGGCAAAAGTTTTTCCCCATTAACTCCAGGGTGCTACAAGAATTTTTTTCACCACTTGCCCTGTCGGGCAAGTGGGTTTTCAATTTACTTGCCCAAACAATATTTCCACTTGCCCAAAACTTTAAAGCGAAAAAGGACTCGAGGTTAAAGCATTTATTATCTCGTAATGATAAGTTAGTGTTTTAGATAGCAAATTAATGCAACGAACCCTCGTTGTCTGTTGTGTTCGTAGTTCGCTTTCTTGGCTGGCGGTGCCTCCATGTTTACTAGCACAATCGAGAAAAAACAGCTGATCAACGCACGTGTGTGTCTGTGCAAGCCGCTGTCATTTGGAAACGTAGGCTAATTTTCAGCTGTTAATAATTTGGGTCAACTCTTCCATCAAGAAACGTCATGTAAATAATGGGTAATCAACTATTTTAAATAAAGTACGGACATTTTTATTTCATCATTCACTGCTATAAATATCATGCCAAAATTTGTAAATTCTTACTAAATAATAATATTGAAGATATTTTACGATAAATCTCGGATAAGTATGCGAAAACTAGACTAAACAACGTCGCTAAAACCATGAAAACAAAACAACAACGGCTTATATTCTGGGGGTCTCGATACTATTATCAAAATGACTCGCTCGGTCGGATCTTGAGACCGCAGTAATAAATTGAAAACGAGACAAAAACATTCATCTGATTTATATGAGCAGCGAGTTTTAAATAATATGTTCACAATCATTAACAGTCATTATGAATAAATATCAAACATTTGACTTTTTGTACTTACTAGAAAATCCCTGTTGTTTATTCCATTCCGATTCGCACGTGTTCATTTCCCTAGAATAATGACGTCATATTTGGCGTGATTCAACCAATCGGCAATCAGAGAATAGCAAAGGCCTGTCGGTGCGGCCTGCAGAGCTAGAGAGAGAGAGCGCGAATAAGCTCGCAGCTGGTACGATCGCGCTAGCTGTCTCTAGCTAGCTCACGGCCGGCCGTGCGTGGAGGCGGAGCGGCATTCATGGCTTGAAGTGTCACTGTTGCATGCGCGCTGAGCTAGCTGAGCTGGCTAGCTGTCTGTGAAGTTTTTTCGAAATCGGAACGATCGCTTTTTTGCTTCTGGATTTTGACGACAGGTAAGAAGTTGACGGGTGAATGGTAGAGTTCTTGGACACTAGGAAATTACTGTAAAAGTATCACTTGCCCGAATCGGGCAAGTGATAATTTGATTTACTTGCCCGACGGCTCAATTTGGTTGCCCCGGGACGTCGGGCAAGCGGGTTTGTCGCGCCCTGAACTCGTTCTCTGACAATATGATTTTCATTTTCCAGACTCGACCCAACTTTGATCCAATGTCATGATTGTAATTAAAGGTAATACAAAGTTTTGGGAAATTTTGAAAATTGGGTGGATAGTGAATCTTTACAATTTTGATATATTTGGATGCCCCTGTGGATTTTTTAAAAGCACTAAAAATTTTAGCCTTTAAAACACTTCTGTTCTCGAGAAAAATTGAATATAAAAATTTACTGGTGTTCCCGGTAAATTTTGATGAATTTCAAATAGCGCCTATGGCCGTGCAATGTTAGCTGCGACCATGAAAATCTCAGAATATGTAGTTGACATGTGATATATAATTTCCAAACGGGAATAGCTAATCGGTCGATTTTAGTCAAGAAAAATTATTTCATAGCTAAACTAATATCTTGATCTTGAGAGGGAGCTTTACAACATAAAAAGTTTATTATTATAATTTCATAACTTTACACTCGATTTCAACCGCGACAACAATCAATGAATATTGTAGGAACGCATATACTTCCAATATGTTAATTTGAACCAAATTCATGACCCCATACCAAAACTTTGTAATACCTTTAAACTAATTGTAATGGTGTCAAATGATCATTTCTTGTTAAAACTCCTTTTATTACAACTGTTCTTCTAGAATACTAGATCTAATCTATGCAGTATGCATTTGATTTTTGAATCTGATCCAATGTAAAAGTGTTTTGTTATGTAGCCGGTACAGTGAAAAAAATACACGGGGGCTCAGGGCGAATTTATCCCCGAAATTCCCGAAAGAGCCCCCGAAAATCAGAAAAGAGGCCCCGTAAATTTGCAGAGTTAGTTCAATGCAAACTTTTTTTTAGAGTGTTATTTATTTTTATGTAGGCAAGCTTGAAAAGTAGCCCCCGAAAAATAAATATTAATTTATTCCCTGAGCCGGTAGACCATCCACCCTCTCTCATCCCCCTCTCTTCTTTTTCTTCATTCTCCTCCTGGTGAGCAAGCTCATTATTTCTTCTTCCTCCCCCCCCCCCCCCCCCAGCCCTCTTTCTCTCAGTCTGACTCGTCCAATTCCATCCCACTTTCTTTTCCTCTCATACTGAGTTAACATTCAAGTTAGACATGTTTTTCTTTAAACTAAAAGTAAAACTAATTAATTAAAAGCAGAGTCTCGTACTCATAGGACTAGATCTACTCGTCATTCTTCATTTCTTGATCTTTGACTTTATTCCTGTCAAGATTGGAAATAGCTGAACTGGTCAAAAACATTATTTTCATTTTGAACTGGAAGCCCGACTGCTGAGAACATAGCGTAGATATCTACTTCCAGAATCTTGAGTAAAGGTAAAGGTAAAAGTATTTTGTCGATCTAGCTCAATAAGGCGTCATTTGCAAATTCGCTGCGATGGAGCGAACACGGAAGAGCTCCTCTTCACACACATACTAAATACATTAGCCTAGGACAGCACACGTAGTTGTTTCGCAATATACTTCATATATATACTACATATATGGCTATGCATGTTAGCGCATGTGCTAAGAGAACGCAGAAGTGCAGAAGTTGTGCAACACTGTCCAATTTCGAGCCAAGTTGGAGATCTTTCTGGGAGCCCTAAATCTGATTTAATTTTGAGAGTTGTGCAAGTTTCATGGCTCATAAATTATTTTTTAAATTGTTACAGCTGTTAAAACGGCTGTCTGACCGAATTCTGGGAATGGACCGAATACTGGGCGCGCTACCCAATTTATACTGAAGCTGTATGCTGCAGCTCAGCTAAGCTCAGCAGAAGGACAGGGGTCAACCCACCCAAGTGCCCCCGAACTCTACCGCAGCCCATGGCTGAACGTTTTGCTCAAGTAGCTTGAGTTACTAGATTCTATAAATAATGTTCGATCAATTTAGGTATCATTTTTCATAAATATACTCACCCTGAATCTGTATGGATGCGCTACTACATCTGGTTTCATGACAGCAAGGGTAAGCTGTAGACGTGACACTGAGCCACACATGGTTTCAGATGGAAATAGTTAAAAACATGTCTAAAGTATTATCCCAGCTACAGTACGGCCTCGTTCGCGTTCGGTGGTTATACACACGATTTCATGACAAGAATGTAACAGAGAGGGCGCTTATGAAGAAAAAAAAGAACGTACAAGTCATGTAGACGACCCGAAATGGGTAGATCATTGATTGTTTTTTACCATTATTAATCGTCTTATCTCGATATAAATTACTATTGTAAAAAGCATTATTTCTTTGGCTTCACATGCTCACGGGCTCCCACTAGTTTGGAATAGGAATAGGGTCGAGTTGTCGGGATCATCTAAATTTGGTAATCATAAAACATATATAATATGTAGCCTACATGTATTTTGTCTTAATATCATGACTATGTTGTATATATATATTTTCCCCTTTTTTATTTGAAAAGAAAAGGGGACAAATTGTATATAAAGTATTACGAATATTGTAACGATTCTCATCCCTGTATTATATTTTAGGTGTGACATGCAGTAGTATTTTAATTTGTGTCATTTTTGGTTATTGTTATCTTTACTCTTATACTCAATAATCTATGTACACTACTTTGAAATGTATTATCTACTAGTAATGTATAACAAACTTAAGAATGATCCTATCTGTTTGGATTGAAATCAATAAAGTATGAATTGAATCCTAATAGGTTCACTGTGAACTGATGGCCAAGCGGGGGGGGGGGGGGATCCCCCTGGATCCGCCACTGTTCAGCTACATGTTTTGATCCGATCGGCCTAGTTCACCACCGGAAAAAGCATTAGAAAAAATGACTTTTCTTCTTTATGGTGATGTAAAAATCACGATATTTTGTTATACCATCGCACCGTCATTTATTGATCATTTTCATCAATTTGGTCAAAATTTCTGTGGTATCGAACTTTTTGACTGAACGCTCCTGGCTTTATCTGGCGGTTCTATGCCGGGAGAGGGCTATTTTTAACCACCGGAAAAAGATTCATGTCATTCAGTTCATTCTGAATATTTTGATATATAAATGATTCTCAATGGATGAAAAAACCACCGTCAAAAGACTAAACCAATCGGTACCTACGTCTGATTTGGGGAACTTTCCGCATTCCATCGCTTTTTCTCTTTAGCAAACTACATGGGGTATTGACTATGTTGCGTGTTAACTAGTAATCCCACACAATTCCCTTTTTTAATTAAACTACTAAAAAGCAGTATCCCTCCAGACAAATTGATTATGGTTAAAAACTGGTTCTATATTCTATAATTTCACATAAGAAACAATGATTACAGAATTATCAAGAACCTCTTCTGTCTATCTCAACAGTGACAGACAATTAAACTACCACTAGGCCCTTGGTAGTTACTATTAATAATCAAACATAGATAACTTCCAACAGCACAGATAATATAAAGGAGACTCAACTTAGTCACTATGGTATTAATGATTACCGCTTAATACAAGTCTCGAAATATCAGGAGTCCTGTTCAGTACAACTTAAGACAGTACTAAAACAAGTCAGTTAAATATCATTCACACTACATGAATAATAACAGTCAAGAAAATACTACTCAAATCTAAGCGTTTAGATTTACCTACATAGGCACGAAATATTGTGGTTCAAGAAACCACTAAACAAATCTCTACTTGTGTATGTGTACGGAATGCACAACACGAGAATACAACAATATATCGGTGGATCTAGACTATAGCAGATCTAGATCAGTAGACCAGGCATAGGCCTAGAACTAGTGCAATTATAAACATGTAAAATATGTGTTAGTAAGCGTACGCACTCAACAACAGGCACTCAGTCAGTCAAAATAAGGCATCACAATGATAAACAATGCAATGCATAAATCACAATATAATTAACGTTACGTGAGTCATTGGAGTTGAATTCAAAGTAGATCTTCTTCAAGTTCTATCTAGATGTAGAAACTAGCTAGTCGAAAACGGTGGTCGATGAGCTGGTTGTCGATCGCGTAGGATATGCAGACGATGATCGACGCTAGGTGAATACCACGAAGATGAAGACGATGTTGAAGACAACGATGATGAAAACGACGCTGGTGAAGACAGCGATGATGAAGACGACGCTGGTGAAGACAGCGATGATGAAGTCGACGATGAAAACGACGCTGGTAAAAACAGCGATGATGAAGTCGACGCTGGTGAAGACAGCGATGATGAAGACGACGCTGGTGAAGACAGCGATGATGAAAACGACGCTGGTGAAGACAGCGATGATGAAGTCGACGATGAAGACGACGCTGGTGAAAACAGCGATGATGGTCATGAAGGTAATGTCAATGATGTGGTGATGACGTGACGATAATCAGCGAGCCAGCACAGCACAACGGATGACGGTGAGGTGATGACGATGGCGTTCATCGTGTCAGCACAACACGCAGTAGAAAAGATAAAGAGTCGATGATGATGAGGTGAGGTGATGACGATGGCGTTCATCGTGTCAACACAACACAATAGATAATGACGAGGTGGTGACGATGTCGTTCATCGTGTCAGCACAACGAAGCAGATGATGGCGAGGTAGTGACGATGGCGTTCATCGTGTCACTACAACAATAAGTGTCAGTGGAAAAGACAAATCCAAGTATGTGCTAGTAAAAGCGATACAAGTCTCTCCACAAAAATGAGTCACCCGGGAGAGGTCCGGGGACGAAGTCGTCGCGTCCATGTTGGACGAAAATTCGACCGGCACAGTAAACAAAAACACAGTATCGACCTGTGTGTGCCGATAAAAATATTCCCTCTGATTTCCACATGGAAATATCAGAAAAAGCCCCAATCGCTGGTATAGCGCGATTGGTCAAAACAAGCGCACAAAATTAGTATGCATGTATACGCGCTGTACGTAACAATAACAAATCTGCATAACAATAGAATATATCAACGAACCAGACAGAACCGGCTGGGACATGTCTGAAAAGCCAGACAGCGGACTACGCAAGGGAAATTAATTCTCCCTAGCCGCCATCTTGGAAATAGTAAAGCAATTCGTATTAAACATGTGCAAATCAATGAATAAAACATTATTATACATATAAAAGTTAAAATCATGACATTTGGTCACTACATTAACCCCCCTACCAGACCCGAGCTTGCGTAAGCTCCGAGGGGCGAAAATACACAATTTAAAATATGATTACCTAATGGTAAAAAAAAATATTAATAAGCAAAGGTAATCTAACTAAATGTTTCTTATCTCAGGGGGATCACGTCGGGGTCACCAATTTAGAAAACTACATGGGGTATTGACTATGTTGCGTGTTAACTAGTAATCCCACACAATTCCCTTTTTTAATTAAACTACTAAAAAGCAGTATCCCTCCAGACAAATTGATTATGGTTAAAAACTGGTTCTATATTCTATAATTTCACATAAGAAACAATGATTACAGAATTATCAAGAACCTCTTCTGTCTATCTCAACAGTGACAGACAATTAAACTACCACTAGGCCCTTGGTAGTTACTATTAATAATCAAACATAGATAACTTCCAACAGCACAGATAATATAAAGGAGACTCAACTTAGTCACTATGGTATTAATGATTACCGCTTAATACAAGTCTCGAAATATCAGGAGTCCTGTTCAGTACAACTTAAGACAGTACTAAAACAAGTCAGTTAAATATCATTCACACTACATGAATAATAACAGTCAAGAAAATACTACTCAAATCTAAGCGTTTAGATTTACCTACATAGGCACGAAATATTGTGGTTCAAGAAACCACTAAACAAATCTCTACTTGTGTATGTGTACGGAATGCACAACACGAGAATACAACAATATATCGGTGGATCTAGACTATAGCAGATCTAGATCAGTAGACCAGGCATAGGCCTAGAACTAGTGCAATTATAAACATGTAAAATATGTGTTAGTAAGCGTACGCACTCAACAACAGGCACTCAGTCAGTCAAAATAAGGCATCACAATGATAAACAATGCAATGCATAAATCACAATATAATTAACGTTACGTGAGTCATTGGAGTTGAATTCAAAGTAGATCTTCTTCAAGTTCTATCTAGATGTAGAAACTAGCTAGTCGAAAACGGTGGTCGATGAGCTGGTTGTCGATCGCGTAGGATATGCAGACGATGATCGACGCTAGGTGAATACCACGAAGATGAAGACGATGTTGAAGACAACGATGATGAAAACGACGCTGGTGAAGACAGCGATGATGAAGACGACGCTGGTGAAGACAGCGATGATGAAGACGACGCTGGTGAAGACAGCGATGATGAAAACGACGCTGGTGAAGACAGCGATGATGAAGTCGACGATGAAGACGACGCTGGTGAAAACAGCGATGATGGTCATGAAGGTAATGTCAATGATGTGGTGATGACGTGACGATAATCAGCGAGCCAGCACAGCACAACGGATGACGGTGAGGTGATGACGATGGCGTTCATCGTGTCAGCACAACACGCAGTAGAAAAGATAAAGAGTCGATGATGATGAGGTGAGGTGATGACGATGGCGTTCATCGTGTCAACACAACACAATAGATAATGACGAGGTGGTGACGATGTCGTTCATCGTGTCAGCACAACGAAGCAGATGATGGCGAGGTAGTGACGATGGCGTTCATCGTGTCACTACAACAATAAGTGTCAGTGGAAAAGACAAATCCAAGTATGTGCTAGTAAAAGCGATACAAGTCTCTCCACAAAAATGAGTCACCCGGGAGAGGTCCGGGGACGAAGTCGTCGCGTCCATGTTGGACGAAAATTCGACCGGCACAGTAAACAAAAACACAGTATCGACCTGTGTGTGCCGATAAAAATATTCCCTCTGATTTCCACATGGAAATATCAGAAAAAGCCCCAATCGCTGGTATAGCGCGATTGGTCAAAACAAGCGCACAAAATTAGTATGCATGTATACGCGCTGTACGTAACAATAACAAATCTGCATAACAATAGAATATATCAACGAACCAGACAGAACCGGCTGGGACATGTCTGAAAAGCCAGACAGCGGACTACGCAAGGGAAATTAATTCTCCCTAGCCGCCATCTTGGAAATAGTAAAGCAATTCGTATTAAACATGTGCAAATCAATGAATAAAACATTATTATACATATAAAAGTTAAAATCATGACATTTGGTCACTACATCTCCATTGAATATAATTAGGACCTCACAATGTATTTGCTTGAACATGCAAAGAGACAGCCGATTAAGGCTTAGTTACCCTCGAAGCACTCTGTTTGTTCACTTTATCTTTAATAGGGATCCGGTAACTTTGTCTTAGATCCTTTTTAAAAAACCCTTGATTTAGCTCATGCTGCAATGATAAAGTATAAACCAACCAGTAGGTCAGTCAGGTGAACCCCATGACTTTTACAAGCCGATCGCCTGTCTGATTATCAAGATATTTATGATTGAAAATCGAAATCAAATTTTGCGTTTGCCAAACGGTTTTCGTAACACTACAGTCTATTGGGGAAAACGAGTATGGTAAAACCGGTCACTCAAGGGTTTTTACTTTTTTGAGGCCCTTTCTGTAGGGCTTCAATATGCCGCGTGCATCTCAGATTTAACATTGTTAAACGATCCCTTTAAGGGTTGCAGGGATTCGCATTTGTAAAAGGGCTAAAATGTTGTAAAATTTCAGAATAAAAAAGTATGATTGCAAAATATTCAAATGACAATGATTTGAATTTTGCAGCTGGTATAGTGTTTTATTCACCCCGTTTCTTGTGTACAAACTGACGGCTGCACATAATCACATCCACTCACAGAGAGAAAACACCATACTTGATTGATTAAAAGTTTTGCACATACTTTCATAAACTATCATCAATCTTCCAACGGATGACTTTTTTGATAAGTTTTTGAGTGCTTGCAAATCCATCATAGGGGCTTTAAAATGTCTTTTAATTTCCTATCGATTTAAAAATGCACTCTAATAATAATAATTAGAAGGGAAAGAAGAACTTGAAGAAGAAGAAGAAGAAGAAGAAGAAGAAGAAGAAGAAGAAGAAGATTGAAGAAGAAGAAGAAGAAGAAGAAGAAGAAGAAGAAGAAGAAGAAGAAGAAGAAGAAGAAGAAGAAGAAGATTGAAGAAGAAGAAGAAGAAGAAGAAGAAGAAGAAGAAGAAGAAGAAGAAGAAGAAGAAGAAGATTGAAGAAGAAGAAGAAGAAGAAGAAGAAGAAGAAGAAGAAGAAGAAGAAGAAGAAGATTGAAGAAGAAGAAGAAGAAGAAGAAGAAGAAGAAGAAGAAGAAGAAGAAGAAGAAGAAGAAGAAGAAGAAGAAGATTGAAGAAGAAGAAGAAGAAGAAGAAGAAGAAGAAGAAGAAGAAGAAGAAGAAGAAGAAGAAGAAGAAGAAGAAGAAGAAGAAGAAGAAGAAGAAGAAGAAGAAGAAGAAGAAGAAGAAGAAGAAGAAGATGAAGAAGAAGAAGAAGAACTTAGGAGAAGTCACTAACATGCAGTTTACCGCTGATGGCGTGCTTCCTACTGATCCTCCGCTTTCGTAAAGTTAATTGTACTGCGATCCGATGATACGGTATATGGGTATTATACGGCTAGCTAGCTAATTAATGATTCTGGGGCTCACACCATACATCTCAGTGCTTGTTCGAGGTTGTTTTCAAAGCTGTTGGCATCTTCTGTGACGTTGGTTACGTTTTAGGAAGTCCATAGCTAGCTCTTCTACCTGAGGTAAGATCTACATATGGTTTCATTTAAGTCAAGTGGTTTAGTTTATTAATTAGTTCTCTTGTAGGTCTACTTTGTACTGTAGGGATGAGGCAACGCGGCGCGGCCGGGCCGTGATGCAGTGGTGCATGCCTAGATCTTCGGGGTGAGCAGGTGAGAGACAGAGAGAGGTGCGAGAGTGGTACTATTCGGTACCATTTGCATATTGTAATTATTTGTATGCAACTCTTTTATTACAGATTAACGATTTCGCTTCCATTTTTAAGCTATGAGTATAATCAGTGGTGCATGCCTATAGATCTTCGGGGTGAGAGAGAGAGAGAGGTGCGAGAGTGGTACTATTTGGTACCGTTTGCATGTAATTATTTGTAAATGCATATTGTAATTATTTGTATGCAACTCTTTTATTACAGATTAACGATTTCGCTTCCATTTTCAAGCTATGAGTATAATCCCACTTTAAATCTTCCCTGAAGTTCCCTCACAAGTTATAATTTGACACATACTAGATCATAGATCATGTAGATGGAGAGTGTGCATGCTGAAAACTAGACGTTAGAACAAAATTTCTGTCATGTCTCTTTCGTTTGTTAGCCTCTGATTTGGTAACTCCAGGGAGCTCCGACTTCAGCATAGGCGTCAGCGTCGGAGCTCCCTGGCTGGATTTACTGATTTGGGAGCCGACCCTATCCAAATCAGAGACAGAGACAGAAATTTCGGTCTAGCTAAAAACATGATGTTGTACTTGTACTTTTGTAGATCGATCTACCCTAGTAATACTAGTATGACTGCAGATCTACGTCTGTAGACCTAGTACTAGTCATGTTACTAGTATGTTACTTTATTCCAATTATGCAAGGAAACCCGTTTACTTGCTAGACTTCACTGTCAGACACTATTGAGTGACAACTGACTAACTGGCTTTTTTTCATCTTTGGTAATAACATACATAAAATGAGCTGTAAAGGGTAGATGAGCATTTGTCTACATCAATAACCCACTTCTAAAACATACAACAATTCAGTACAAAATTGGGGCTGTGCAAATTAAATTCCAAGTATACTAATTCTGAGAAGTGTAATGATGGGTCAATCACCAATCCTGCTTGCATCAAGAAGAAAGAAGAAAGTTTCACTTTCAAGAAATTGTTCATACTGTTTGGATTCAAGAAAGACAGTCAAAGAGAAATTAATAAAGAAAAGAAAAGGTAGCAGAGGAACCTTTACCTTTTCTTACAAAATAAAGAAAGAAAGAAAGAAGAAATATCAAAGAAGTAAAGAAAAAAAATGAATATAGAATTTATCATAAGTACTATTTATTGGTCAGCAGATACGCTATCTGTCTTAGCAACCATTTGTTTATGATGAGTCAATCCCTGGTTGGTCATTCACAGGTACATAGTAACAATGACCCCATTGGATAATATACTACAGTGTAATTATGAGAAGTGTAATGATGGGTCATGTACACTTCTCAGAATTACACTGTAGTAGGGAGGCCAATGCCCAAATCTAACTTTTTAATTACTAATTTGTTTATAATAAAACAAACATTAAAAGAAAGCATTTTCTTTCACTAAGAAAACTCACCCATCTGCCGACTCCAGAAGTTCCATAAAATAGGAGATATCCAGCTTTTAAGCACCCCCTTCCTTCTACGCCTGGCCGTACGTAAGAGCCTTGAAACAATCAATTTCATGGTCCCAAAAATTACGTCAAGAATTAGACAGGCCCGAGGGAATGGGCGTGTCATCATGGTCATTGCCCGGACAACAAGTTCAAAACTTCGCGCGAAAGTACATTCTTCATCACCGGCTAGCCTTGAATTAGTCGCACACACCGACACAGTACTACAGGCCGTCCAGGTACGGTAATTGCATGCAAGCCGCAATCGAGCCATGCTAGCCATGCCATGGCATGGAGGGTCAAAACATAATGAGAGAAAGCTCGAAAGCCACTCATTGTAAATTAAGAAAATCATTGAAATAAATAAATAGGCCTACCTTAGTTTTGATATGTATTCCAATTATTTCCTCATGAGTAAATATCAATCTGATACTGCATTATCAACGATCGATAAATCCAACTTGCACAGTTGTAGCAGGGTTTGTGAGTTATCCCTGGTTGTAGCGAACACAATACGGAATCAAACATGACTGCACGCATTGATAGACGTGTACTTCTGACGGAGATATTTCTCTCCCTCTCCCTCTCTCTCACTAACCATGATGATATCATACACTAAAACACACACGTTCAAATCATGGCATTCATTACACTTCTCAATTGGAGTATAGACTGCTCACGTAGACTTTTTTTTTTTTTACTGAAATGTCTTTTTTTTACACTTCTCATACATTACTGCACGACACTGGTGTCTAGTGCTGAGAAAAAGGTACTATGTGTGAGACTACGTCAAATTTGTTTTGCGCGCGATGAGACCGGACCTCATACATATTCATATTATGATGTCGCAAGACTTCTATTTTGGGCTGGAACAATGACGTCTCTGTTCACAATTTTCTGACTTGGACGACGAGCGCACAAATCGTAGGCGTAGAAGCCCTACGCCCGGGCATTGGCCTCCCTAACTGTAGTATACTTGGAGTTAAATATGCATACATGCCCTAAGTCTTATCCAATGGTGTCATTAAAGCACCAATCCTGCTTAATACATCGGGAAGGAAGAAAAAAGTTTCACTTTCAAGAAGTCGTTCATAGTTTTTCATACCGTTTGGATTCAAACAGTTGCGAACCACTCACTCGTGTAAACTCACTCATTTGCTTTCACTCACCGTTCGTTCCACTCATCCTGTCGTCATCCTCCTGTTCTTCAGGTTCTGCGGTCATCTGTTGTCCATCCTCCTTCGTTTCATCCAGACTGGCAATTGTGCAAGAAGCTACTGTACAGACCAGTTTTATAGAATCTTACTTAAACTTAAAGGCATCGTTTAACAATGAACTTAAATCTGAGATGCACGGCCCTATGTTTTAATATCAGTGTCTGTGATATGGTGAAATATTGAAGCCCTACAAAAATTGCGCTTCAAAATGGTACAGAAGTGCCTCAAAAAAGTAAAAAATCTTTCAGTGACTGGTTTTACCATACTCGTTTTCCCCAATAGACTGTAGTGTTTTGAAAACCGTTTAATAGGAAAACGCAAAATTTGGTTTCGATTTCTAATCATAAATATCTTGATAATCAGACAGGCGATCGGCTTGTAAAAATCATGGGGTTCCTGACTGACCTATTAAGGTTTATAATTATCTTTGCAGCACGAGCTAAATCCAGGATTTTGTTTCAAAATCTGTGACAAAGTTACCGGATCCCTTTAAAGAGAGAAGAGCATTTCAATTTGTAAGTCTGACTCACAAGTAGTTGCGCAAGGTGACAAAAGGAGGATTAGAAGTCTAGAGAAACTCCTGTGAAGGGATTAACAAACTGTCCCAAAAACTTGGAACACCACTTACAATGTAAGCATTTATCCTGTTCTTGATTTTGACCAAATATCCAAGTAAAATGTTCATGTTCATGTTTCATCATTAATGTTTAAATGTTGAAAGAAAAGACTAAAAACAGATTTGGAGGTATTGTCATATTAAAGTTACACTTTTGTGACTGGATTTTGTACTAGACTGGATTTGAAAGTTGAAACTGCAAGCACAGTCGGACAAAAAAATTGATGATGAATTCAGGGTTTGTGAACCCTGTGTTATGGCTGGTCAACCTGTCTGAGAAAGGTGCAGAATACATATTTACTGTACAAACATCCATCATAGTCATCCTATAACTTGTAGTCATTGTTAACAGGTATATGGACTCTGGATATTAAATAATTACATGTGAGACTGAGGGTGCGTTTATTGACCAAATTTTTGCCTAGAATCGGGTATCTCAAACGTCTTTCAGGCAAATTTTGAAGGTGATAAACGCAAAGCCTTTTGTAAACGTGTTACGATATGGGCATATCTAAAGACGTAAAAAGGTGTGTTTTGAATGTGACATACAGCCAGAATCACGTTTCTGAGAGATGATAAACGCAAAGCTGCTTTGAAGTTGAACCCTACATACAAATCGGACCTTCCCAGGCTAATTTCCGGTTCGCGCCATGTGTTGTTGTACAAGCATGTGTGTATACTCGTCCATCTAGTTGACCTCCCAGAAACTGTCTGCCTCCCGGGTCAAACGGCGCAAAGCAGTTGCGCAGAGACAAGGCCTTTATTTTAAATCGTGAAGAGACGATATACGCGACATCCTGCAAATCAAGATTGTATGGTGGGGTTCAATATGTACATAGTGGCAAGACACGATAAATGCACCCTGAGATTATGCGGGTAGTTGACTGGCAATCTAATCAACATTCGTATGCCAACGTAAATTGAGATAAACTGAGTTCTCCTGTTGCTGCCTGTGCTATCGCTGTACTACATCATCTACTTCTCTCTCTCTCATAGGTGATTACTGGTAGGCGTAAATTGTATGTATCTATAAGTCATACTCTCCAAAACTCATTTGTCGTAAAATAATCTTGTTTTATTACAATAAATTGTCCAAGTTATCATTCTGGCATATTGATATGCTCTACATCATGGAATGTACGTACCTGTGCACGGTTATACATCTTTTCTTATTCATCTCGAGTTGGGCCTTCAGTGAATTCAGGTTATTAAACTTAAATCTTCATTTGTTTGTTAAAGGAAACACAGATAACACACCACACCTTGTTTGAATATCTGTGTTTTGCTACTTTCTCTTCCTGTTTCAAAACCAAATCATGTTCCTGTGATATTGATATCCTGTGCATTGGTTTGCGGTTTGTCAGGTTTAAGGGGGGGGGGGGGTGTGTCTCTTGATCTTGTCTTTAACATAAGCCCAAGTCAAGAGGAGAGGGGTGCAGACCTGCCAACCAGTACAATTTAGTACACATTTTAGAAGTAAATAAAACAATATAATTTTTCTAAATAAAATGTGATCCCCCCCCCCCCAAAAAAAAAAAAAAAAAAAATTTAAACAATATATATATATTTTTTTTTGTGTGTGTGTATGTGTGCCATTTTCAATGGCGATATGCCTATTCTATCCTGTTAAGTATCCTACAAGCATGTTACATCGGCAATTTGGAAATGTTCATTGGTTCATCGAACACACCAGTCATGACTCATGACGAAATCAATCATATTCAACCAATGATCCATACAAAAAATTCTGAACGGTAAGAGGCATTGATCCGTGTTAAAAAAACAAATACAATTTTTGTCAGTAAAATTCAACTTTTGGGATTGAAGAATACAGTTTTTGAACTCCAGAGGTTGGCAGGTCTGGGGGGGGGGGGGGGGGGGGACCACCCATGTACTTTTCCCTGCATTTTTCTTTGTAACCCTGGTGCCTGTTTTTGCTTGAATTCCTCATTTGTTTCAAACTTTCTCTTCCTATCAAGCAAGTCATGTTTTCCCAGTTATAAGTATGCATTGGTTTGTCAATTATAAACATAATAGGGCTCCCTGATCTTCTTATCTACTGTAATCACCAGCAGTGGCGTAGCCAAAGGGGTCTGTGGGGGCACCTCCCTACAAACTCTATTACCCCCATTTGACCCTCATAAAACATTTGGGTAAAAAATCAATGAAACTTCTTTTCGAGTTACAAACAGTTCAAACACTGTAATTACTGACAACTTAGGTCAAGTTCAAAACGTCAAGATAACTTTTGTATCATTTTCATGCTACATGTACATGTACCAGCCTTCCCACAAAAGAGGTGTCCCTCCCCCCCCCCCCCCCCCTCCATAGCAATTCCACTGGAAATCACTCTGAGCTAATGTACAGTGTGTAGAGTGTAATATGTAGCTGACATAATTTCCAAAATAGAATATTACTGTACATACATGTACAATGTACACTGCAATGCAAACTCAGTGATTAGTGTATTTACACTTTGTTGGTAATTGTTTTGGTGCAGTGTGTCTGGATGAGATAACTCCTCAGTCGTGTTATTAACTGTCATGCCTGGGAGATACACTGTAGAGTGATATGCGGTGAGTGATTTAGGGTCTGACTCGGTCTGTGTTGTACAAACATGTGAATAAATGCTACATGTATGATGTTTGTGTAATTGTGTTCTATCTAGACAAAGCACATCATTGTGTTGAGGTTCAGAAATTTACAGAAATGCTATATTGAGAAAGAACCATTCATGTTCATAATCAAGTGCACTTGAGCTTGTAATGTAGAGTAGAAGGACTCTCTGTTGGTACTCAAAGTCTTGAACTTTTCATCACTTCAGAGAAGTCTATTTATATTTGATATTTTGAAAGTACCATTAATCTGCTTGGTGAACAACGCCTGTGCTTTGAAATTATACAAAATGTACATGTATAGCTGCATTTACACTGCTAGCATAAAACATTGATTTCTTACAATACAGCAAACACGAACAAACAAACAAAAAATATAAAAAATCCACCTCTGGAGTGTTTTTTTCTTCTTCAAACGCTTGCCAAAATTTCACAGATTTTTGCAGTGTACCGGTAAATACCTACTCTCGAAACTTTGGTCTGTTTCCAGCTTTTGGTCACGTGACTCTCCGCGTTTCTGCATGCAGAGCAGCAACAACAATGAGGAATGAGGAAACACAAACGTTTTTCATTGGGTTTTTCCAGTAGTGTAAATGGTAGTAACAAAAAAATGATTGATTTTTCAAAATGGCGTTTGTGCTGTGTAAATGGGCTTGTTTAAAGTACATGAACATGTTTGTGTATTAATTAAACAATTTAACATCTACATTAGAGAGAGAGGAAGGATTGAGGAGTCCTGAAACGGACTCTCTGTAATCTTTCTTGAGGATGTGAAGTCCTGAAAAGGACTGTTGGTGTAGTCTTGAAACAGACTGTTGGTTATCTTTCTTAGCTTACAGTTCTAAGGAGAACAATAGCGCTTGGAGAGGATAGGTGGCAGGTAGCTCGACTTTCGAACAGGTTGTCTACATCAATATTAAACCCACTTCTTGTAATGTCCAATTTAACATCTATACAGTACATGTAGATACAAAAAACTATAGTAGTGGGTTTTAGTTGATTGCTCATGTCTGCTACACTCGACTCTCCTGGCGCTCTACTCTTGACGCTCTTGACACCGTAATATTACCCAGGCTTAAAGGTACTATGTCCCATTTGCAGCCGACATCAAAGTCTGTAGAAATTTGCAGGAATTATGAACATGTCACGTGCATGTATGTCCTATCTGTGCAATTTGAACATTAGTAGTGTCCTAATACCGGTATTCAAATTATGCAAGGAAACCCGTTTACTTTCTGGACTTCCATTATCAGACACTATTGAGTGACTGACTGAAGGGTAAATGAGCATTTGTGTACATCAATAACCACTTCTTGTAATGGTCAAAATTAAACTGATTGAATCTTTGTGCAGCACTAAACGTACGACCATTCGATACAAGGTTCTGAAGTCGTAACAAAACGATTCTTGAAATAAACTCTCTTAATCCTCAAGTCTCCATCAAATATATGTGTAGCACTCAGCCACTAGTCAACTATGAGGCTGTTCACACCGGCAGAGATAGCGCGCGCTAGACCGCGCTATCTCTGCGGTTTGTAAGGTACAACGTCGTTTCGGTCCCCCCTACAGCGAGCCACGGCGAGCCAAAACGGCGTGCCACTGGAGCACCTCTTGGGGGTGGTCCACGAGAGATAGCGCGGTCTAGCGCGGGGTGCTACGATAGACCGCGCTATCTCATTGCGGTGTGAACAGCCTCATTGATACAAGTCATGTATTTTATTGCCCATATAAAAAACATGTCCTAACATCATTTTGCCTACAGTACAGTAGACACTGAAGTGACTGTACAGTACAGTTCATATAGCATTAGGGCAGGACTGCATGAAAGACATTTGTTGATAATTTGCATACAACTGTAAGAGCTTTAGTTAAAGATGAAGTTGAGTTCTGGTCAGTGGTCATGTGATAGCGTTGTGAAAGAAACGTTGTGGGATCGATAAGAAAAGGTTGATCATCTAGCATTGGTGTGTACTGCAAGGTTCCGGAATCATCAAAATGATAATAAATTTGGCCAAGTCTTGGTAGTATAGTTAACAGCACTATACAAAGAAAGATGTATGTGGGACTACACGAACATGTGTCATAAAAATCTGTCCTGATTTTTATGATGTTACATGCCATATTTAGAATATTAAGAGCCATGCTTTTCAGGGAACATTTGTTAACCCGATGTTCTTACACACTTGCATAATACAATATCGGTCTTCTGCATTCTCCCCCTTTTCTTTCTTTTCAAATACGATTAATTGTACTATTGATTATTTATATTTATTTATTTATATGAATTACTACTTGTATTACTTATCATTATATTGCTAAAATGTATTCATTGTTATTTTTGTTATTGTTTATGGAAAATGCAGAAATAAAAAACTTGAAACTGAAAAAAAAAAATGATAACACTCACAAATTTTTGCTCACCTCTTCCCAGAACTCAACCTTCTCTTTAACAAAGGTACATGTACATGTATGTAAGTACCGTAAGGCAGCATTAATGAGGGATAATTTGTTAATAGCAAGCCCGAAGCATATATGTATGTACCGTTGCATTGAATATATCTTTTGTCCTAAAAGGATACATACATTATGTACCGGTTAATGAAATATGAAGGGAGCCTTGGTTGCCATAGTTACTGGATGGTTGCCAGTTTGCCACAGGTTATACATGGCTACTCTAGTTGCCAGGGTTACTGCGTACATTTAAAAAGCCAACGTCAGTGAGCTTTGTGATGATTTTTCCCCTTTTCAATTTACCAGTAGATGCTTATCAATATTCTATAAAAAGGTAGATATCAAGTCAGTTCCTCTTTCCAATCAAACAGTTTACCATGTACACTGGCGTGTGTAATTCTAATGTATTCATGTTTGTGTGTACAGTGACTGTACACAATAACCAATGATGTTTAATCGTCCATGACCTAGCATCGTTTATCCATTTATGAATGAACCTGCATTCAATCAGCAGATCTATTAGATTATTTTATTGAAAACCAATGCTCCTACTCTCCCCTTTCCTTTTCTTCTCTGCATGTCACTCTTCTGCTTTTTAATTTTTATTGTTGTATCTAAGTTGAGGGCTGCGGGCAAGTCAAGCTACTTTGCTTATTTTCGTAGCCTCCTGCATCTAACTTATGTTAATTATGCATTCAATATATTTGTTTAATTTCGTATATTATCTGAATATCTGTATAAAATTATGTATACTTGAAATATTGTATCAAGCCATATTATGTTCATGAAAATGTATGATGAAAAAGAAAGAAAAAAAGATGCAGAAACCAATAAATCAAATCAAATCAAATCAAATATATACACCTATCTTACTACTTAAAATTTGGCATCCTGACATACACTGTACCGTACTTGAGAATGACTGTGACACATACAGTACATGTACATGTATGTACCAGTACTCCTTCTACAATTGCTTCATGGCCAATTCAATATCCTACAATTTACCAAATACTTATCTTTAACCCTCGAACAACTCTTTGCATTAAAAGGCATACTGGTAACATGCGATTGTAAATTCTAACCTTTTATGTTTAACAAAATATAACCTGGAGCTGTTGTCGCCAGAGATAATCTTGGGAGCATTGGCAGAGTTTCTTGAAGTGGAAGGTTAAAAATACCTTGCACTTTCGATGATTTTATTAATTTCAATTTAGGACCTTACTAGCTTGATTACAAATATTAAAAATATAGTAAATATTAAAATCCAATCAAATTTTAATACCAGTCGATGTATGATAATGTATGAGATTTTGTAAGGTGCTGAATTCACTTGAAAACAAAAACAAAAAGAGTTAAAACAATGATAAACATGTGATAATATGAACAAATAAACATTTTTACAAATCAAGGCGAAATTGGCAATTCACCCTCCTACCGCTATGAGTGTGCCTAATAAAATATCTTACTTGTGAACTATCATTACATATATTACCATCTACACTTGACTCTTTAGACAAATGTGACATATTATTCTCACAAATTTGGTTAATTTCTTTCGCCGGCAAGTATGAACTGTATTAAAAACCTTATCCATGTGCAACGCACTTGGTCTTAAGCTACTACCACACAAGTTTATTTGGTACATACATTTTTCTCACATTTTAAAGAATGGACATACAAAAATATAATTAAAGACATCACCAATATCCATTAATTTACAAAGTGAGCATTTTGCAAAATTGTAAATCATGTACTCCATTTGCATCAAATCTGCCTTTATTATGTGATCTAAATTTACTTAAAGCTATTGGTTCCCTCTGACATACAGTACATGTACAAAATAGTACCGGCATCTGTAGGTACTTTTCATAAACCAACTTATATAGTTCCTGCAAATACGATTTGACCAGTAATTGGCTGCGCTCCATACCTTTAAATAGACTTGCCTGGGAGTGAGAGAGAGATGATAGTTGAGAACAAATATGAGTCAGAACAGAAGGGATTGGTAATGAATTGACTCACTAGTCTAGTCCTGACTCCCTACCTGTCATTGGACCTCGGCTGCCTGTGCAAGAATCCTTGGTGATTATTCTACATTTGTTACCCCTTTTAAACTCATCGGCCGACATGTATATTCTACTGAGATTCAAACGTTGGGTTTAGACTTTTTTAAATTTGAAAATCAGGTTTTACAAAAGAGTGTTGGTCTGTGATCTTAGTTCTCCCTTTCTTATCTTCGTTTAAGATCATTTTTTTCCAAAAAATAAAAGTATACAAGCATATATGCAATAATAGAATATAGAATCAAAATACAAAAGAAAAGTTGTCCAACAAAATAATGATGGCAATGACGATTTTAGATAAGGAAACAAATTGATATATATACACATACCGGTAATGGTAATAATGATGATAATAATGATATATATATATATATGCAAAACTCATATGGAGAACTTGAAAGAGAAAGTTAATGCAATTGTAAAAAAGGTACTCTGTTCTGTTGTAATCCCTTATAATTCATGTTCTGATAACGTCATATGTCATTGTAGTGTTCTCGCTTTGAAGAAGGGGCTGGACAAAGTTAGTGAACTTGTCTTAGAATGATATCTCAAAAGTCATAGGGTAGTATTCTCGAAAGCAGACTAAGGGCGCGTTCATGCTTGATTTTGAAGGTAGAATGAGCGATCTGAAACGCTCATCGTAAACGCTCATCGTGATCGCAGTTCCACGGTGTACTGTTCATGCTTACTTCTCTGGCTCATCCAGGCAATTCTCCTTGTGTGGCCTTGTGTGACCTTCACTGTACATGCTACGTAGACCCACTAGAGGTCAGTGCGTTGACCCCATTTAAACGCGTTTACAAATTGTAAACGCATCTTTTTGTGAGTTTACGATCGGCGTTCGTGATCGCCGTTTTTCTGTGATTCTACAAAAGTAAGCTAACAGCCTTTTCACACACAGCTATCTAGAGATGATTAGAATCATTGTGTTTAACTCAACAGTTTTAAACATGTTTATAGACAAAATTTCCCAGTGTGAACATCGTTTATACGATGTTGGGATAGATACGAAGTCGCGATCCATACGCCCCTAAAAGCAGGCTGCAGATACGAAGTTCGTATCTAGTGAGCTTGACATTTTGTGTGTGAAAGGTTATTCGTGTTTAAACGTGTTTCAGACGTGTTTAAACTGGATGGAGCGTGCGCTTTGATTGATGTGACATGACCTTCAATGCGCAATGGCACTACTGCGCATTTTACGAGCAGTAGTTAATCACGAAACGATTAACGATCGCACCGAAATTTCTGTGTGTGAAAGGCTCGTGATTAGTTTAAACACGTTCGAAATACGTTTATACTAGTCATGTTTATAGAATTTTAGCTGTGTGTGAAAAGGCTGTAAGACGCAACCGTGTTTTAAACTAAACGCGTAACAGATGCCTGATTCTGGCCAGAAAAAGTGAAGCATGAACACGCCCTAACTTTAGTCCACAGTTTAATCCACCGACTAAGTATGGAATGCCAAGTGTCCATATCAATATGTTTTTCAATAATTTAATCTGTCACTAAATTAAAATAAAATGTAATAACATAATTAATAAACTACAATATAACTATGATATAATTATGTTATCATAGAAATTGGCAAAACAAAGGCATGGATGATGTGTTTTGTTGACTTTTGTTTGGAGAATCGTCATCTGGCCTTCGTGTATCATATTTCTTGTTATCATACAAAACGCATTGAACCTTGAATGCTGTATAGTGCAGCTAGTGCAAACAAGCCATTATAATATTAGCAAATAAAATTAGCCAATATTAGCAAATAAAATTAGCCAATATTACTGTGTTAAAGGTAGGCGTTACTACTGCAGCTAGAAGGGATTAGACCACATAGCGAGCCATCGAGGTCACTGTGACAGGTGGCTATCTCATTAACTCAGCTCTCATTTAACATAAGAAAAAGAGGATCATGGGGGACCAACAGGCACCGATTTGGGAAGTTTTCTATATAGAGGGAGCAAGTGATGTTCTTCACTTTGTACATTATCTAATAGCACAGTGTGCAAGGTGATTGTAAGACATACCCCATATGTTACCAATTTTATAATGATATCAATTTTCATGTACAGTGATCAATGTAGAGAGTACATGTTCTCTTTTGGTAGTTTTGCTCATGGTGATGGAGTACCACGGTAGGCCTTACATTTTTATTGATCAAAACTCCCTGTGTGCAATGTAAAAAATGAACTGAAATCCAATTAGTGACCCTGTCAAATGATAAAAGGGCAGAAATTAATAATATAATTTCTAATTAACATACCTGTGCACAAGTGTAATGAGGTACCCGAGTACACTCCCAGGCTCACAAGCGAATACTCGAATATTCGGACGCCATGTTTTTTTATAATTTTTTTTAATTTTTTTTATTTTTTTTTAATTTTTTAATTTTTTAATTTTTAATTTTTTTTTCTTCTTTTTTTGCCACTACCATACCACTCGGCAGTTTCCCAGGTCCCTCGCCAAAAATGCATGCAATTTTACTTTGAGTTGCAGTTGAAGGCGCCGATTAAATAAGAATAATAACAGTAAACAATGCTGTTTTAAAAACCAAAGATGGCAGAATAATCCATTTTCCTCCAAGTCCAAACAGAAATCTGGACATTTGGTCCCAGTTTCGGAAAGGTGAGTTTGACAGTGCTCGAGTCGGGAAACATTTTTACCGACGGTACCATGCCAGCGGCCTTCGCTCTCCCTGGCACGGTTAAGCGTGGGCCTGGACATTTTTTGTTTCTACATTTTTTATATTTTTTTATTTTATTTTTTGCGGCCGAATATTCGGGTACAAGAAATCGTACCCGAGTACTTGTCAACCGTGCGGGTACTCGAGCATTCGACTACCCGTCGCAGCCTACATGTAATGTTCATGTACAGTAGGTAAAATTCAGGCAAGTTTGAGAGAATTTCAAAAGGTTCAAGTGAAGTTCAAATTATTGCAATTTGTATTATTCTCTCTCTCTCTTTGTTTTTTTTCTTCTATGGACACTCATCCCACAATGCACTTCAACTCCTTTTGCAAATAGGCCTTTATTTTATTAGCAGTAAATTATATGCAAATGGTTTGTACAGTATGCTATTACAAGATGTGAAGTGGAATTTTGATGCAATTTCAAGATGTGAAGTGGAATTTTGATGCAATTTCAAGAAAGACTGGTCAAACCAGGGAGATACTTGTCTATTAAAACTACAAGCTATGGTATAGTGAACTGTTTGATCTTTTTGAAAGGCTTGAAGCATGAATTGTATTAAAATGAAAACAGATGTTGAATGCACATGTGCAGACCTGTCTGGTATCACTCAATGGAACAGGTGCTGTTTAGGTCCTCTGGGAACTTGACCTTCGCACTAGAGGTCAAATGGTCTGGTCTGGTCTGGAGAGCCATGTGTCACTAATAGGGATTTTCTCATTTACCTGGCCCTATAGTCTTCAGATTACAGACTAATTACTTGTGTTTTTTAAAGAAATAGTAAGGGCTGAGAGTACCGATCTTTTATAAAAATCCATTTGATTGTATAGAAATTAATGAATTCTTGTTTGCTTTAGGTGCTATTACTAATAGAAGCTTGGGTAATTAAAGGATTTGGAAAGTAACATACAGTCTAACGTTTCATGGTCACCTATTGATTAAGGTCATCTGTGAATGTATGTGATTTGTTTCTTTTGATACAGAAATGTTTGTTGTAGAACCTGTCTATAAAGGCCACCTGCATCATTACAGTGGCCACTTTTTTGTTTTGTTTCCATCAATAGACAGATTTTACTACTGTTCATGAACCCATTTAGATGTTTACAAGTGTATTGTACACAATGTACAGTTGTACACTTGTATTTCATGGCAATTAAAGCTAAATGACTCAATATCCAAATCCATTTGTCATCATTAGGAATATTATCATTTTATAATTTTGCAATCCTTTTGTTCATTGCAGGTCAGGTCAAGAGGTTTGAGGTCAGAAGCTTCCCTGCTCTATATAGAACTCCGCTCAATGGTAATGTGGGTTTTCCTAATTTGTACTTAATCATAAAGAATCTTACAATTTCCCTCTTAATTTGCAGTTTTTTAATGTTGTGTTATGGATATCAGTTTTTGATAATGAATAATATTGTGCACATACACCTGTATCCGTGCCCAGGGGATACTAAAGGCTCCTACCCCTAGTCACCTCCAGTGGACAAAGTTTATATCGATGAATTCAGAGTTTGAGGATTCTTTCAAAGAAATGTCATGTTGGTGAACCAGTTCGTTTACTACTACCCAATAAGCCGCTTCCCAATTGGTCTACATGTACACCCAGTCCGTCAACTATCCACATGGTATAATAATAATAATGGTGGCTTCTTATATAGACACATGTCCGTCACGTTGTGACGCTCCTGGCGCTACCCCAATTATTACCCTGGCTTAAGCAAGGCAGCCACTGCGGCGCTCTAGCATTTCAAGGAATTAATTCCTGCCAGGTACCCATTTACTTCACCTGGGTTGAGTATGGCAAATGTAGATCAATGTCTTGCCAAAGGAAATTAGTGCCGCCGCGGGACTTGAACCGCAGACCTTAAGATCGACAGTCCGTCTACGTATCCACTCGACCACGACACCTCTCAATAATAGTAGACTAAGTGATTATTAGAACATGTGGGTAGTAGACAGGCTGGGTGTAGACCATAGGAATACCGTAGACCAATTGGGTAGTAGACGAACTGGTTGTAGACCAAATTGCAATTAACCATTATGTTTTATTGGTCCATTGATAGTAGCCTATAGTGTTGAGAAATGAAAACATTACAGCTATCTATGAATTTCAGTTCGCATTAATGTTCACTTTAAAGCTTGAAGAACATTAGATGCCTGTAACAGAATCCCCACGCGTCCCTGAGATTAGCCTTTTCTACAGCTGCAGACTCTAACCTTCTTCGTAATAAGTATTTAATTCTTTGACAAATCTCAGCTTTACGGCTCCTGTCTCGGAACAAAGTATTCAAGTGTTTTCACATTTCCTTTCAAATATTGCATAGCATAACCATGGTGCCTTGTTCTTTATGAAGTGTTTTAAATCATTAGACATATTTTGATCTTGATAGAACATATATTATGAATTCAGTAAACTTCAGTTATCCCAGGCTTATACTGAAAGGGTTAATTAGTATTACCGTAAATATTAATCAAGAATGTTAAACTGGTGAGTCATTTTTTGTGTGCATTTCTAAAAAAAATGTTAAAGAAAAAGGTTGTTCAAAGTTCCTGTTTTGACAGAAGGATACATTTTAACATTAATTACAGATGATAAAAGACGCATAGTTGTGTCATAGCTCATTGGTTAATGAAAATAGTTCAAGCGAATATGTTTGATTTATTAATCAATAATGTGTTTTTCATACAGACCATTATTTGCACATTTTTTGGATTATTCTTGTGTCAATACAAGTTTATGAAACACTGACTTTGAACAAATGTGAAATATTTCTGTAGGAGTATTATGACTTAATTCCTCTTCCTGTTTTGATATTGTGGTATGTGTCAAAGTTATGTGCCGCCCACATCAAAAACATGTTTCATATACTTTAAAGCCCCTCTAAAGTGTTGGGAGCCCCAAATAATTGGATGGCAAAATTTCACTTAAATTTTATCATGATGTGCAGGATGATGTCATTTAAGACACATACATGTATCTGCAAGGATTTTTAAGACAAATGTGTTTGAAGACTTTGAATATTGATGATAGAAACTAACGGTATGCATTCTTTTATCAAACACATATTTTTTTTGATCTTTGCAGAAGTGAGTCTTAATTAAATGACATCCTCTTTCACATTATGATGCAATTTAAGTGAAATTTTGGCACCAAATTTGTGGAAAATTTGGGGCTCCCAACACTTTAGAGGGGCTTTAACAATTGTTGTAAAGGTATGTATAGCTTATTGGCAAGCTGCACAACCAATCTGTCAAATGTAGTCAGTTTGAGACAATATTCTGCAAAATGTACATGTATGTACTTTATATATTAAATGTACATGTACATTTGTTGCAAAGGGCTTGAAGAAAGTCTTTCTAAATTGGAGAACAAGTTGGCTTATGAAGAGAATGTGATAAATTGGTAATGAGTTATTTTGTTTTCTTATGCCTCTAAAATGTCTCGTTGAATGTTTGTTTAATTGTTCCTTTAGATACATGTATCAAGAAAATAGATCCTGTATAGAAGTTGTCTATAAATGAAGAACAGGATTTTACTATATTTCCTAGTTATTTTTACGCCCACTCTTGCATGAGATGAAAGGAAGGGGTGGAGTAACGTTTGGATCATGTAACCATGGTAATAGAGCAACATATTTATATTTAAATGGAAAGTTCACCACCCTCATAACCAAGAGTTGATATCAAGTTGATTTCATGAAAATCAGAAGAAAAAAAATGCAATACTGGTAATCAGGTCAGTGGAAATTTGAGAAAAATCTAGAAAAGGAAAAATGTACTTGAGTGGTCATTTAAAAAAAATAAAAAAAATCAAGTATCACAAATTGGCAAATCAATTATGTCTTTACAGAATATTTCATTGATTTCCATTTCATCAAATAGAGACCAGGTTCTCATCAGACCTCCCGGTACATGCTGATGTATTGCATGAAATGATCCCTCATCAAAACTTAGGAATTTTGATGAACTTGACCCCCCCCCCCCCCCCCCAATGCAAACTAAGTTGCTCACAAAGGAAACCATACTAGCTTTGCCAATTTGTTTAGACTAGACTTTATCTTCAAAACTCCTTCATTCCTTTGTTATCAGCCTCTATCACGTTTTTGTTATTGTTTGTTTATCTTTTCCCCCTAACTTTATTGACCTACACTTTATTTCTCTGATTGTACAATATGTACATGTACATGTATGTACTCAATGAAGTAATGTCAGTCTGGATATCGTCATTATTTTAAAACCTGGTTGATTTTGTTACAGGTAGGTAAATGGTTGTACTGGTATGTGCAATGGTGTTATATTACCTTGATACTTAGGCAAAAAAAAAAAAATCATTTGGTTGTCCTCGACCGCCCGCTCATCATTTTCGGGCCGCTCGTATGTTTTTTTTTATTTTTTTTAATTTTTTTAATTTTTTTTTATTCAATTTTTTATAATTTTATTATTATTATTATTATTTTTTTTTTTTTTTTTTTTTTTTTTTTTGGGGGGGGGGGGCAATCTTAAAGGATCAAAATGCGTCCCGTTGCCAGTTTTGTCTTTTCAGTACGCAATTAGGTATTTATTAAACTTGCCATTTTTATTTTTCGATGTCAAAATGCCGTTCATTCAAATCAGGTTCTGAGCATTCTTAAACTCATTTTAAAGCCCATCTGTACTAGTTTACAGGAGGGATTAGACCACCCTGCAAGGTCACTGGACAGGTGGTTATCTCATCAAATCAGCTCTCAGGTAATATAAGATAAAGAGGATCATGGGGGACCACTGGTCACCGATTAGGCATTGTTTGCTACATAGAGGGCGCAAGTAGCTATAAGTAGTACAATGGAGATTTAAAAGGTGCTGTATTTCATAGCCCAAAATACTTTCTGTGTTGGTCTTGATATTCATTAATAATAATATAATAATAAATTACATTTATATAGCGCTTAATACAAAGTTTCTAAGCGCTTAACAAAAAATAAAATTAAAGTAATGTTAACTTACAAATTACAAGAATATAATACATGATACATAATTATAATAACAAATTCTTAATAACAATAATACAATAATAATAGTTAATATTTACATAAAGCTTTATAGTTAAACAACCAAAATATGATTACATTACATTACATATTAAACAGATAAGTCTTAAGTTTACTTTTGAATGTCTCTAAGGTTGGGGACTCGCGTATTTCATTGGACATGAAACTAGTCTTTTACCATATTAAAGTGTTTTATAGACTTTGTTTGTTTAAATGCTTGACAATCCCAATGATTTTTTTTTTTATGGAAAAAAAATATTAAAAAAAAAAAAAAATGGGGGAAAAAAAAAAAAAAAAAAAGACACAAAAATGAAGTTAAAAAAAAAAAAAAAAAAAAAAACCGCCCGCCCTCCCCTACTCCAGAAAAGCAATCGAGGACAACCAAACAATTTTTTTTTTTTGGCCTTATGAAATGATACATCAAAAATGCTAAATCATACAAAATTAAGCCTGTCTTTTATCCTTCATACAATATCAACATTATAAATGTGTTTAAACAAAATTATCTTTAATATGGCTGTATTAATGTTATAGACTGCCTTTGTGTAATTTAAATTGTATTCCATCATAATTTATACATGCACTCAGGGGGGGGGGGGGCCTTTATGTGTTTTTCTTGGGTCAGAACTTTAAAAGTGATCACTTTGAGAATTTTGATTTTATACTTTCTACACACATCCATAAAAAGCGACATGTAAAGATATTTAACCTACCATGTCGACTTATCAACTTTTATTAGTCGACATGGCGAAATAAATTATCTTGCCAAGTCGACTTCACAAAAAGTTCATGTCGTCATGGCGACATAAGTTATCTTACCAAGTCGACTTCTAAAAAAATACATGTCGTCATGGCGACTTATATTATCTTACCAAGCCGACTTCCCAAAAAGTAATGTCGACATGGCGAAATAAATTATCTTGCCAAGTCGACTTCACAAAAAGTTCATGTCGTCATGGCGACATGTATTATCTTGCCAAGTCGACTTCACAAAAAAAGTTCATCTCGTAATAGCGACATAAATTATCTCACCAAGTCGACTTCCAAAAAAGTATATGTCGTCATGGCGAGATATGTAGTGTGACGACTATTTCATGCAGCGCGCGTTTATGGCAAGCACTTTGTGTAAAAACCAGATAAACTCTGTTTTTCTCAGATAAACTGAGTTTATCAGTTGGTAAACTCAGTTTATCTAGAAAAACTCAGTTTATCAACTGATACAGGAGTTGTTCCACGTGAATGGAAAAAGGCTCAGGTAGTGCCAATATTCAAATCTGGAGATATTTCTTCTTTGAATAATTACCGCCCCATTTCAATATTACCTATCGTGAGTAAAATTATAGAAAGGGCCGTCCACCAACAACTCAGTGAATTCTTGGATGTAAATCAATTATTACACCCTAATCAGTCTGGTTTTAGACCTAAACATTCAACAGCTACTGCCCTTGCAAAACTTGTAAATCAATGGTCGTTGAATATTGATAACAAAGAAATTTCTGGAGCTGCCTTCATAGATCTTCGTAAGGCTTTTGATACTGTTGACCATGAGCTACTTCTACATAAACTAGCTTGTATAGGTTGTAGTAATAGGACTATTTATTGGTTCAAATCATATTTAGGGGATCGACAACAAGTGACCCAATTCAAAGGAGCCAAGTCGCATCAATCAACCATCAAATTAAGTGTGCCACAAGGTTCAATTCTTGGTCCCCTTTTATTTTCAATATAAGTTAATAGTCTACCTGAATGTACTCCTGAAGGTATCATAGATATGTATGCTGACAATACGACACTTACCGTCATTGCAAATGATGCAACTGTTGTGGTAGACAAATTAACTGTTGCGTTAATCAGAGTCATAGCATGGATTAAGGGAAATCGTCTTGTTCTTAACACTGAAAAAAATTGTGTCATGTTAATAGGCTCTCCTGCTAATCTCAAGAAAATTGAATCTTTCACCATTTCATTAAACGGCAATTTGATCAAAAGAGTTAAATTCACCAAGTGCTTAGGACTTTTGATAGATGAAGAATTAAAATGGTCTAAACAAATCGAAAACGTAAGTAAACTTACCAAGAAAAACATTAGCATGATAAAGAGAGCAAAGAGTTTTTTGCCTCAAAAATCCTTAAAGTTACTTTATAACAGTCTAGTGTTGCCACGATTAGATTACTGCTCTGTTGTATGGTCGAACCGATTTCATTCTCATACAACTAAGCTGCAAAAAAATCAAAAGAGGGCCGCAAGAATAATATTGAACAAGACATATGACACACCGTCGGCTGACTTGTTCACAAGTCTTAAATGGATGACACTAGACAAGCGGTTTGAGTTAAGTCGCGTTGTGATGATATATAAATGCGTTCATAACTTAGCACCTTCTTACCTTCAGGTAGGCTTAATCAATCCTAATGATGTACATGAGCATCATACAAGGCAAATAGACAGTGGATGTTTACGTGTGCCTAGATTTCACACTGATTGTTATAAGTGTATCCCAGTTCTGTCTTCCATATTTGAATGGAATAAGCTAGATAATTCGTTGAGAACGGCTTCCTTTATCAATTCATTTAAAAGATTATTTAAACAAAGTTGTAATTTGTGAATGGCTCAGCCGTACATACACTACGTACATGTTCTGTAATATTTACATGACTTATTCACATAATTGCGACTTAATTAATATTTTCCTATTGACATTACTGTTTTATACTAGGTTAATGATATATGTTTATTTTGCAAACGAGTATTATTTTTGTAACTGTTCTGTATAAATGTTATAAACGATGCAAATGTGTTCATTAAGGGCCCCATGGAAGACCACTACTTGTTGGTGAATGGGCTACCCTGTCAAAAGATTAGAAATAAATAAATAAACTGGGTTTTTCTGATAAACTCTGTGTATCTGTTGATAAACTGAGTTTATCATTGATAAACACAGTTTTTCTGATGAACTGAGTTTATCTGAGAAAAACAGAGTTTATCTGTTTTTTACACAAAGGGCTTGCCATATACGCGCGCTGCATGAAATAGTCGTCACACTACATATCTCGCCATGACGACATATACTTTTTTTGGAAGTCGACTTGGTGAGATAATTTATGTCGCTATTACGAGATGAACTTTTTTGTGAAGTCGACTTGGCAAGATAATACATGTCGCCATGACGACATGAACTTTTTGTGAAGTCGACTTGGCAAGATAATTTATTTCGCCATGTCGACATTACTTTTTGGGAAGTCGACTTGGTAAGATAATATAAGTCGCCATGACGACATGTATTTTTTTAGAAGTCGACTTGGTAAGATAACTTATGTCGCCATGACGACATGAACTTTTTGTGAAGTCGACTTGGCAAGATAATTTATTTCGCCATGTCGACTAATAAAAGTTGATAAGTCGACATGGTAGGTTAAATATCTTTACATGTCGACATGATATGGATATTAAGTCGACTTGACAAGATGAAATATCTCGTCATGTCGTCAAGTAGAATGGCACTTTAACGCTTCCGTAGGCTACCTACCAGTATGAACCAGTATGTTACAACCAATTTTCATCATATATAATGCACTCCTGGGTCGGTGCCAAATACGTTTGTCCTGGCCTGTCTTGGGTCAGTAAATCAAACAAGGAAAGTGATCATACATGTTGGCCCCATGACCAGACGTGTACATACAAAGTGTGACCATTATTGATTTACCGTATACAGTCCTGTCTGGTATTTTGTTCCAGGCTGCTTCCCAATTTAATACTATAATAGTCCTCGGGATTAAAGCTAACATTGACCCGCCTAAATCTCATTTCCCCCAATTGTTTGAACTTTTGTATGAAGTTTATAAAAACGAGTGGAAGGGAGAAAGAAAACCAGCAACAAAAAAAATGCCCGGAAATTCGCCTGGGAGGCTGCATCCGTTTGGAGAGTGGAATATTTGTCACCTGTGTTAGACATCGGCCTTTATTCACAACTTCAATAGTTTAACGATTGCTTTTTTGTCCTTGTTTGTTGTTGTTGTATAGAAATCAATGCAAGGGCAATTTCAATGCCCTATTGTTTATCCCATAGAAATCATGTTTTTGTTTAGTAACACAGTCAGTATGTCATTGCAGCGTTGCATGACATGCGCAATTAAGTAAGAGATGGTCAATGCTAGCTATTGACATTACTTTGGGTTGATTTTTCGAAAGTCTTTGTGATTGCAATACAGGGTAATGCAATGATAGTAATTCTTTAAAATGTATATATAGTTGGAAGCTAAAGTATTATTACTATTGAGAGGGCGCTAAACAACATAAAGAGTTTATCATTTACAATTTCATCACTTTACACTCGATTTTAACCGCGACAATAATCAAATTGTAAAATCGCATATGCTTCTAAATAGTTCTAATGTTCATTTGAACACACTTTATTACCCCGTACCAAAACTTTGTGATACCTTTATTAAGTATATAAATGATGCCTGCAATTAGTTTTACTGATCCATCGGTGGGATAGACCGAGACGAGACAGGTGTGCATGTACCACACGAAACCGTTAGGTTGAGTACGGTGGATGCACACAGCCTCATCGAGAGCCGATAGATCGTAAAATAAATGAAGTAAGGCACAAGGCATGTGTGAATTAAGTGGGTGAATGTTAGGCTCATTTCTCGGGGAGTCGGGATTACTTCCTTTTCCCCGCTTGGGGTGGAAAGGATGGGGGAGGGGGGGGGGGGGGTGACCTTCGTAAACTTCATACCACAATATCAAGGAAGAAGAAAAAGATGTAAAAATCATACAAAAAGGATCATTGAAAGGCCACTTCTCGATCTTATCAACATGGCTGCATGAAATTAAAAGTTGGCGCGCAAATCCAATATTTAAACACATACATTGTACACGTGTCATATACACATATCGCTAAGTATCTCTTTATTATATGAATGGGAAGGATGTTTGATTGCCACGTGCGCTTCCGTGCCTCGGAAATTGGAGATAAGAATATATTTTTCTTATAACAATATCCCCGAACGCAGATCCTTCTCGAGGTCAAAGCTATACATGATGAGAATATCAGAGATACAAAGAGACAGGGAGGGATTATTCGATAACAAGAATTCCTTTCAAGTTTTATAGATCTAATAATCATTTTATTGGTGATTGACTGATGGTGATATCCGAAGGTGACGAACGTGATGCATTGTGGGACATTCCATATTTGATGCGCATGAAATCCGATAACCGATAGGAATCGAATTGGATGTATAATAATAGGGTAATAATCGGGAGCGCCAGGAGGGTCAAATCTGACTGACATGAGCGCTATACAAGAACCCAATATTATTATTATTATTATTATATAACTCGGTATGGTTTATAAGCGCTACATTCGCATCGTTTTTTCTTTTGCCTATTAAAAGAACATCTGCTCTTTTGCGACATTGTCGAGGACAAAGCGAGTAAAGAAGAGGTTGAGATTTGAAGATTTTTTACACGAACATATTTAATGCAGACGATGATGATGATAACAAGAAATCGGGACGAGATATCTGGCAAATTAGATGCACTGAACATATTAAACAAATAAATAACTGAAATTTGTCCAACGATTCGAGAAAGAAATAAGGGGGGGGGGGGGCGCTCGAGCACATCAAATTTTTCGATGAAAAGGTTTGACGCCTGTTGATACTTTACATTCTGTTTTAATTGTTAAGGTGCTCCACATCACATCATTAAATAAAACAAATAATACATACGTTCACCTCATTAAAATTTGATTTAGTTTACATGCATTTTGTAGATTATTTGTCCACCTTTCTTAGTCCTTATCCATTGCAACTATCTGCTTTTGTTTAATTTTGTTGCAATACATAAACACGGTGGCAACAACAAAGGTCTATTAAGGCAGAAACGAAAACAACTGTGCAGGAAAGTAAGGAAGTATTGGCTTGTTTTTACACCGCTTTAGAATGTAAGTTTGTTTAAAGAGGTCAAATTTAAGAACAGTCGCTTCCTTATACCAGTACGTCATGTAGGTCGGTTATATGACTAAACATTTAATTTCCAATTGTGCGTGTATATTATGTAACATGTGCACATGATGTATATACCTCTGTAACTTTTAATTATACCGACAGCCTATGTATGAGACCGATGGAAATGTCAGAAAATATGTTGAAAGTCTATATACGAAATCAACGTACATGACATGATGAAATCCTTTTCAGTCTCTCTGGTCAGCTGTTAATATTATTTGGCCGTATAAATATAGCTGTTTCCCCCTCCTTATTTCTGAAAGATTTTCATTGTTTGTTTTCGCATCAAAAAGGAATTTACTGTAGCAACAAACAAGTATAAATAATATTTCCCGCAATAACACCGTCAAAATCAATTAGACCTAATGAAAATATCATATCAGGTGTCGTGTTGTAATGGTTCGTTCCCGTGACTCTCAATCCAAGGGTTTAGGGTACGAATCCCAGCCCGCACTAATGTCCTTCGGCAAGACATTTTATCCACATTTTTCACTCAAAACCCACGTGTAAATGTGTACCTGGCAATTGTTAGGGTATAGAGGTGTCGTGGTCTATATTGGAAACTTTACCGGACTGTGGATCATTATATGGTTCGAGTCGATTATTATTTTTTTTGTCCAGGTTTTAAGGAAAAATTTCGCAACGACTCAGCCAGCCGCTGAATAAGCGGGGGAGGGGGGGGGGGGGGGGGGGGGGGGGTGGAGGAACACTTTTTGTTGTTGCCTCCTTAGCACCAAGAAATTAAACCCCCCACCCCCCCCCCCCCTGCCGACGCGCCTGCTAACTATAATAATGCAATGGGCAAGGAAACAATACATATACAGGAAATACGGCAAGTGTTTTTGTTTCGTTTCCTCATTAGTATCTTCTTGATTGATTGCGTATATTTCCTTGAAGTGTAAATTATTTAAACGATCTGTTATTGAGTGCCATATATACTTGTAGGTGTCAGTTCGATAATAATTGATTAGTTGATCTAGTATGACGTCATTACAGTTGGTATTGCATATTAATATCTGATCGATCTACACCCCTGAGGACCTGGACAGAAACAAAAGTGTTACATTTCATTATTTAAGCAGAACACGCTACATAGATTGTTTTGGTCTTTTGGTGCAGGAGTTATACGTAACCGCTTTGAACTGCCGGACGGAATAACTCGAGAATAATCTTGATTTCTCCCGGCGTTACACAATAATATCAGATGACCCCTAAATAATACGAAGAACAACACCACTACTACTACTACTACCACTACTACTACTACTACTACTACTACTATTACTTCTACAACTACTGCCCGGTATTACTGCTACTACACGTACTATCATGTTATTTACGGAAATGTTCCATTAATAAACAGAAGGTTGCGTTTACTCGCATCTCCATGCAGAAGTATAAACTCAAATTAACTTTCAATCAGTCAGAATGGCATATGATTTATGCATTCGCGTGTAAACACAGCTTCAGAATCAGACGCAAATACTTTCAACCAATCAAAATCACGTATGATTTGTGCTGTTGCGTGTAACAGCCGCAAACTATAGCGCGCATCAACTCTCAACCAACCAAATAATGACGTTTGCAGTTGCGTGTAATTACAGTCCAAAACTCTATCGCACATCAACTTTCAACCAATCAGAATCGCATATGATTTATTTTGTTTTCTAACAAAAGAAGGCAAAGCGGCGTTTATGTGGGCTGCTTACATTAGGCCTTTCGCTCACGTGATGGGGTCAATATCAGTGGAATGAACATACATGCACGTTAATGGTGCCCTTTTGGATAGACATTAGATCCAAACCTTCGACGAAGGAATTGATTGGGCCACTTCATGGAATCATTTCTTTTCCGGGTCCGCTAAAATATCCTGGTATATATCCACACAAAAGCAAGTAAGACATCACAATTAATCACCCCATGCACCCTTCTGTTTAAAGTTCTTATTTATTCACCTACACGCCACGGACTTAATCTGGCTTTTTTATGAATGGGAGGGACCTTTAAGCTTTTCTTATACGGTATACTCAATTGTTTAACACCTTACGCATTTCCACTTATCAATGCGATCCAGATTTTATCACTGGGTGTCGGAGTGGTTTTTATTTCCTCTATATTATCCTGCTTATCACTGGTATTATAGAATTGAGGGGAGTACCAGAATCGAGGGACTTTCCTGTTTCCGTTACTTCCTGGCATACTGTAGATTTTAAAGTTCGTTGTGGAAATCCCTTTACCACGTCAGGTTATAACGAGTTGAGTATTGGAGTCGCCTGCACGGAAACTCAGATCACGCTTCCATATTCTCGCGCGCAACCACAAACTCAGGGTAGTAAGGAGGAGAGACATTTCAGTTCAGACTTTTCTACCATTAATCGGTTGTTGAAGGAATTACGCCATTCACACGTGAGTTCATCCCGATTTCTTAGCTGAACTAAACTTTATATTAAATCTCTGAAAGAAGGTGACGTGAAATATTCTGTGATATCACTCTTATTACACGTTCATTATAAACGGCGACCACGGGTTTTGTTGGTAAGTTGATCCTGTTCACAGTCGTTCATGTAACACCTTGATGTGAATGTTTCCGTGTTTAAAGTCATATTTTGGTATAAGTTGTAATGTTCGGAGGGAGTATAAACACAATTTCATGTAGGCCTATACATCGGCGTTTAATTTGATATTTTCCGAACTGAAATCGGGCAAGCAGAATGGTCGTTATTATAATATACGAATCTGTGATTTATTCGAAACTATATAGTCTCGCATTATCGATGTCTCGGTCTTGGTCTCTAACCCACCTGCGACTCAGGAGATCGCAGGCTCATCACACCTATGTCAGTCTCGTGGTCCTTCTTACAACCTTGTGAGGGTTCTCGAGAATAAGGCCTTAACAAAAAAAATGTTGTACTACCCTTTAGGTGCCGTTCGGTAGGAAATCTTTTTTTTTTTTTTTTTTTTTTTAAACTCCCTCTTTGGGCTGATATTTCTAAGTTTTGAATGCTTTAATACATTTTTTCCCTAAAAAACGGTAATTAAAAAAAAAAAAAAAAAGCCGACTGTAGATGTCAGGATGTTTGGGTCGGTCGCAAAGAGTTACAACATCTTTTTTTGTAGGCCTAACAGCCCACATACCGGTCTTACTCACCTTCCAACTTTGTCAGGGTTCGCGAGACCGATGCTCTCTTTAAACTTGGATGTCCCCTTCCATTCCAACCCCAGACAATTAGAATGCAAAATACAATCATCCGAATTTTTCGGCATGATCACGGATTGGGCCCTCGGTACTTCGAGTGCATTCGTGATTATTGAGGGAATAATGTACTTGTTAAAATCTGAACATGGCTTAAAAATGAGAGTTTCCTCAAGGCTTCATTCACCATGCACTCATCCTATCAACTAGGTGATCTAAAAAAGTGGTTTTCGACATATCCATTTTGTTGTAACTCTGGTGCATCTTTATACCCGGAATCTTGACATCAGGGGCGGCCGAGCGACTTCCAAAGTGGAGGGGGGGGGGCACCAAGAAAAAAGGGCACCTTCATAGGGAAATCTCAAAGCGAAAATATACAATTTGTTTGACATTGGTATATACCCCTATATTGTGATTACAATTACCAGGGATGATTTCAATATTTGTTTCACTTTATACACCATAAAAGATATTGCTTAAGCATCATGCTTTGCAGCTGGGTTTGATTGTCTACAAAATTGTTTGCGAGCGAGCGACGCGAGTGAGGAAATTTTTTGAGATGTGTGAGGTCGCAGTGCGAAAAATTACATCCTAGAAAGAGAAAAAAAAAACCAATCCTAATAGGGTTATAAGCACATTCTCATAACGGAAGACTGAAAATACCTTTGATAAGTAACGTAAGTATATCATATATAGATGCGTGCGAGCGTAGCGAGCGAGCTTTGGGGGAAATTGCTCTTAGTTGCTTGAAATTAGCTAGGGCGCGATTGATGATGAGGGGAAAAGGGGACATTTATCAGGAAAGAAAAGGAGCATGTGCCAAAGTACAAAGAGTAATTATCAGAGGTAAAAATGGGGCACTTCTTACACCCTCAAAAAGAGGCACTCACCAGGGATAGAAAAAGTCAGTCATGAGAATAGGAAATGGGCATTTGTCGACGGAAAAGGGCCCCCCATCAGATTTTGATAGGGGCATTAATAAGATATTATTATGTATTTGTTAAAAAGGACATTATTAGAGGTAAAAAGAGGCACTTATTGCATCTGAAAAGGAGCAATTGCCCTAATATGAAAAGGGGCACCTATGTGAATGAAAAAGGGGCACTTGTAATAAAGGAAAATATCTATTTGTAAAAAGAAAATGGGCACCGATCAGATTTTAAAGGGGTATTTATAGGTGAAGGTGAAGGGGGCACTTATCAAAAGTGAAAAGAGGCACTCATCGTACCTAACTTGGGGCACTTACTAGAAATTAAAAAGGGGAATTAAGCGAATGGAAAATGGACACTTATTGCAAAGGAAAATGGGAACTTGTCGAAGGAAAAGGGGCACATGTCCAAATAAAAGGGGGACTTATCAGAGTTGAAAAGGGGAAGGGGCATTTTTACAAATTATTAGGGGCACTTGTCAAAGTAAAAGGGGCACAATTCCTATGTGAAAAGGGGCACTTTTTCTATGTAAAAAGGGGCACTTTTCGGGTGCCTGGAAAAGAAGGGGGAAGGGGCACTGTGCCCCCCTTGCCCCCCCCCCGGAGGGCCGCCTCTGCTTGACATCACTTTGTCACTGAGGTACATGCATAACCAAAGTTTGGAAATCACTCTCCTTTGAAATATTATATCACACTTTTTTGTAAATGACGAACATGCTGAAAGAAAACTAGCAACATTTCAGTATACTCTCGTATATACAGCGAGGTTGCTCGAGAGAAAAGGCATGTAATTGATTGAAATATACACTTGTGTAATAAATGAACATGCTGAAAGAACACTATACTTAGCCAAATTTCAGTATATACTCTCGTATACAGCGAGGTTGCTCGAAACAAAATGCATGTAATTGATTCTATAGCTTCTGGAAATGTTTCATATTGCAGCAATCAGGAAACGCTTAAGTGGATCATTTGCCCTTATCCCATCGATAATTAGCAAACAGTTTGTCAAACGTTTCTAGTCGCCAAGGAAAGAGGGCCTGGTTTCTAATCCAAGCTCCGGTTTCTTAAGACCTGAAATCTATACCCGTATCGCTGTCAATATGAACGCAATAACTCTCGGTCAGCTTAATCAAAGCTGAGAGAAAATCTGGCATTTCCTGAGGCCTAGGGGTGTCTTTATAATAGTTACGAAGTGGAATGACTATAACTTATAATGATTTGAAGTATTTGAGTTTTGTTTTTACTTCATAGTTTCCATTAAGAGCCACGCGAATCGGGTTTTATTTGAATTACATTTAGCAGTCATATGATTCGATTTCCGTCACTGCATGCTTCAATAGAACAATATTTCCCCACAACGTATGGACATCGACATTTAATCTGTTTGCTGTCCATACTTGTGATAGGTGTATGTGTTGAATCCATTGCTGCTCTCTGTCAGCACGCGATACATAATTTTTACGTCATCTTATATCGTTGTCCATGTGGTGTGATATCCCTCGCCGTTTGCTTCAGCATGGTTAGATTTCTCAGACGTATGGACAGCGAAATATTATGGAGTATGTTAAGAAAATAAGTACAAGTAAAGGGATATCGCCTGTTCAAACTATCAAAACTGTGATGAAATAAAATAATGAATAAAACACACGCCGATTTTCAAAATACTGAAACATCTTACTTCCATACATGCATTTCATGCTTACTGTTTTAAGTTCTAATCATAGGGATTATTGACAATAATGCTTTCTGCGGTACAAGTAATTTATCTCGTGAAACGGTGAAAGTCTTTTTTTCCCGGTGAAATTCTCACCAAGTTATCATTAATATAAATTATTTTGATGTTCTTCTTGCAGGCATACATTTTTTTTCTGACCAGACTCAATGACGCGAATGACTAATGCATTTTTTCAGATAGTGCTACAAAATCGATAAAAATAGCATAATCATGAACGATTACAAACATACTGTTAATAGCGGGGAACTTTTCCCGTAGTCAGTAGTTACTCCTTGGCAACGCAAGGTTGAACACAGAACGTGAAGGTGATTATCTGAAATCAATTCAATGCTGAAATTAGCGCGAGTTTGAGCGAATTAAAGGTGGGGACCTAGAGAAAATGTTTTTTTTAAAGCAGATTGGAAACCAAACTGTACGATATTAAAGGATATCCGGACGAGTATGTTCGGGCTATCACCCCGGACAACTACGACTTCATGGATAACAACCCCGGACAAACTGTAGTAAACCTTGACAACGACTCGTACGCCAATTATTGTTCAGACTTTACCACACAGAATGGGACTTAAAGCCCATCTACACTACTTATAGCTACTTGCGCCCTCTACAAAATTATGGCAAACAGTGCCTAATCGATGCCTGTTGATCCCCATGATCCCCTATTTCTTACGTTAACTGAGAGCTGATTTGATGAGATAACCACCTGTCAGTGGCCTTGCGGGGTGGTCTAATCCCCCCTGGCCAAACTAGTACAGACGGGCTTTAAACTAGACTGTTGTGGTTGAGGTTTTGGTTTTGGTTGTGGTTGTCTTTGAGGTTATACCATCTTGGGGATTATTGTCGTACAAGTATAGGCTTGTAAAGTTATCGGAAGTATTTTCAGCGGATACTAGTAGTTGCCCGGATACAATAGTAATTTTTAATAATTCATAAAATTGCATGTGAAAGAAACGAATCAAACCACTTGTTATGATATACAAAAAAAAAAAAAAATGAAATATAAATATATTTTAAAATGTGGGTACATGCATAGGCCCCTATAAAGACCTAAACATTTGGCACAGCTTTCATTGCGTTGATTGAATCGCATTTCACGCATGTCAGTATCGATCATCACATGTATGTTTGCCAAGCCATAATATAAACACACGTGGAAAATTGATAGGTATATTTAGAAAGTAAGGTAGGCCTACATGTATTATAACCTAGGTGACTGTGCTAAATATTATGATAAATAATTGATTGTGCCAAATATTAGCCAGACATGGAATCGTCCCCCTCCCGTTTGATTTACGTGCCAAGACAGTGTTGAAACGTAAAAGTGATCAAATAGGCAACGTAATATATTTTAAAGCCCAAATTACATAATTTGTTGGTTTTGTTTATTGATTATGATAATTTCAAGGGCAATGTTAATACTCTATCGCACATTTCATTGATATCTGTTAACGTTCGCATGTTTCGATACGTCGTAATGGACAGTGTTATAGACTGAGATTGATTTCCGGATAACAAGTCTTTGCGTCCCTGACGATTCTAGGGCCCCGTCTAATAAAGACTTGCGATTAATCGCAACTTATTTTCGATTGATTCGGATCAATCGCAACTCTTTATAAAGTTGGGGCCCGCATGTAACACAATATGAAGATCTCATTATACAGGGTGTCCACTGTACCCGATGCCGCCAGACAGATTGAAAGCCTTTGTAAAGAAATTATATTTATGGATACTGTGCAATGTGCATCGCCTATTATTAGGAATCATAATTGTGACAATATTTATTAGTAAAAAAATTGCGACCGCACAGGACAATATTTAGGAAGTGATAAGTGTTACGTATGATCATGTGAGTTTCATGAAAACACATTGACACGAAGGTGACCCAGTTATTATGATTGTTTGGCAAACAAGGACCAACAAAAAAAATCAACTTTTTTCCTCAAGGTTGGCAAAATACAGGTAGTCCTACTTTCGATTTGTTTGATGGACTAATTTCTAGCTAGATTAGGAATCTAGCCCATTTCTCTTTTGAATGCGTAGAATACTATAAACAAACTGTCGAAAATCTGAGACAATTTTAATATCCTTGTCCCGGTACTTTCTTCCTCGATATAACAACAATTCAGAAATACAGAAATACAGAAAAAACGGTACTTTGTTTCTTCAAGAAGTATAAAACAAAAATTCAGAAATACAGAAAAAACGGTACTTTGTTTCTTGAAGAAGTATAAAACAACAATTCAGAAATACAGAAAAAAAGTATTTGTTTAATTTTTTGCTGACGATGTTTTTTGTTTATCATTTCAGATGCTGCTTTCTACACTTGGATCGTTAATTGCTTCACCAACCTGATCCACGCTTACCGATCCTCTTAATCCCTGGATTAGCACTCGCGGGATTATCCACGGGAAACACTTATTTGCACTTATTAGCGGGTAGTTTAACCCCTTTCAAACTACTGGATTTCAAACACCCCAAACACGAACCAACCCAATCCTCTTTACTAAATTATTTCAAAGGGTATTTGATAATTTCGTGTGAACGGGGTCGGAGCGTCAAGTGTTAACACAGATGACTTACGGAAAGAGGAGGTAGCAGTGTATTGAATTGAGACGAAACAGGACCAAAATGGAGCTGCGGTATTGTTGCGTGGCAGTTGCGACTGCCCTTTTATCAGTCATATCTTTGACACTAAGTTTCGGTAAGAACGCACTCGGACTCTGAGTACATTGTTTATGTATCATTTCATAATTATACAAAAAACTTTTTTTATCCTTATAAAGGAGAAATAATAACAATCGCCATTTTATTTATTTGCGACTGCCTTTTTATCAGTCATATCTGTGACACTAAGTTTCGGTAAGAACGCACTCGGAGTACATTGTTTACGTATCATTTCATGATTATACAAAAAACTTTTTTTATCCTTATAAAGGAGAAAGAATAACAATCGCTATATTTATTTATTTGCGACTGCCTTTTTATCAGTCATATCTTTGACACTAAGTTTCGGTACGCACTCGGAGTACATTGTTTATGTATTATTTCATAATTATTCAAAACTTTGTTTTATTCTTATAAAGAAGAAAAAATAACAAACACGAGAAAATGGGCCTGTTATTAGTTAATCGAGGGAGATGCTCTCATCTCCCTGCTTTATCACTCACGGACATTATTTTGACAAATTTTGAAAGTTAGAAGGCATGTAAATAATTATTAGCAGTGAGCTTTTTTGTGCTCCACCTTTAAGGGTATCGTTAAAGTACTTTTGCTAAGACTTAGCTTTTTTTAAACTATACCTAAAGAACAATCCATAAATTATTCAATGCCACGTGCGGACAGATTGTCTACACTTAAACGATCAGGGTATAATGTAAATGTGACTACTACCTCTCGTATGATAATCTATAATACAGTTTTCTGCATAACACCAACACGTATGTGAATTATATTTCACAGACGTTTTCACTGAACATGCATGCGTTTTACAATGTGATGAACGTATGAAATCAACGCGATCGCTTTTATTTCCGACTAGAAACGTGGCCAGCAGGTGCAAATGATATTTCCATAGGCCTCCATCCATCAATCCATCAATAATCGAGTCATTCAATCATTAGTCAAACCAGTCTTGAAAACAATTGTGAATGGTATCAGTCATAACTATGTACATACGAGATACGAGACTGTTTACTTGTGATTGATTTGAATCAATCGCAGCTCTTTATGAGACGGTGACGATATATGTCTAAACATCCATTCAGAAGACTGTAGATTCTGTGACGGAGCGCTTTCGCAAACACGACGGAAGCAAAGATGACGGGAAAATTACGTCTATACAGCTCTTCCGTCGTGTTCAGGGAACGGACGCTATCGTGGCCGCGTACAGTCGTGAAAATCAACAAGACGCAGACAATTCTGGTTCGCGCATGCGCATATTTTGTTTCTCGCTCGCGTTACCGTCGTCTTTGCCTTCCGTCGTGTTAGCGAAAGCGCCCAAAGAAGTAACACATGACACACTAAAAATTAAATCCTTTGAGACGTTTCAGTTCTCTTTAAAAACAACTTTAAGGGCGAATTATAGTTCACCGGAAATGTTTCAATGGATTTTTTCCTTATTATCTCTCGTGTCATTTGTTTTCTTTCAATTTATTTATTTATCAATCTCTCTATCTATCGATTTGCAAGCAATAGCATTTAAATTGAATAAATGAAGGATCGAATCTTTTAACGTGATGCAATATCTTGATCAGTGACCCGCTATGAAGTGCATGTTTCATGTATTGCACACTTTCCAGTCTCAACAAGGAAATGAATTACATTTATATCATTTACATTACGACCGTTTATTTTTTAAATTTGTTTTTTACACTTTGCTAGACGGCCTCGAAAATATCAAAAACTATGAAACGAAATACCACTTAGTTGGAAACCGCGAAGAATTTTAACTTTGCAACCCGGATATTTTTCCCTTCTGTCGGTTGTAACAAATCAGCGATTGTGTTTATTTAACAAATTATTGTAGCGTGTTCATTTTTTTAATTGATCTTTATATCCCTGAAGATTGTAGAAAGATATAGACCTATTTGGATCTACCGTTACTGGCATGACGCATGGTACGTGGGGAGGGGGCGGGGCGGACCCTTGAACGAGCGCAGCCTGACGGAAGAGTGCGTCAGCAACTTTGGTGGTCCTTGACGCGCGCTGTGAAAGTACCACGATCGCAAAGACTTTTTAAAAAAACACCTTACATTCTACTTACATCGACAAGACCGACAACAAACTGAAAAGAAAAACAACTGACGGAGGTGAAAGAGAATAACAAAAAGAAAGGAGGCGATGACGACAACGAAGAAAGCAACATTACGCGGAGAGAGAAACATATTAAGATGTTACATGTATTCCATCTAGGTAACCGAAGATTTTCTATTTTTCATTAATCCTCAATTTTACCCTGTAAGCTGTTTGCTGTCGAAAATGTCAGTTTGATTGAACGCAGTTATATATCCTAGGGATATATAAAGACGAATAAGTGATGGGATAATTATTGGAAATGTCAAAATACATCAGTTTCTATTTTTGTACCAACTATTAATTGTGTACATCAGTTGGTCTTCTTTTAAAAGTAGGCTTACCAATCTCATAATTACCTAAACTGACAAGAGCAAGATGCGGCAAATAAAACGAAATGGAAAGAGAGAGAGAGAGAGATGTTATGCCCGGCAGTGCCTGTTAGTTTGAGATCGATCATTAATAACCTAGTTTGGATTTTGTAAATAAAACAATTGTAGAAACAATTCAATTTGCTTTTTTTTTTTTTTTTACATGTGCGGTGATACTTTATTTGTTCTGCTTTCTGCCGAATACAGAATACTCCGCATCATAACATGCATGAACAATAATTGTGAAATTGAAAGATATAGCATAATAAAATAGCACAGACGGTCTTTTAAAAGTTATCGAACATAACGGGTAAGATTTGCACCAGGGAATGAATTAAATTGCTGAAAACCAGACCGGAAGTCAGCGCGGCAAAGAGAGTGTCGGTATGAAAGGTCAGGACCATTTCCGGTGCCACGAGACGACCTTATTTCCCGCGCTTTTACTGCAGGTCACGTGTGCTGATCTGATGATGGCCATGATAATTTGTTTTTAATGTTTTATTTCTGCGTTATCGACCTGTCTTGTTTCGTAAAGGAAAGCGATATAAGTGTATAGTTACACTATATTTGAGGTGTATAATGGCGTAGGTCCAGGTCAGGAAATCGACACGCCGATCAAAGTGCGCTGTCGTGGCGCCAAGAAATATACAAAGCGCGCGCAAATCTTCTCTATTACCGATCAACATGGTATTTGGCTTACGTATTATTTGAATAACAAATTTTCCCCCTGAGTTTTCTCGTGAAAAAAAGACGCCGCAGCAATGTGAAGAATAAAAAACAAAAGACCTTTGAATTGTACTGTACATGCCGCCTCTGCAGGATCAGATCGATCGAAGTTTGTCTCATTCTTTTATCATCGGCGCGAGGGAATATCATTCCGAACGCATTCAACTAATTATTACATAGATCTTTTTGAGTGAAAAGGTACAATTTACGTGAATAAAGAGCGTTTAAGACGCTGCAGCAATGCCGACAAATGTTTAGAAATTTTGCATGTAATTTAGCAGTGAAAATCAGATCGGAGTTTTTTCATGAACTTTACTTTTTTTACTTTTTTTTTCCCGTGGTATTTTATTTCCATCATTCACAGCTCTTACATTAACATATTTGATACACATTCAACACAGATTGATAATTACGAACCATAATTAAAAGCTACATAACATACGACTCATTTGACAAATTTAACATCATTATTATAATGTATTTAAAGATATAATTTCAAATTGTCATATTGAATATACATGAGAAAAAAACACCTTGAGCATGTAACACCCGTGAATTGGAACCTATGTAATAGACAGACAAAAACGAACAAACAAATAAGCATACACTTAATCTTTAACAAAAATCATTAGAGAGAAAGAGAAAAGTTCAAAAACAAACAAAACAAAAGGAAAGTAAGAACTTCGTGGCGCCCAATAAACATGCTATGATGCTCGTGACATTCTCAATGTTCCTTCCTTCTTCCTTATTAAAACAAAGCTTAAAAATACTAGATTTTACGTTTTGTACAAAAATAGTAATATCATCAGCATATTGAATTTGTTTGACATTAATGTAGTACCAAATTCAATACCGTTTACTGCTCTATCTTTACGAATATAATGGGCTAAAGTTTCATGAAAAACTAATGAAAATGTCTTTTAATCTGCATATTACGTCTTGTACAAAAATAGTAATATCACCATCATATATTATTTGTTTGACACTTTTAGTACCAAATTCAATACCGTTTACTGCTCTATCTTATACGAATATAATGGGCTAATAAAGTTTCATAAAAAACTATTGAAATGTCTTTTAATCTGCATATTGAGTTTACGTCTTGTACAAAAATAGCAATATCACCATCATAGTCATACAGTATTTGTTTGACACTTTTAGTACCGAATTAAATACCGTTTACTGCTCTATCTTATACGAATATAATTGGCTAAAGTTGCAATGCACAACAAGAATATAATGGCCATAGTAGGTCACCTTGTCTTACTCCTTTTTTCAATTGTAAAATAACTGGTTGACATATTTTCATTTAAAACACAGCTCTGAGCATTAATGTTAAACCATTTACAAAACGTTGGTCCAAATCCAAAAGACTTTAAAACTTTTTCCAAAAAATTATGAGAAACCAAGTCAAAAGCTTTTTCAAAATCGATGGCTATAATCTGAACTACTGAACGGCGCAAGAGACTTTCGTTTTTGGCGTCGATCTGGCAGTTGTATCGAGATCGGGTGGGTCGGCTATGATTTACTTTGCTCGTTTATTTGTATTATTTCATCATTTCCTTCTCATGTGCTCATGGCTACATCTGAAACCAAAGTATTTCCTTGAAAGCTATATTCCATTCATAATTGTATAAAGATAATATCATCCGAGAATCAACAGTTTTGTGACGGAAATATTTGCTCGCTCATCCATGTAATTCGATATAAGCTATAGGTCATCTCGATAATTTTATTTTGAATGTCGTATTTGATAATGTGAATCCATTATCAACATGAATCAAATGAAACATTGCATTTATAAAGAAAAAGAAACAAAAACATGAACCGAACATGCGTGTACAATCTCCAAACTCGTTACTTCTGCCAAAGGCATCGCTTAAAGGGAAGGGGGGGGGGGGGGGGTTGAATGTGACGCCCCATTTCATTTTTTTTTTACCATCCCCCCCCCCCCCCCTCCCTACAGCAAATAAAATTTTCCTAATATGTTTCGGTAGGTGGAGAACATCCTTTTCATCCTTCGTTGTTATTATTATAATTATTATATTATGTAAATCTTCTTTTGGAAAGTGGAAATCCTGCTGAAGCATATTCTCGCTATATCGGGAAACATGACAATCTGATTTTAGGGTGTTGCCGATGGGGTAAATAAATTGGCAAAAAATTGTCGGAAACAGGTTCAATGATCCTAGCAAAAAATGTCTAGAGAAATATCTGTATATAGGCTTATGAGAGCTGAGCGAGTTAATGGCATATAATAGAAGGAAAAATGAACATATCGTGGCTAGCGGGAGATAGATTTTCCATTTCCAGTGAGAGAAAATATATCGAAAGCACCCATCACTCGGCTTATAAAATTATGCAAATGAAAAGAAAAGTAATTTGCTCCAGCTTGGATATTGCTTATAATTTGGAAAAGTGAAATTGGAAATAGGAATATTTCTGTATCTCTTTTTTTCTTCTTCTTTTGCCTTGGATTTTAAAAATGCATCCATCATTTTTGGCAGAAGATTAATTTATGTATTGATATGATTGAAGTCTTTATTATGTCCATCCAAATTTGCAGGGAAGTAGCTAGAACACTTGGATGGATGACTTGGGGGGGGGGGGTGACTTCTGCTGACTTTTCCTAATATTTTCCTGCAAGCAACAAAAACAACAACAAGATCCTCAATATAATTTTTTTACAACAGAGATGAATAAGAAATAAATAAAAAGTGCAAAATTTGCCGACGGGGATTGTATAATTGTGGAGACATATATTAAGACTACACGTTTTGGTAGTTCTCCTATTTCATTGTCCTGATAGCCTTCCGATCTTGAGGAGCTCTATACATATTGGAATTTTACAGACTGATTTGCAATAAAAAGAGGAATACAAAAATACAGGTCTCTTGTTTCAAAATGTCAAAAAAAAAATAGTCAACAAGGCTTTAAATCTCACATATAAGAGGAAAAGACTAGTATAGAGAACCTCATTAGTGATGACCATCTTGTTAATGTCTAACTAGATGTACTTGGTATTCTTTATTTTAAAAAAGATAACTTTTTGAATCAATTATTAAATAAATAATGTTGTGCAGATGAAGTAGTATAATACATGCCAAAGATAATCTTATTTTCATTCATGTGATACCAAATGATAATGTCATGCATTCAAGATAAAGGTGAGTTCTGGTAAAAAAAAGAAAATTATTTCTCACAGAATCAAACAAAAATTACACTCAGGCCTTGAATTTCAATATTTTTAGGGCAAGGCCACTTTTCTGAAGGGCACATTCCTATATTACAGCACAAATAGGAAGAATTGGAAAGGGCACATAAAATCTCCAAGGCCAATGAGAGGGGCATTGAGGCCAATCAAAAGGGCATTCACGGCCATGGCCTTGGATTAATTTAAAGGGATAGTCCACCCCAGGATTTTCTTTAGCTGACGATATAGACCTAATAATACCATGAAGAATGATACAAGTCTCATTAAAATCCATGATCACATAACGAAGATATATCGACTTTTTTATCGAAAATCAGCCGCCCCCCAAATGCAAATGCGTTACATGGGCATGAAACGATTGTGACGTATGTTGCGAGCTGCCTTCTTATTTCGCAGACATTCACTTTCGCTTTCACTTTCATTCATGATTCGTCGTGTCAGTGCGATAACAGTGTACCGCGAGCGAAAGTGAATGTCTGCGAAATAAGAAGGCAGCTCGCAACATACGTCACAATTTCGATACTATCGGTTATTTTTTGGCGATCGTTTTTTGCCCATGTAACGCATTTGCATTTGGGGGGCGGCTGATTTTCGATAAAAAAGTCGATATATCTTCGTTATGTGATCATGGATTTTAATGAGACTTGTATCATTCTTCATGGTATTATTAGGTCTATATCGTCAGCTAAAAAAAATCCTGGGGTGGACTTTCCCTTTAAGCCCTGTACACTGAATGTTCAAGATTACAAAAGAATGTTGTTTGCCAAACAATTTTGGTAGAAAATGTATACTAACTGAGTAATGAGCATAAAAAACAAGATTAAAAAATCAAGGTTAGTAGCCCCGACACTGTTTGTGTAGTCCCATACACATCTTTCTGTGTACAGTGGTTGCTACTTTACCAAGACTGGTCCAAATTTATTATGATTTTGATGACTTCAGAACTTTGCAGTACACACCAATACTTACATGCTACATGATCAACTTTTTCTGATCCATTCCACACCTTTTCTTTCCAGAACTCAACTTTATCTTTAACAAATATGACAGGCAGGTTGATGAGATGATTTTAATGATTCCTTTCCACAGAGAACGGAGACTTGAGGTTACAAGATGGTCACAACGCAGCAGAGGGAAGGGTAGAGGTGTATCATGAAGGAACATGGGGTACCATCTGTGATGATGGTTTCGATATAACTGATGCAAACGTCATATGCAGGTGAGTTGATTTTACCTCTTAAAAGCCCCACTGTACTACTTATAGCTACTTGTGCCCTCTATACAGTGCGTCCCAAAAAAACTATACACTTTTGAAATGGCTGCCGAATAAAAAAATATATAATTCTGGGGGAAAAGTTTTATATGTATGGAAGGCTCATAAACCTAACTTTCATATGACACCAAAAGGTCCGAAATTAATTCATGCTTGGGTGAGCACTGCTCACTTTTGTAAAGGGTATGGAAATTAGGTTGTGCAGGAATTAGCCTTCCAATTTGCGAGAGGTAAATCCTTTGGAGCTTACAAAATTGAGGGTGATATGATACATTCATGATTTGCTGAGTGAATTTCATGGTTTATTAAACCAAACTTTTATGCATGAGTGATCAGGAATTGCATTTTTTATTGTAGCATTGTAAATTTCCCTGGTAGACTCAGTGGTGTGTTTATGGGAGTCAGGATGGGGTGATGGTACATGTTGTAATTTCCATGTTACAAACTTATTTTTTTTTTACATCTGTGACTTTGAACAAAAATCTTCACCAAGATTGTGCATCGAAAGAAGAGGTGGACATAATGGGCCATTGAACTGGAAGACTTTGATTTTTAGTTTCCATTATCAGATATTTTCTCCCCTTTTTTCTCCTACAAGATGGATGAAACAGTTGTAAAATTGAAAACTGAAAAGAAAGACTGACATGTTCATTTTACAAATTTGTGAATTTGTGTTTAACTGTACCGTATTTCTTGTGCGAAACTCAAGTGCTAAAATGACTGGGTGGTTGGTTGATAGATTGAGTGATTGACTGAGTTATTGATTAATTATGATCGATTAATTGAATGATTAAATTGATTGAAATGCTTGATTGATTAATTGATTGACCAATTGACTGATACATTGTTGAATAAGTGATTGATAGCTAAATGTTGATTGTCTAATGAATTGTCAGGATATGCACAAGCATACCCGGGCAGAGAGAGAGAGAGAAAGAGAGGAGGGGGAGGGGCATACATGTCCTCTTGACCCTTATCCCATCTACCCAACAAAGTCCTACCCTACATTTCACCTCCCCTGCACCATGTACCATCACCCCGCCCTGACTACCATGAACACACCACTGAGTCTACCATGGAAAGTTCCATTGCTATACGGTCATAACAAATGCAATTCCTGTTCACTCATGCATAAAATGTTAATCCCATAAACCACAAATTTCACTCATCAAACCCAAACTCATCACAATTGGTCATATTTATCCTCAATTCCGTAAGCTCCAAAGGATTTACCTCTCACAAATTGGAAGGCTAATTCCTGCGCAACCTAATTTTCATACCCTTTACAAAAGTGAGCAGTGCTCACCCAAGCATGAATTATTTTCGAATTTGTTGGTGTCATATGAAAGTTGAGTTTATGAGCTTTCCTTACATATAAAACTTTTCCCAAAGAATATTATATTTTTTATTCGGCAGCCATTTCAAAAGTGTATAGTTTTTTTTTGGACGCACTGTATAGCAAACAATGCCTAAGTGGTGCCCGTTGGTCCCCAATGATCCTCTTTTTCTTATGTTAATTGAGAGCTGATTTGATTAGATAACCACCTGTCAATGACCTTGTAGGGAGGTCTAATCCCTCCTGACCAAACTAGTGCAGACAAGCTTTAAGACTTACGTAAGTGTTTTTTTTTTTTCTTCTTCCAAAATCAGATAAAAATATTATACAAAATGAAATAATAATACATGTACATAGATAACAATCGGAGGAAAGCCCAATTCAGCAATGTTTATAGAACATTACTGTTCTTCCTTGGGGCCTTACACTTCAATAGTTACATAAAAGTGTACATAAAGCAGAATAGAAACAAAACATAAGTATAAGTTTTTTTAAATACAAAAATTCAAAAATAATAACATACGGTAAAGAGTAGTGGATTGTGACAGTTGGGTTGTGTGTTGAGAAGGGAAGATGGTGATTGAAGCAAAGATGATGAAAAGAGCGTTGGATCTGGGAAATAGAATGCAGAAAGGTTGGTCTAAATGAAGAGGATGAGGAGGAGACAAGAAGAAATGGAGGGAGGGAGTGCCGTCATGGCGCTAAAGTCATAAACCCCTCATAAGAGGGAAAATGCTGGTATGATGATTACGATGATACATGGACTTGTATTGATAAATAACAATGATATGAGCAATAAAGCCAATATGAGCAATAAAGCTGATAATGAGCATAGTCAATAAGATAGTGATATAATGGAAAATATATTGCTATAGTTCACTATCTCTTTCGCAAAAGCCATAAACTATATTCCAAAGTTCAGAAAAGCAACATACATATACCTGCAAAGGAAGATAAAAAGGAAGAGCATTCGGGCAAAGGAAGCAGTCAGGAAGGAAATATGTACCCAAAAAATGTCTGACCCAGATTCTAAATCTAAGTTTGTAACAGTCTGATGCAGAGAAAATGTGATGTGATTGAATCATGAAAGTTCCAGTCTTATATCTTTGTTAGAGCAGCTACATTGTAAAGATGTATATATGCCAAATTTGGTCATTTTTCATTGGTTGCTTCTTTGTAGGAATTGTATTCTACACACAGGTTAAAGAAATGCAAATAATGTGAGGAGCCTCTCTGAAATATCTTTTACTTCTCATAGATTTCAGGGACTTTAATAATCTATCGTATTGCATGTATGTTTAGAAATCATTTTTGAATTACTATCTTTTGTATGTTAGCACATTTCAATAGGTGATGCTCTGAGTTGCTGTATTGGATGTAGTTTTTTCTTATTTGTTTAAAACTTTTTTTTTAAATTTTGTTAATATTTATTTATTTTTCATTTTGTTAAGAATGTCTTCCCCATCATTTCATTCTTCATTCCCCTCTTTTGCGAGGGGGGAAGTATTATATTATAGGGTCTCTGTCCACCTGATAGGGTTAGGATATACGCATGTTTCTTTATTCCCTGATCATTGAACATGTATGTTCTATCCGCTAGACGAGTGCAAACTAAATACAGTGAAGCCTGTGTAGAAAGGCCACACAAGGCCTTTATACACAGGTTTTGAATGGGAATGCTTCATTTCAAGGGGAACAAAAATGTGGTCTTTATAGACAGGTGGTCTTATAGACAGGTGGTCTTATAGACAGGTGGTCTTTCTATACACATAGTGCTTGAAAGCAGGTTTGACTGTAATTCAACATAAATCCTCAGAGAAAGCTCTTTTTAATATCAGCCGAGATCTTGTATTCCTTCTTGAGGAGGACTTGATACTTTTTGTGAAGTAATCATAATTGCTATTATTGAATCATAAATACTCATCAACATCCCTATGTTTACATCTACCTTAGATCATAGGGTTATTGAATCTGCAGATGCTGAATAATCATCTCCAATTTCTCCATTAATAGTTTTAAATTAAAGTATTTATTTGTTCCAAAGTTGAATTCAGACAACTTGGACAGCAAAGTGACCACTGAATCTTAGTTTTATTTCAGTTTCCTTTACATCTCTACATCTACTATAGATCATAGATACAGTAAAAGCTGAAATTGTTGTAACTAGAAACAAATAATTGTGAATTATTATGGCCAGCCATTTTAACTGTGAGAAACTCATGGATGGCAGAAATTTAGCGTTGTGTCAATTGGGATTTAATTTTTCTTTGTCATGAACTGTTTTTGCAATTTTGTCATAAGGGAAATATGCAAACGTTTTATTTAACATCATGTTCAGCATCTTTGCTACATGTAACTCTTGTCATTTTTTATTGAATTATGAGCCAAAAGGGCGTCAACTCATTGAACTCATGCTTTAACACAGAGTGAACAGGGGATATACAATGCTGTATCTTGTATGTTCAATGTGGTCAAAGTGTTCAATAGGGAAAATTAAAAAAAATTGTACATTCATCATTGAAAAGTGATTTAATCATACATCTAAATGTATGTGTATCATAGATTGTAGCAATAGTTTATTTAGCATCTATATTGTACATTCATACTAAGATCTGTTTGATAATTGTATACATATATATTTATTCATTCCTTTAACAAAATATATTTTTATTTAATTTTTATTGCAACATAACTTATATCTCATTTTCTATCATTACAATCAGACAACTGGGGTATTCATCAGCAAACGCGTCTCATTGTTGTGCCCATTTCACACACGGAGAAGGGGCGATTCACATTGATGATCTAGCATGCTCGGGATTGGAGAGCAGGATTAGTGAGTGTCCGAACAGAGGCTGGGGAGAGCATAACTGCGCGCACACAGAGGACGCCAGTGTTACATGCAACGGTAAGACGTGTGTTCATATTGTGGTTATAAGGGGAGATTCACATTGATGATCTAGCATGCTCGGGATTGGAGAGCAGGATTAGTGAGTGTCCGAACAGAGGCTGGGGAGAGCATAACTGCGCGCACACAGAGGACGCCAGTGTTACGTGCAATGGTAAGACGTGTGTTCATATTGTGGTTATAAGGGGAAATGCACATTGATGATCTAACATGGTCGGGATTGGAGAGCAGGATTAGTGAGTGTCCGAACAGAGGCTGGGGAGAGCATAACTGTGCGCACACCAGGCGCGTAGCCACGGGGGGGGCACGGGGGGGCACGTGCCCCCCCTAAAATTTCCAGGATCGGTTGAAATTTTGTAGACCCCTTTTTTTTACCTCGATCGATTACATGTATGTGCCCCCCCAAACATCAAACTCTGGCTACGCGCCTGGCGCACACAGAGGACGCCAGTGTTACGTGCAATGGTAAGACGTGTGTTCATATTGTGGTTATAAGGGGAGATGCACATTGATGATCTAGCATGCTCGGGATTGGAGAGCAGGATTAGTGAGTGTCCGAACAGAGGCTGGGGAGAGCATAACTGCGCGCACACAGAGGACGCCAGTGTTACGTGCAACGGTAAGACGTGTGTTCATATTGTGGTTATAAGGGGAAATGCACATTGATGATCTAACATGGTCGGGATTGGAGAGCAGGATTAGTGAGTGTCCGAACAGAGGCTGGGGAGAGCATAACTGCGCGCACACAGAGGACGCGAGTGTTACGTGCAATGGTAAGACGTTTGTTCATATTGTGGTTATAAGGGGAGATGCACATTGATGATCTAACATGCTCGGGATTGGAGAGCAGGATTAGTGAGTGTCCGAACAGGGGCCGGGGAGAGCATAACTGCGCGCACACAGAGGACGCGAGTGTTACGTGCAATGGTAAGACCTTTGTTCATATTGTGGTTATAAGGGGAGATTCACAGTGATGATCTAGCATGCTCGGGATAGGAGAGCAGGATTATTGAGTGTCCGAACAGGGGCCTGGGAGAGCATAACTGCGCGCACACAGAGGACGCCAGTGTTACGTGCAATGGTAAGACGTGTGTTCATATTGTGGTTATAAGGGGAGATGCATATTGATGATCTAACATGCTCGGGATTGGAGAGCAGGATTAGTGAGTGTCCGAACAGAGGCTGGGGAGAGCATAACTGCGCGCACACAGAGGACGCCAGTGTTACGTGCAATGGTAAGATGTGTGTTCATATTGTGATAGAGGTGTTGTGGTTTAGTGGATAAGTCACCTGACTGCAGATCAAAAGGTACAGGGTTCAAGTCCCGCCACGGCACTAATGTCCTTTGTCAAGATGTTAATCTACATTTGCCACTCTCCACCCAGGTGTAAATGGGTACCTGATATGCTTGAGCGCTAGTTACTTTGGCAGCTCGGCTATAACCAGGGTAATATGTGTAAAGCGCCATGGGCGGATACCGGTGTTATATAAATATCCAAATTATTTATAATATGGTTATTCAGCAGATCCTTTACCCTGCCTTATAATATAATGAGGTTCCATTAATTGCAACTTAATAATTATCAATTGCTGCTTTTTACTAAAGAGATAAGAATTTGTTAATTTCCAATTGATTGGGAGACGGCATTCAGTCAAATCTATTGCAACTCTTTGTAGACCCGGACCCTGGTATTGTGTTCACACCAAGGATTGCAATGTTGCTTGTTATCCAAAGCTGTGCGTTCATACTTTGATGATATTGTAGTTTTACACACTGGTATTGTGTTTACACCAAGATAGAAGTAGCATTTGAATTGGTAAGATATCCGTTCATACTGTGATTACATGAAAGTTTCACACACAACAAGTGTTGTGTGAAATGGTAAGAAATGCGTTCATACTACAGTGAAATGATGGTTATTACAGCTGGCATTGCATTCACATTAAAGATGCTAAATGTTACCAAGACAAAGTTCCTTATTGTTAGAAAGGGACCGCAGAACAAAATGTCTCTTGATAGAAGCATGTGCATTACAGTCACTATCATTGATGTTCCTCATGTGTACGTCATACACATCATAGACATCGCACTCGACCCAGGTGAGGTAAGTGGGTACCTGGCAGGAATTAATTCCTTGAAATGCTGGAGCACTGTAATGGCAGCTAGGCTAATGCCGGGGAAATAATAAATGCGCCTCGGAATAGAATTTCTAGATAGACGGCGCTATAGAAATGCCTATTATTATTATTATTAGTATACATTCTCTCTGAGCGCTGTAATAGCAGCTAGGCTAAAGCCGGGGTAATAATCAATGCGCCTCGGAATAGAATTTCTAGATAGACGGCTATAGAAATGCCTATTACTATTATTATTATTATACATTCTCTCTGAAACTGTTCAGGACTTCAATTCAAACTGTTTCTTATCCTACAGGTAATATTCGCCTGCAGGGCAGCAACAGTACCATTCAGGGCCGGGTGGAGGTCTTTAGCAACTCCAACTGGGGCAGCGTATGCAGCACGGGCTGGGACCTGATTGATGGAGACCTGGTCTGCAAACAACTAGGCTTCCCCGGAGCTAATGCAACGACGACCACCACACGGTTCACTCCGGGGACAGGACCAGTGCTAATCAGTGAGGTGGGGTGTACCTCAGAGGATAAAGCGTTCCTTAACTGCACCATGAATAAGACGCCTGGCCCTGAGTGTGCCAATCATACCAATGATGCCACTTTAGTTTGTAAAAGTAAGTTGTCATACTCAGGCGTGGATCCAGGATATCTTAGGGGAGGGGGCCCAACTATTTTTTTTTTTGCTCCAGAAAAAATTTAAAAATCGCGCCGGTCAAAAAGCCGCTCAGTGGGGGGGGGGGGGAGGGGGTAGTGAGCATGATTTTTTTTTTTAGGGGGGTCCTCAAAAATCTGCACCCCCACCCCTTGACCGCCGGGGGGAGGGGGTGGGGGCAACCCCCCAAAAAGGTTAAAAACACGTGTTTTTACATGATTTTTTTTCTCAAGGGGGGGGGGGGGTCTGGGTCCCTCCCCCCCCCCCCCTGGATCCGCCCTGGTCATACTCATATGTTGTCATTGGCTCTTCTCACATTCTTGATCTCCTTAACATCTTTTTGTCTTTCTGCCTTTATTGGAGCTACTAAAAGCTAGTGTGTTATACTTGCAAAGAAACCATGGAATTTGATTCCCAGATTTCTTGGAAACAATGAAATGATTGACAATCGTTCTCTTTTCCTGCAGGACCTATAAAGCTCATGGGTGGCAAGAGTCCCAGTGAAGGCTACGTTGCTGTGTACGACGGTTACAAGTGGGGACCCATCTGTGCCAAGAACTGGGGTATTGAAGATGCAAGAGTAGTTTGCAAGTAAGTGATAGGAAGAAGAGGGTATGAATATCAATGAGCCTGCTGGCGTGGTAACAAGTAATGATAAACCATTACAACAACAAAAAAAATCCTGTGGTGGTATAATTCCCCATTTAATGCGTTCAATGCATTTCCAAATAGGTTACATATATGTTGTTAGACAAGGCATTTTATATACAACTGTCTCAGTCCACCCAGGTGTAAATTAGGTACTAGGCAATAATTCTTCTGTGCAGTGCACTGTAGGTGAACACTGTCATGAGTATGTTTAAAACCTAGGTGGAGGGAGACAGTGGTAGAGACATGTGTAATGCTTTTTGTAGAGTGAAGTTAAAGTACCAAACCCCAAAGATTTGAAACCTGAAATTTGATTCTTACTTTTTCAACCCTGAAACCTCTCCATGTCAGGTTTTTTAAAGCTTTATATCATCCAGTACATAGAGGGCTCCGACATGTTTGGCCCCTTTTAATAGTCTCACCAAACAAATCCGACGACATCCCCTTATACAACTTGATTGCTCACTGGGCGTTGTGGCGTGTGCCTGTAATCCAGCTAACAGTGGAAGTTACAAACTGATTCAGCTGAGGATGCAGGTTCTAAACTGAGTCCTGTCTTTCGGATTTCATATCTGATTGGTACACGTCTATAAAACCCCAATACACACACACACACTTGGGGGTATAGAATGATAAACATGTCTCTTTGTCATATCAATGTTTGCAGACAAGTTGGAGATTTAGCAGCAGTTGAAGCAACGACTGGAATGAGGTTTGGCCAGGTTACAGCCAGCTACCTCATGTCGAATGTAGGCTGCGCAGGGACTGAAGGCACGTTAGACGAGTGTCCATCGACCAACAACGGAAATAACGACTGCTTCAGGTTTGCTCCAACAGAGACGGAACCGATGCGGCTCAATGATACCAATGATTTGGCTGGAGTTCGATGTGCTCGTGAGTCTCATTTGATACTGTGAAAATCCTGTTATTGTGGGTTTCAGGCCTTCAATGTAATCTTTCTTTTTTTTCATTTTTAAATGTATCATTAGAAAAATATGTAATATTTATTTATTTATTAATTTGTTTGTTCAATTGTTTTTATTTATTTATTTATTCTTTACTTTTTTTGTTTTACTTACTTATTTACCTACTCATTTATTTACTTATTCACTTACTTAATTATTTATTTATTTACTTACTTACTGATTTACTTACATACTTATTTACTCACTTACTTATTTTTACCCCATTTTTTTTTTTTTTTTTTTGGGGGGGGGGGGGGATTCACTTTGAGCAGTTAGATGGCCATAAATGCCAAATCAAATGATACGTAATGGAACTGACCAGGTTCAGTGGAGAATTAGAAGTACAGGAAGTGTTAATACGATATTGGCTCTGGCCTTCTTTTCGTTCATGATGTAGGGATAGGCTTCGTGTTACAGTTTTGATTGGCTTTTAGGACAAGTTTTGGGTTAGCATTGTCCTTGTGAGCATAAGGAAAGATATTTGAAAATGTTTTAAATTTTCTTTTAATGTTTGACCAAATATTTTGAGCAGAAGGTCTGTTAACCTCCTCTTCGAGAGTTTCACTTTCTCTAACAATCATCACTTGATCACGGTTTGGTATTGATTTTAATTCAAAGAAGGAAAAAGATGTTGATATTATTTTGATTTATGCACTTTTTACCATTTACGCTTTGTTGGAAAAGAATTTAAAAAGAAAAGAACAAAAGAGAGACTTCTTCATATTTTGATTTACCTTTTAAATTTTTGTTTACAGATAGAAGAAAATATTCAAAAACCTCCAGACATTGAGGCAAATGCTAAAGATGTGAATATGTTTATATTATTATGAAAAAATAAAGAAGACCTGAAATGTTATTTAACAAACAAAAATAAAAAATCACTTGATTACGGATCTCTGTTTCAATGTTTCTCTTGCAGCTGCCGTGCGTCTTGTAAGCAATGACTATTCATTCTTACAAGGCAAGGTAGAAGTCTTCAAGAACGGCCAATGGGGTGGAGTCTGCGCCGACCAGTGGGGTCCTGAAGATGCACGCGTCGTCTGCCGTCAACTCGGCGAGTATCCCCTCTCCAATGACTCGTGCTGCGACCCATCAACGGACTCGGTTCAGGACCCGGTGCTGTCCAATTTGATGTGCACTGGTAACGAGGAGCGACTTCAAGATTGCCCTGTGGCTTCTGGCTCGCAGCCCCCTACCCTTTGTAAAGCAGCTACTGCTAGGTGCCAAGGTGAGAAGCACTCCAGCAAAGCATAGAGAGTCAATGCCAATGAAAAAAATACATGGGGGCTCAGGGCGAAATAGCCCCCGAAATGCCTAAAAGAGCCCCCAAAAATCAGAAAAGAGCCCCATAAATTTGCATAGAGTTCAATGCAAAACAAATTTTAGAATGTTATTTTCATGCAGGCAAGCTTGAAAAGTAACCCCCGAAAGATAAATATTAACTTTGTCCGTGGTCACATTTTCAAGAAGCATAAATCAGAATAAATCCTTTTTTCACATACTGTAAATCTCTGTGTATACGGCGCACTTTTTTTCCGTCTGCAAAAATCAAAAGTCGGGGGTGCGCCTTCTACACAGGTACAGGATATTTTGAGTCCTCAAATGCTCTGAAAACAATAATGAAATATGTTAGAAATTGCAGTTTTGCACACCACTAAAATTAATCCACCTTAAAACTTAAGTATTTAATTTTTACCAATCATATTCTAGCTCATCCTGAATCAATCGAAACTACCGTTATAAATATGAATTGCAAAGCACTTCGCTGTATGGGGTTGTTGTTGCCAGCACAGCTCGTGTAGCTAGCTACTGTACTGGCCGGGTCTCTCGGCAGGATGAATAAATCAGGTTGAAAGAAACATTAATGTTCGAATAATAAAACGGCCTTCTAAAATAAAAAAATATTTTTCTCTTATTTTGAACACCACATGCTTTTAAAAGCTGAAAATTACTTGGTAATCACAACAAGTTTTGATACTAATAGCTGTTGAAAGCACTAGTTCAATCAGACTAGTCACAGAAAGAATGCACAGTGCAGTGCACTTCATTAGCTGTAATGGTGCCAAAACGAACCCAAACAAATATATGTGATCGTAACAAGCACAAATCATTAAAAACTACGAGAGCACAATTGGAAAGACAACTACTCAAAATTACCGTAAGCACATGCATAACTTGGAGGAAGAATACAATAGTTATTGATATCTAAGGAGTTACTATAGGTAAATTTATTATCGGAATGGGCCTGCTGCGATGTCTGTGCAAGATTACATGTGTTTAAATTTAGCCACGAGGCCAGGACCAATATACTGCCCCCTACGGTAAAAAGCAGTATAACAAGCAGCAGGCCCCTTTCAATAAAAATGTACCCAGTTACTCCTCGATTATCACAATTTCTGTGGCATTTCTTGGACGGCTATTGAATTCTTTGTCCAAGTTATGTATCTGATTATGGTAATTTTGAGCAGTAGTTGTCTTTCCAATTTTGCTTTCGTAGTTTGATTTCTTGTTACGATCACGTATATTTGTTCGGTTTCGTTTGGGCACGCATTACAGCTAACGAGGTGCACTGCACATTTTTTCTGTGACTAGTCTGAACTTGCCTTGCAACAGCTATCAGTATCGAAACTTGTTGTGATTTCCAAGTAATTTTCTGCTTTAAAAAAAGCATGAAGTGTTTAAAATAAGAGATAAATTTTTATTTTGTCTTTAGAAAATTTTTAAATTAAAGATGACAGAATTTTGTTTTCCCGTTTTTTTTTTTTTTTTGTCTTAAAAGTAGGGGTGCGCCTTATACACAGAGATTTACGGTACTCCAGGGGGGTGTTTCACAAAGATCCTAAGTAGAACTTAACTCTAAGTTGGACTTAAAAATTATGGACAGCCATTGGAGTCTTAAAATGAAATATATTCAAAAGCAGAAATTCAAGTATTTTAGACTTTTTATAAATTCCACATCAAGAACAATGAAACCTCCTTGATAATAGAAAATATGAATGATGTGAATCAACATTTTATGCCTTTTAAAAAAACTTTTACAAAATATTTTCAAGGATGCTAATGGCTTTCCATAATTTTTAAGTCCAACTTAGAGTTAAGTTCTACTTAGGATGTTTGTGAAACACCCCCCAGAATTCACACCTTTTGAAGGGGATGAATAATTATGTTGTGAACTGTATCTATCTGTGATGCATGGGTCTTTGAAAACTCTCATCTCTTCCTTTTCTAGTGACTGTCCGTCTCACTGGAGGACGGCACAGCCTTGAGGGGAATGTAGAGATCTCGAAAGGAACGGAGTGGGGAAATATCTGCGATGACAACTGGGGCATAGAAGATGCACAGGTAAGACCTTGTGTCGTCGTGGTCACAGGGGTCATGGCTGACCCTTTGTGACCCTGTTGATGATGGTTCTCTAGAGTGTTCTGTCTTGCGCCATACGGTGGGCTAAGACGAGTGATAGACATGTAAAGTGTCATACTTCGCCGGTTCTGTCTTCATTGCCTCCTTTGGTCTTCAGTGCAACTTTTGTATAATTATGTCTTCAATACTATCATCTTATCAAGATGTCTCGATCATAATTTTTTTTATTGGAAAATTGATTACGTTAAATTGTCTCCTAACCCCACTCAGTGTCTTACCCCCCCCCCCCCCCCACTGTTTATTATGCAGATGCTTTTATGTGATCTCTTTCTTTGATTTTGTTTCACAAGTGTGCCTTGAAAATTTGCCTACAAGTGGCTTTGGCGCCTAACCCATCTCATAAATCGAGGGGTCAGTGACACAAAGACGTAACTCCATATTTTTCCGCTATGAGTATTTGATATCAAAATGTTCAGAAAAATGTGGGCTTTCCAGGAAACACAAAGACTTAACTTCACCCAACACCCCATTAAAGTCAATGGCTAGGGAAACATAGACTTATCTCCTAAAGGCCCAAGTGCTCAGTGATGCACTTTTTCTCAAAATGGCCAAAATGGAGTTACTTCTTTCTGTCACTGAACCCTTGATATCATCAATATTATTATTATTATTATTTCATCCACCAGGTGGTGTGTCGTCAACTGGGCAACTATGAGGTGGTGTCCCATTCCTCCGGTAGTAAGCACGCCCCACCCGCCTACCCCTACCTCCTGGACGACGTGGGATGCAACGGAGACGAGGCCAGAGTGGAGGATTGTTACCATAGCGATTGGGGAACACACAACTGTGGCACCAGCGAGGCAGCAGGAGTATCTTGCAGAAGTATGTACATCGAGCAAATCTTTCCTACCAGGGGGGGCGTTTTACAAAACTTGTCATCAGTGACAAATGACAGTCTTTGTTATAAGCTACTGAAATCCTGGCTTCTGATTGGTCACTGATTTTTGTCATTTGTCATTGAAAAAAGGCTTTGTGAAACGGGCCCCTGGTCGTGATTAAAAGATAATAGAAGTTGGATTGGCCCACAATTACCTGCTTTAACATGGTTCCTTTTAATAGGGTTCTACTGTATTTTGTGTGTGTGTTATTAAAATAATTTTTCAAACTATACAATAATTCAGGTGACAAACTTTACCCCACATGCTCCAAAATGTTTTTGGTTCAGCTGAAAATTCCCCCCCCCCCCCCCCCCCGCATGTATCTGATGAACTAATATGAACCTCATGTGTTATAATACATACTTGCTATTTATGACAATTTGTACTGCTTATATATTTCATGCAGGTAATTTCTTTCAGCCTTTACGACAGATTTTGACCTTTATATTGACTTTACTTTTGACCCTTTTAAGTTCAGCTATTTTGAGTTCATCATCCCCAAAGGCAGTTCTATTTTCTTCTTAGTATCTTAAAATATCTTAGACTGAAAAATGAATCGCAACAATTTACTTGTAGTCCAAGTTACTAAAAAAAAATGGGTTTTCATTTGGAAAAAACGACACGTGGTTGTACCATTGGAGAGATTTAAGACAGGTTCAGGACTAGGAAATGAATTCCTGTGGCTTCTTGGTGGTTAAGAACCCGCGGGTCAACTTTGGTTTATCCACTATTTGAAGAAATCCGGAGATAGTAACCCACTTCCTTTCATACTTGGGACTTCCTCTTTCCAGACTTCCGTTTGGTGTCGGACGACCGCAACTCCACCATGCCTAAGGGTCGCGTAGAGGTCGTTCACAATGGTCGATGGGGGCGTGTCTGCGGACAGAACTGGGATAAAGCAGATGCAAATGTACTCTGCAGGTAGGTCAATACTTGTACTTATGCATAATCATGGCTCTATGATATTCGTCCTAAGGCTTTAGATGAAAAATATGTATAGTTTTTTTTTGTGGGAAGTGGTAGGGGGGGGGGGAGGGGAGGGAAGGGCAGGGCGGGGAGACATGTACACCCAGGCTTGTGTTAATATCTTGGCATTATGAACGTTCTGTTGACTCTCGGACAATTGTAGTAAGTACTGCTGCTGATCATCAGGGCCCTGTTGCATAGAACTTACCATTGATGGTCATTTTGCCATCGATGGCAACTACCATGGTAACAGGGCTCAACAGCCAATCAAAATCAAGGTTTCCATGGTAGTAACCATTGATGGCAAAGTTACCATCACTGGTAAGTTTTGTGCAACGGGGGCCCAGAAGTCTTCCATTGATGGTCATTTTGCCATCGATGGCAACTACCATGGTAACAGGGCTCAACAGCCAATCAAAATCAAGGTTTCCATGGTAGTAACCATTGATGGCAAAGTTACCATCACTGGTAAGTTTTGTGCAACGGGGGCCCAGAAGTCTTCCATTGATGGTCATTTTGCCATCGATGGCAACTACCATGGTAACAGGGCTCAACAGCCAATCAAAATCAAGGTTTCCATGGTAGTAACCATTGATGGCAAAGTTACCATCACTGGTAAGTTTTGTGCAACGGGGGCCCAGAAGTCTTCCATTGATGGTCATTTTGCCATCGATGGCAACTACCATGGTTACAGGGCTCAACAGCCAATCAAAATCAAGGTTTCCATGGTAGTAACCATTGATGGCAAAGTTACCATCACTGGTAAGTTTTGTGCAACGGGGGCCCAGAAGTCTTCCATTGATGGTCATTTTGCCATCGATGACAACTACCATGGTAACAGGGCTCAACAGCCAATCAAAATCAAGGTTTCCATGGTAGTAACCATTGATGGCAAAGTTACCATCACTGATAAGTTTTGTGCAACGGGGGCCCAGAAGTCTTCCAGATGCAGTCTGGTGTGTATCTCAAAATGCCTGTTTGAATGTTTGAAGCCAAGTCAGATGAAAAAAACATTAGTGTTAAAGCCTTGGGGGATGTTCATGCTCATCCATCCTGTTGTTTATCTTAATTTGCCTTAGTTATAAAGACTTTGTTGATGTTGGGTGATCCAGACGTGATCTTTGCTGATCCAGACATGATCTTGAGTTTGTTCAAAGCTAATTCAGCTCTGGGTTAAGGTGCTTTCATACGGGCTCGGGCTTACTCTGACCCGGGGACAACTCGGGCCCGCTGCAAAAATGGTCAGTTTGTGCAGGTTTAGGGTTAGGGTTAGGGTTATGGTAAAATGACCAAAAAATGACAGTTTTTACAGCGAGCCGAGTTGTCCCTGGGTCCGAGTTAGCACGGATTCTTTCATTCATGTATTATTTACATATTGATTCTTTATATTTTCTGGGAGTTTTACAACAGCACTTCTGAAACCTAAAGAAAAATCTAGATTCAGTCTCTTTGGCAATGCTTAGCTCCATTTTGATCCTCTCCCTTTTCAGGCAGTTGTACAATAGCTCTGCTGACGCCGTGGGATCATTCGAGCCTGGAACTGGTGTGGCCTTCATGACAAACTTCAATTGCAGAGGCAATGAGACTAGTCTCCTTAAGTGCAGCTACGATAAGAGAGAGATCACTGACTGCGAGAGTGATGCTACTGTTGTATGTAAAGGTAAGTGGGAGATTTAGCAGCAGTTGAAGAAACTGAATGGAAGTTGTTGGGTTATACTCCTTATGTAATACAGGCCTGATAATTGCCTGATTTAAATCGGTTTCTCAATTTTTTATTTTTTTTATTTTTTTAAAACATTTTTTTCTGATTTTCCTGATTTTTCTCCATTCTTCTCTATTCTTCTATATTTTCCCCTATTTTTTCCTAATTTTCTTACTCAAAAGGGGGAATGTTGTTAGATGCCATTTTTTCCCCCTGAGTCCTCTTTTTTTTTTACTCACGGGGGCGTGGTTGAGGGAAGAAAAAAAACGTGCTGACTATCACCCCTGGTAATATAGTAGTCTTCTTGTGTATTGTGAGGTTTGGGCTTCATGAAAGTGATATAACATTCATTCAGTCTTTCTGGAAAGCACAGTCAGTGATGACACAGCATTAAAAAAACGTACACACAAATGACATCATGGTTTGGTCTGAAGTTTACAGCTACTTTGACTCGTGATTTGAGCATGAGAGAATTTAAAGAGTATTTCTCTTTTGCGCTGTTGGTATATTTTGTTATCAATGAATAGATGACTAATCAAGAAATATATCAAAACAAATCATACTTATTCCATGTTTCCTGTCTGATCTACTTTTGAATTTGCAAATAGAAGAAATTCTCTGCAAGTCACTCTTTTTAATTTTTTTTTAATTGTTGTATCTAAGGGTGCGTTTATTGACCAAATTTTTGGCTAGAATCAGGTTTCTCAAACGCAGGGTGCTACAAGAATTTTTTTCACCACTTGCCCTGTCGGGCAAGTGGGTTTTCAATTTACTTGCCCAAACAATATTTCCACTTGCCCAAAACTTTAAAGCGAAAAAGGACTCGAGGTTAAAGCATTTATTATCTCGTAATGATAAGTTAGTGTTTTAGATAGCAAATTAATGCACATACATGTACAGTGTAACTGTACTGAATAATAACCTAATATGTCAAAGAAAATGGTCAACAAAGGATGGTTGAAGGTTTAAAAAACGCATTTTATTGATTCTCGGCTGGCGGTGCCTCCATGTTTACTAGCACAATCGAGAAAAAACAGCTGATCAACGCACGTGTGTGTCTGTGCAAGCCGCTGTCATTTGGAAACGTAGGCTAATTTTCAGCTGTTAATAATTTGGGTCAACTCTTCCATCAAGAAACGTCATGTAAATAATGGGTAATCAACTATTTTAAATAAAGTACGGACATTTTTATTTCATCATTCACTGCTATAAATATCATGCCAAAATTTGTAAATTCTTACTAAATAATAATATTGAAGATATTTTACGATAAATCTCGGATAAGTATGCGAAAACTAGACTAAACAACGTCGCTAAAACCATGAAAACAAAACAACAACGGCTTATATTCTGGGGGTCTCGATACTATTATCAAAATGACTCGCTCGGTCGGATCTTGAGACCGCAGTAATAAATTGAAAACGAGACAAAAACATTCATCTGATTTATATGAGCAGCGAGTTTTAAATAATATGTTCACAATCATTAACAGTCATTATGAATAAATATCAAACATTTGACTTTTTGTACTTACTAGAAAATCCCTGTTGTTTATTCCATTCCGATTCGCACGTGTTCATTTCCCTAGAATAATGACGTCATATTTGGCGTGATTCAACCAATCGGCAATCAGAGAATAGCAAAGGCCTGTCGGTGCGGCCTGCAGAGCTAGAGAGAGAGAGCGCGAATAAGCTCGCAGCTGGTACGATCGCGCTAGCTGTCTCTAGCTAGCTCACGGCCGGCCGTGCGTGGAGGCGGAGCGGCATTCATGGCTTGAAGTGTCACTGTTGCATGCGCGCTGAGCTAGCTGAGCTGGCTAGCTGTCTGTGAAGTTTTTTCGAAATCGGAACGATCGCTTTTTTGCTTCTGGATTTTGACGACGGGTAAGAAGTTGACGGGTGAATGGTAGAGTTCTTGGACACTAGGAAATTACTGTAAAAGTATCACTTGCCCGAATCGGGCAAGTGATAATTTGATTTACTTGCCCGACGGCTCAATTTGGTTGCCCCGGGACGTCGGGCAAGCGGGTTTGTCGCGCCCTGCAAACGTCTTTCAGGCAAATTTAGAAGGTGATAAACTGAAGGTGAGAAACTGTCTGCTTCCCGGGTCAAAACAGCTGAGCAGACACAAGGCCTTTATTTTGAATCGTGAAGAGACGATAAACGCGACATCCCACAAATCACTTTCGTATAGTGGGGTTCGATAGTGGGGTATGATAGTGGGGTACGATATGTACATATCTAGTGGCAAGACCCAATAAACGCACCCTAAGTTGAGGGCTGCGGGCACGTCAAGCTACTTTGCTTATTTCTGTAGCCTTCCTGCATCTAATGTATGTTAATTATGCATTCAATATATTTGTTTAATTTCATTTATTATCTGTATACAATTATATACACTTAAAATATTGTATCAAACCATATTATGTTCATGAAAATGTATGATGAAAAAAAAAAAGTTGCAGAAACCAATAAATCAAATTAAATTGAATCAAATCAAATATATGTATTGAAGGACATACAAATGAAATCACATCGTCCTACATAAGATTCATTGTTTCCACTTTTGATCCACAAGAGGAATGAGGCAGAAGTTCTGTAAAAGAAGAAAAGATTTGTTCAAGGATGGAGGAAAACAGCAAATCAAACTGAAGTATTAGTACCTGTAGTAAGGAGTTCCTTTAAATGCTGTGAGCGTCGAAATCGGCAGCCTAGCATAGCCGGGTAATGTTGGAGCGCCTTGAGGACCTTGCAAGGTCGATGCGTGCGCTATATAAGAATCCAATATTATTATTAGTAGTAGTAGTAGTATATTTGTAAAGCACTTAGAGACATTTGTATTAAGCGCTATATTTAAATAAAATAAATATTTATCATTTTCTCCTGAAGGTGGTATCAGACTGGTGGGCGGAAGGACTCCATTGGAAGGAAGAGTGGAGATATTCCATGATGGACAGTGGGGGACGATCTGCGATGATGGTTGGGACTTCAATGATGCACAGGTAGGAATTGATGGATAGATAGATAGATAGATAGATAGATAGATAGATAGATAGATAGATAGAAGGAAGGAAGGAAGAGTGGAGATATTCCATGATGGTCACTGGGGAACGATCTGCGATGATGGTTGGGACTTCAATGATGCACAGGTAGATAGTGATGGATGGAGGGAGGGAGAGATTCCATGATGGTCACTGGGGAACGATCCGTGATGATGGATCTGTGATTATTTTTGACAGACATGGCGCTTTATAAATGTTCACTATTATTATTATTATTATTAATAAAAAGATTGAGAGAGGGATACATGGATTGAAGAAGGAATGGATGGATGAGTCCTTGGAGGGATGTAATGAACGAGAGATTGAGGGGAGGAAGGAGAATTGAAGATGAAGGAATAGAAGAAAGATTGGATGGATGATGGTAGGGGGAAAGGATAGAATAATTTAGGGACGAATTGATGGAGGGACATGTTTGAGGAGGGATGGAGAGATGAACGGTTGGATTTAGGGAGGGAGGGATGGAGGAATGTTTTGATTTAAGAATGAACATACTCCATGATGGCTCTTGAAAACATGATTTGTAGGCTATAGGAATGCAAGAATTAATTGATGGAAGGATGTTCAAGTTGATGATTATAAAGATGGAGAGATTGAGGGATATCTAGTTAGTATGAAACAGGGATAGAATACAAAGAAAAATAGAAAATGATCAGATTAGAAATTTAAAATTTAATTTTAAAGGTGTTCCTTTCTATTTCAGGTGGTGTGTAACCAACTTGGAGGCTATGCTGCCTTCGCAGCCAAGTGCTGTCAAGCTTATGGGCCCGGGACCGGACAGATTCTAATGGATGGGGTGAACTGCGTCGGTACCGAGAGCACCCTAGAGAGCTGTCCTCATGAGGGATGGCAGTCACATAACTGTCAGCATTACGAGGATGCTTCAGCTATCTGTTCAGGTGAGAGACTCCATTGGACTTGGGTGCTCTGCTTGTATAAACTAGATGTAGCTGTCAGTCATTCATACATTTATTTTGGATACTTATTTTTTGCTACTTACAGGTATCGGCTTGCACAGTGATACATGTAGATATACAGTAGGCTACCGGTTGCACCGTGTGAGAGAGGGGGGAGGATTGGGGAGTCCTGAAAAGGACTGTCTGTAATTTTTCTTGAGCTTATTGTTCTAAAGAGAACTATAGCGCCAGTTGGAGAGGATGGGTAGAAGGAGTGGCTTGACGTGGGTTGACTATCTGTCATCAGGAGTTTTTATGACTTTCACCTCTGCACTTTTTTTTAAATGTTGATAATGTTTTTTTGGAGACAATACCATGATAATACTGCCGCGGCACTAATGTCCTTTGGCAAGACACTGATCTACATTTGCCACACTCAACCCAGGTGATGTAAATGGGTACCTGGCAGGAATTAATTCCTTGAAATGCTAGAGCGCTGTAATGGCAGCCGCGCTAAAGCCAGGTTAATAATCTGGAGCGCCAGGAGTGTCAAGTCTGACAGACATGAGCGCTATACAAGAACCCACTATTATTATTATTATTTTGTTCTTGCAGACATCAAACTCACAGCCCCCAATGGCACGACCTCCACCAGCACTCTAGAGGGGCGTGTTGAGATCCTCCTAGATGGAGAATGGAAGTCCATCTGTGCTAAAGGATGGGATTCTAGTGCCGCACAGGTCGTCTGCACTCAGCTCTACAACACCGATGTCAAAAATGTAAGTGTACCTTGACCTACCTTGACCCAAGCCTTCCACACCATCTGGGAGATGTGTGATGGCTTCTGCTTCATGACCTCAAGCCAGATCCTCCTATCTTGTGACGTTCTGGTCGTTTCTGTGAGGGATCCCAGACATCTAGTAGCACAATCTAACCATTTCTTGGCTGTACATCAATGCTTTTCATCTCGAGTCGAAAGGGCTTTATCAAAATGACTTTTGAAGTTTTGAAGAAAGTGTGTTGAAATGCTTTTTATGTATTGCATAGTGTGAGGAGAGTTTAGGAACAAGTGATTCTTAAGTCCTGTAAAGCCAGGAAAAGGTTGCTACATGATACTTTTTCATATTGTATCAATGAATTTATTCACAGTGCGCAACTTCAACAAATTCTGTTTAGATGCTGTTTATAATAATAAGTATCGGCTTGCATGGTGATGTAGATATAATACAGTAGGCTTATGATTGCACCATGTGAGAGAGGGGGAGGAATGGGGAGTCTTAAAAAGTACTTTCGGTAATCTTTATTTTTCTTGAGTGTGCGTGTAGTCCTTTACAGGACTACACGCACACTCAAGAAAGAAAGATTACTGACAGTCCTTTTCAGGACTCCCCATTCCTCCCCCCTCTCTCGCATGGTGCAACAGTAAGCCTACTATAAATTCTGTACAGTTGTTCACAGACCAAATAGCCTGAAATTTTAAGAATCTGAACCACCAGCAAAATGTTTTCTTTCGGACAGTTTTGAGAAAAGGGACTTAAATCAGGGAAAATTACAGGATTTCCTTGGCATATAAAAGAAGAAGAAGTCCATCTCTGATGTTTCATGAATGAAAATTGCATCCTTTGGATGATAAGCTATTGTTTATTAGGTGTAAAATGCCTCCGTTAATAATCCTAATATTTCGGTACTATTCAGGAAATGTCAGGGAAAATTCATCGAAAAATGGATAAAAATGATAATGATACTATGATAGTCAGTTTAAAACAACCTTTCTTAGCGGTTTGCATTGTAAATATTATTAGCAAAAAATCAGCAAATTTGCTTTAAAGCCCGTCTGCACTAGTTCGGCCAGGAGGGATGAGACCTCCCTGCATGGTCATTGACACAGGTGGTTATCTCATCAACTCAGCTCTCAATTAACATAAGAAAAAGAGGATCATGGGGGACCAACGGGCACCGCTTAGGCGTTGCTTTCTATATAGAGGGAGCAAGTAGCTACAAGTAGTGCAGTGGGGCTTTAAAGAAATGCTAGGAATCCTAACTTGCATGATTACCATGACTTTCGATTCATCAGGTTACATTGGTGCCCGCCAAATCATCCCAAGACACAGGGGTGACGGACTTACGATGTCTTGGTACAGAGAAGATGCTCTCAGAGTGTCCAAGCATCACATCGCACGTCCTCTGCCCTAACAAATACAGAGCCGCTGTTCAGTGCAAAGGTAAGCTCTCCTTCTGTCTTGTTTGTATATCCTTCTCACGACAGGAAGTTTTAAATTGATCAGCTTAACTCATGAAGCTCTAAACAGCCCCCCCCCAAAAAAAAAAACAAATGAAAAATGAAAAAATGAAAAAATGAAAAAAATGGGGGGAAAAATGAAGGAAAAAAGAAAAGAAAATTGAAACAACAAATTTTGCAGAGATTTCCAAAAATTTTATGCAGAAACGCATTGCAGATGGAGGTGAAAAGGTAGCTTCATGAAGCCAAGTCTCTTAAACATACCTACAATACCTGTACATGAATGTAGTATGATGTGCACTTCAATCGAGGCTTTTGCTGAAATGTTCTTTTAAGGGCGTGGCAGTACGCTGTCGTGTTTGAACGTAGTTTTAAGCTCACAACATTCATCAATTTTATATTTGATATGATATACAATGTCCATGCACATATATATGTACAATTTATACTGTGTGTTATTTTCTTTTCCTTCTCTTGTCATTCTCCAGTGCAAAATTCATTAACCTTTTCCTATTTAATGATAATTTTGTTATACCATGATCAATTCATCACCATAACCATCATTAATATTGCACTGTTCTTATATCCTTCTTCTGAGGAAAACAAGAGCTCATTTAAAACATGGTTCATGCACTTGTTTCTTCATCAGCTCATTTTGAAAACACTGATGTAAAAACTCTGATAGAAGAAATGTATTTACTAATGCATGATGCACTACGAAATTGCTTCATTTAACCATGTTTTTAACATTTCCTTCATATGTAACATGACTTGACAACTTCAAGATACCTTGATGTACAGGAACATAAAATATATCAAATCATCTACTTTTTGCTGTCTCTCTCTCTCTCATGAAGCAAAAGTAATCAATAGTAGAATAGTCTTTGAAATCCAGGCCACAGAAACAAGATTGATGAGTTGAACAAGAACTGTGGTAGTCATGATAATCTATAAGGATATAGGGGAGCTTCAATATTGCCTGATTTGTTTAGTGAAAGCAAATAATCAAAAGAGTAATAAGATTTGATTCATTGATAGTTATATACATGTAAATAATAGTGAGTGAATAATAAATTAAATAAATTGGAAAAATAAATATAACAGAAACAAATTGGTGAAGGTTTGATCAAGAAATTTATTTATGATAAGTTAAAAATCAAGATTAATATTGAAATGGACTATATCCCATTGGCATTTTTGTCATAATTTATTTTGATATCATGTATACAAGTAGTTAAACTACTTTTCCCTTTGCTGTGTACTAAGGAGTTTTTACAAATGATGTCCTTTCCTTCATCTTGCACCATGTAACTAATGATATAAACTGCATCATTAATCCCCCCCCCAAAAAAAAAAAAAAAAATAAATAAAATAAATAAAAAATAAAATAAAATAAATAAATAAATAAATAAATAAAAATAAAAAATATTTAAAAAAAAAAAAATAATAATAATAGAACAAATTTTAAGCAGAATAAGCTCAGCTTAGCTTCTCTATAAGATTCTTGTTTACAAAAGAAAAAGAAAAAGAAAATATAATCTGCTCTCATTTTTTTAAATGCTGAGCAAATCATATTGACACATGGAGGTCTACACTTGTTTCAACTTAGCTCTCAAACAACGGGGTGAGAAAACTGTATACATACATGGAATTACATCTGAGTCTGTCTGTCTGTATTCAGTTATGATGTCTGTGTATGTATGTTCACATCTTTGCGCACTGTGCATCTTTGAGTGTCAAAAGCTGTATAACGGACGGTTAACAAGTGAATTATTCATACCCCTTGTATATTTGATGTTTTCTGTGTTTTTCGTAACTCAAGAACAAAAAGTGGATTTGTTCAATTACCGGTAGAGCCTTTTTTGAATATTTCAAGATGTAAGCTTTGATATGTCACTTTTTCAAGAAGCATAATTGGGACATACTGGACAAAAAAAATCTTCATATAAAAATATATATATAAACAATTACAAACATTTGTAAGGGTATGAATAATTTAGTTGTTAACTGTACAAGTCTGTTCTTATGCAAATAGAAGAAAGCAAGTGACTTTTATTCTTTTATTTATTTTCTGTACAAGCATGCCGTTTTGTTAACATTACTGCTTCTCATCAAGTTTGAAGAGGAGCACATGTATCAAGACTTAAATGTAATTGTAGAGTGTGCATGTGTGTAAAATACCTCCCGACCCCTCCCCCCCCCCCCACCCTCCAAAAAAAAAAGGAGGGGGGGGGGGGGTTAACTGCCGATGTCACTTGCTTTTTCTGTAGCACATACCTACATGTAGTCAACAGTTATTTGTTGTTCTTTACTGTGGTGAGCAATCTACCTGCATGCCTGTCATTCTGAAATTATCATCTTCACGTTTCACAATTCTTCCTCTTACAGATTATACAGATAAAGGTAACGACTGTCTCTGAATGATTGAAACTAGCTACATGTCCTCTATTAACCTTGTGTTTTATTCTGTTTTAATATAAGGGTGTTACAGAGCCGTCTGCGGTCACTTGCTCCATTGGGTCAGTCTCTGCCATTCAAGTTCACTTTCCCAAACAGCTGTGTAATGATGGGCATCAGATTACATAACCTGGAAAGCATTCATTTTTCGAATACAACTAAAAGTGTGCATTCAAAGAGACACCCATATGCACGTACATGTAGTGTAGCCTTTTTGGCAATCTGTTTCACCTAAATTTGATTAGAGTACAAACTTAAAAGTATGCGTTCAAAGAGACACCCATATGCACGTACATGTAGTGTAGCCTTTTTGGCAATCTGTTTCACCTAAATTTGATTAGAGTACAAACTTAAAAGTGTGCATTCAAAGAGACACCCATATGCACGTACATGTAGTGTAGCCTTTTTGGCAATCTGTTTCACCTAAATTTGATTAGAGTACAAACTTAAAAGTATGCGTTCAAAGAGACAACAATATGCACATAAAATATAACATATCGTTTTGGGCAATCTGTTTCACCAACATGTGTATAACATTTTAAAATGTATCATTACTTTCTTGTATTAACCCAAGAGTAAGAAATATACATGTAATTCAAACAATAAAAAAAGAATAAAATCTCCTCTCAAGGTGCCAAACATTTTTTAAATATTCTGAATGAACTCTCCTCTCATTTAATCCATATGTTAGAGAAACTGTTATCATCATTCCATTATATGACACAAACATGTACATGTTCATGTATGTTCGCACAGACTTGCCCAACTGGTACATTTTCGTTCAAAGCTAATGGGGCAAGTGTCCTACCGAGTCCCCCTTCCCTTACCAGCCTGTAACACCCCCTACTAATGTTGCACTGCTTGTGGTGATATTTGCACTTATCCTACGATGTTATATGCTTTGAGGTGTCTTATTTCATTTTATTTTAATCTAATAATACCCTTCTTTCTTGATTCGGCTTGTAATTGTTTACAGGGATGACTATAAAGTTAGAAAATACAGAGGAGAAACCGGTTATGTGCCGTTGTAGGCCTAACGCTTTCTTTACAGGATTTCTTCTTCTTCTTTTGTTAATCTTCGAAGGGCCATGCTGCGTATCAGGAAGATTTGTATAGAGATCAACAGTTTTGTATTCAGGCATATTAAACACCAGGTTTACGCCCTACTCTTTGCTAGAAGTGTAGCGTATTAACTTGCATAGTGTGTGACTCTCCTACGCTTCCAGTTAACGTTCTGTCCAAGGAATGGAGTGTTTTCCCCTGAACTCGACCCTGCATCAAGAACAAAGGGAGGGGCACGTTGTCCCACAATGCGAAAAGTCATCAGTTCAGCACTTGCTTTAATTCTTGCTATGAAGAAAGGCCCTCTGTTTGATTTGAACACAATGCACATGCTTCTTTCAAAGACACCTCTAAATTGAGTTCAAATTTTGTTTCCTAACAAATTACAAATCTTTAACAAGAATGTTTGTTATTAATTGATTTAAACAATGCATGTTTTCTTTATGACTCAATACCCCTTTCCCCCTTTTTTAGAACGCGTGATTGATATATGATATATTTTGTTAGTATCAAGCTTGGTTTTAGCATGATGATTAAGAAATATCTTTGAGCCTGTGATGATTTTCTTAAAACACAGGAAAATTTGTCTTAAAGGGATCCGGTAACTTTGTCGTAGATCCTTTTAAAAAATCCTTGATTTGGCTCATGCTGCAATGATAATTATAAATATTTAGGTCAGTCAGGAACCCCATGACTTTTACAAGTCGATCGCCTGTCTGATTATCAAGATATTTATGATTGAAAATCGAAATCAAATTTTGCGTTTGCCAAACGGTTTTCATAACACTACAGTCTGTTGGGGAAAACGAGTATGGTAAAACCGGTCACTCAAAGTTTTTACTTTTTTGAGGCACTTCTTGATCATTTTGAAGCGCAATTTTTTGTAGGGGTTCAATATTACAGCATATCACAGACACTGATAACACGTAGGGCCATGTATCTCAGATTTAATGTTGTTAAACGATCCCTTTAAAGCTTGACTTGCTTTGATATTATTGTCATTGTTTTGAGGAAGACAAATATTTTTTTGGCAGCTTTGATGAATTGATGAACTATTAGGATGATACTTCCTAAATTGGTGATGGAATACTGTAATCTTTTTTTCTTTTTTTTAATTGATAAATTAATAATAATAATAATAAAAATATGTAATGGAGCTCTACTTTGTGTGCCCCTTTATTTAGCTTTTACTTAATATTATGCCAGGTCAGAAATACTAATAATGAGATTTGAATATTCATGTAGCTGTATGTGACGTTGTGTGTACATACTATTATATTCTGTTAATGTCTATTGTAATTGTTACATAATTTCATTTGTGGTGTATAAAATCTGTGTTTAATCATATATTTGTGTTCTGTACATGTACAAAAATAGTATCTGTTTTCCTCTTGCTTTTGATTTATTGTCAATGGATTCAGTTTAGTTTGTTTGTTGTTGAAAATTTCAACTCATGCTTTTGTAGTTTAATGTAATAACAATCTTGCACATATATACCTGCACATACGTCATTACCGGTAATCATAGGGGCTTCTGTTTCTACCTGACGATGTGTCTTTTGCTTTACTAGTGTGCTTTTCTTAGTTCTCTGTTTTTTCCCCCTTTATCCACTTCATTTTCTGCCCCCCCCCCTCTTTTGTCTCATACCATTTATTCTGTGTATGTATTCCTCACCTTCCTTCAGTAGCACCACATCTCATTCCAAACTGCACGCCCCTCACTCCCCCTCTTTCCCCCTCCCATCTCTTCCCCCCCCCCCCCATCTCTTCCCCCCCCCCCATCTCTTCCCCCCCCCCTTGCCTCTCATTTCTGTTTCCCTCAGTCATTTCACAAAACTTGTCATAATGACAAATGACAGTTTTTGTTATAATTAAGCTAGTGAAATCCTTGCTTGTGGTTGGCTAACAGCAGATTTGTCACTGATTTTTGTCATATGTCATTGAAAAAAGGCTTCGTGAAATGGGTCCCTGTTTAGAAGTCTCACCAGTAATGATTCCTGTAGCTTTGATTTGTTGTCAAATCTAAACCACTCCGCTATAGGTTTGAGTAAAAAGCATCTTCTAGCTCTTATGCGCATGGTACCGGTACACATATTGCTTTCTCCTTCATTTTTTTTTTACTATATGTAGTGCATTTTGTAGTCTTGCTTATGCCTAGTAATGGTTGGCTGGTACATGTAGTCTCGGAGTGTAGTGTAAGCATAGACATCCAGCTTTACATGCAAAGTGGTAGTTTTTTCTTAATAGTAAAATCCACTCCATGAGGAAGTCTTGTCTTTAAAGCTTTCATTGGAATTAATCATTTTGTGTGAGGATGAGAGATTATTACAATTCTTGTTACACTCTGTCTTTCACGTTAACATTTTCCTTTTTCCTGTGTCATTATCCACAGATTTCATTTGCATTGATTGAAATCTACCGTAATTTCTGTTTTCCAGTGCTTTTCTGTTATCAAGTAATAAATACTGACACACAAATAAACAGAGAAGAAGAAATGTAAGGTCCCCCCCCCCCCCCCTCCCCCCCATTTGGGGAGGGATGGTTTATCTTTAGCAAAATACAGATGTTATTACTTGTAGTACATGTACATGTAAATCCTTAGGATACTACGGTACATGTACATAATATGGTGGTGGTTGACAATGCACAGCGCCCTCTATCAACATGAGTATTTAGCCTAGAAGGTCAACATAGTATCACTGTGGCTGTGTTATATACCCTAGGAGGTAAGCAGATTTAATCAGATTACTTTTCTTTACTCATGTACAAGCTTCTTTCATGTTCATGTACTTACATGGTCAAACCGATCCAACATATCAAGGTACTTTCCTAGGACACTGATCCATGAAGCAAATGTTATCTGTTTCCTGCTTTCTCATGCAGATATACGACTGGTTGGCGGGACTGTAATGTCCGAGGGCGCCATTGAGACTCTGGTGGACGGTGAGTGGGGTCTGATCTGCGGCAACGATTGGGGCATGGAGGAGGGGCAGGTGGCTTGCCGTCAGTTGGGCTACTGCAGCGCATTTTCCGTCGACCGGGGCTGGACACCAAAGATCGACGAGAGGAACCTGATGCACTGGCATTCGATGAACTGCACCGGAAAAGAAGAGAGATTGAGAGATTGCCCTAAGTCGGGGGGTTCGTTCCCATGCACGGGGTACAACTTTGAGGCAGCAGTCACATGCAAAAGTGAGTCTCATCTATATGTACACTTACAGAGCTGCCAACCTGTATGATTAAAGCGTATTTAGTACGATAATAAGAGTGAAATACGATCTTAAAATCTTGAAATACGATTTTTCATCTGTTTTACAAAAACAAAAAAAATCTTCTTCAAAAACCCATAAAAACAGCGGAATCACATAGAAACATGTACAAGTAAATCCCTGCAACCCCAACTTTGCTTTACGATTTTCTCATTAAATTTGAGTGAAAGAGCAAACATTTTCCTGAAATTTTACTGGCCCGGAGCCGACGGGCCAATGGTAGTGTCGAGTTCTCGTGAAAATCTGATTTTTCAGGATACTCAGTCTGTTTTTTTTGTGTCAAGAGGTTGGCATCTCTGCACTTACCTTCCGTCTTTCTCTGATCATCTTTAAAACTCATGATTGCAATTTGGCCCTCGCTAAACCATTTGGATAGGTGGGGAGGGGGGGGGGGGGAGTGTTGGACCAAATGCTGTGAAGAGTAAAAGTAAGTTGCGAGATTATCAAATTTCAGTGGATAGAACTTTGAAGCATCAGTGATGTGCAAAAGTGAGGCTTCTCTACCTCCTTTTTTGGTCATCTCTGAAACCATTAATTGCAATCAGGGGATGTCATTATATCACTTGGAGGGGGGGGGGGGGGGGGGGGGAGAGGGTTGTTAGACCAAATTTACTGTAAAGTTATCAAATATACTGCAACAAGACATGTTGACAAGGGTAGAAGTATATTCATGAACCAGTCAGGTCATTATTTGATCTTTCAAAATTGGTGCCCACACTGTAACAAATGACCTTTGCTCTTTGTCCAATATGCAGATTGGTGCGATCAACCCGGATATATCATGCACGGCACGTGGTCGCCACGGAGACTACGCTATGGGCTCAACAGCAAAATCTCATTCAGTTGCGATGATGGTTACGAGTTGCATGGAGTCCAATTCATGGAATGTTTGGAGGTATGCGAATGGAACGCTGGCATACCAATATGTAAATGTAAGTGTAAATGTTATATCTTTTTGTTTCTTCATTTTGTCTGTATACAGATAGATACAGTGGAAGTGCGAAGCATTGTTAGAAAAACACTGTCAAAGCCAACCTTTGTGATAACAAAGTCATTTGACAGGTAATTTTTCTTCATTTTGAACTTTAGCCCTGGTATATTAAACAAGGTTTGATGTATGAGTATGTACATTGAAAGGAGTGCCCAAGGGAGACAATACAAATGGTCTTTATAGGCAGGTGGTCTTCATTCACAGGTTCCTTTAGTACATGTTTCAATGAGAAACCAATATCAAGGGAAACTAAAATTTGGTCTGCCGGGTATGTAGACAGTGTTCTTTCTATACAGGTGGTTGCTAAAGCGGGTTTGGCTGTTTTAAAAAAAAAATTAAAAAAAAAAAAAAAAAAAAAAAAAAAAAATCGAATCTGGGGGGCGTTTTATTTTCCAGGCCTCTGATTGGTCAAATTTAGTCAGCGCTGTCAGTTGTTGGGAGACAAATGTTGATGAAATGCCCCCTGATGTCAGTCAAGGTGTCATTGACATTACAGAGTACATGTATATGTGAAAACATCATTTTTCTATGTTTGATTTTTTTTTTTGTAAACCAGACTCACATACAGGAGGTGGTGGAACAGGAGGTGGTGGAACAAGCCCTATTACAAGCAAATCTGCAAGCGGTAAGACAAATATTTATCTTTTAAATACTTGTTCTCTTTCTTTCTTTTTTTTTCTTTCTATATGTTGTAACCTACTCAAATTGTACTTTTGTATACAGAGCTTTTATGTAGTTTCATATTGTGCACTTGTGCATCTGGAGGGTTTGATTTCAACTGGATTTGGTGCCCTATAGATCTCATATTATAATTATGGTTATTATTAGTAGTAGGATTTTTAGCAGTATTGGTATTGTTATTATTATTAAATTATCATTATTAAAGGGCAATCCAACCCAAATAGACAACTACTCTAAACGAAAGCTGAAAAATCAGAGAAGCAAACTGATGAAAGTTTCAAAATAAATCTGACAACATATAAGAAAGTTATGAATTTTTGAAAGTTGTAATCACTATACGCATGGGCACTTCAAATTGGCGGAAGCGGTAATGTCAATGTAATGCAGTGCCGGACTATTTTCTCATATGTTCCAACATATAAAATGAATAAAATTTAAATTGTTCAAAAATTCATGGCTCAGGAGAGTCTTTTCTGTATTATTAAAATAATATGCTATCTATAATAATTTTTGAGTAGTACATCCGGGGAGAAGGAGCTTAGTGATCTTATGTGTCAAACATTAATAACTTTGGTCCGATTCATTTCAAACTTTTGCCATTCTGTTTTTGTTATTTTTCTGCTTTCATACAAATCAACTTACATGTATTACAAAGGTTGAATTGCCCTTTGATACTGATGAAGCTACAAGTACCTAGGATAAAAATACTTATCGTTTTTTTGTTGTTGCTTGAATAATGTATTCTAAATTGTTTATATGTTTGTTCATTTTTTCTTTGATGTTCATTGCAGGTATCCACCCAGCCGGTATATTTTTCATCGGTCTCTTAGTAGGGTTGATTGTTGTTGTGATATCGTATGGATTGATTAAGTACATCAAGCGGCGGTCTACTAGCCCTTCGTAAGTATTCTTCAACACCTTTGGACGTAAACAAATTATGTGTTATCGATTTTTCTCATGGTGAATATTCAGAAACGCTGGGCCGTCCAACTTTTGGCACAGCAACTTATATAGTTGTCAGATTTCATACCAAACTTGAGACGTAAGACATATTTCAGGCCTAATAATAACTCAATTTAAATCGCTTTCCCAATTTTTTATTTTGTTCCTGATTTAAAAAATAAAAAAATCCCCAACTTTTTTGTTCTTCCCGATTTTTTCCTTATTTTCCCCTTATTTTCCCTATTTTTCCCCAATTTTCTTTCTCAAAACGGGGAATGTTGTTAAATGCCATTCCCCCCCCCCCCCTGAATCCCTTTTTTTTTTACTCAAGGAAAAAAGTGCTCTCTATCACCCCTGATATTTAAGGCATGAGACTATTTCTATCTGTTTTTGTATATATCCATCCATGTGTAGTGATATATCATGTAATTCAATGTAAACATAAAAATGATCAATTACATTTATTAGCTAGCTACCTTTATCTAAAATGAGGTTAAAATTTTGGCTCTTCTAGACAGTCCCTGTAGAAGGCTCCTTTCTCACTTGGCTTTGAACATTAAAGAGGCCACTTGTACTACGTGGATATCATTTTGGCCTAACAAATCTGTCTTTTGTTTTAATTACCCAGTTCTCCTTTAAAATTGCCAATTTATTTCATTATCTTGGAACTTATCAAATTTGTATTTCAGCAGGCTGAAAAGAATAGTTGAATGTCTATGAAGTGTGGAATATCTCTTAAAGCCACACTGTCCTACTTGTAGCTACAGTACTTGCTCCCTCTATATAGCAAACAATGCCTAATCAGTGACCATTGGTCCCCCATGATCCTCTTTTTCTTATGTTAATTGAGAGCTGAGTTGATGAGATAACCACCTGTCCAGTGACCTTGCAGGGCAGTCTAATCCCTCCCATAAACTAGTACAGATAAGCTTTAAAATCGTAATGGTGAAATAAACAAATTTGCTATGATTTTACTTGAATCTTTTAAAATTGTAGATTCAATATCGGTTGCTTTAATTTCTTTCTTCACTATTTCAGGACTTCTTCGAGCAGAGCGGGTAACATTTTCAGACCGCGCAAGCAACTTGACGAGATGGAGGAACCGGTCCTCAGCTTCCAGTCGATGAACATGGATAATGAAGAGAACGGGGATGCCATCTGATATCGTACTGGGTAGTCATGATAACAGAGTCATCCAGGATGGAGTCAGGGAAGGGGGAGAGAGTGACTAATTGAATATTGACTGGAATATTGACTCTTTAGAACTAATGGACCTCACAATTATGCACCATATACGCAGAACTGGATTATTCACGATGTTTTGCACCTCAGTAACAGTGTAATATTTCGAGAGAGAGGAGTTACTGTCAAGAAGAGTCATGTCCTCCAACTTACTTTCTTTTTTTTTTTCCCTCATTAGTTTTTTGTTAAAAACGATTTTGTGACTAAATATTTGGTTAGTCATGACTAGTTAGTGTGATACTAAGTCCATGGTGGTGCACAGTGATAATATTAAAAGCAACATTGTTTTAGCGGTTATTTTGGTAAAAAGATGTATGCGATACGAGAGTGGCAAGTGGTTAGTCACCAAATCAAAGGTAATCAGTTGGTCGCCAATTTTTCTTTTTTCAGTCATTATGACTTGAATCAATAGAATGATGAGCTCTAGTCTTGTGTTGACAATTTGAGGGGGAATATTTAACTCCTTGAATACCGAAATCTCCTATTCCAAAAGGGTTCCCAAAGGAACTGTTCGGTTCTAGTAGGAAAAGGGTTAAACTCAAGCTTATGATTCCAGTGAATGTACATGAACTGCACACAAGTCATGCTGTGGATGATGGTTTGACTAACTTTAAGACATGTCAAAAGATGTATGCCACGTCTAGTAATCAAATAGTCAAGTTAATTTCCTCTCAAAGGAGTCGCTAGAAAGTTGTTTGAGGTTGATTTAATGTGTGGGGATTGCTGCTTGAGAATCAATTAATGCATGGATGGTTTGACTAACTAAACATGTACCTAATACTACTACTACTACTAATTGCCTAACTCTAATATGATACATGGCACAGTTTAAAGAATTTCTTGACTAACTTCAAACACGTAGATGAAATGATACCTGTGGTATGGCCCGTGGCCATGCTACATCCATGTAATTTGACTGGTTTTGATTAACTTGACTAACTTTGTTACACAGGAAATGATTTGACTAACTTCAAACACGTAGATGAAATGATACCTGTGGTATGGCCCTTGGCCATGCTACATCCATGTAATTTGACTGGTTTTGATTAACTTGACTAACTTTGTTACACAGGAAATGATTTGACTAGCTTCAAACATTTAGATGATCTGGTATTTGTGATATTGACTATGGCCATACTACATCCATGTAGATTTTATAGGTTAACAGATTTTGACTAACCTTAAGGGTCACATTGCACAGTTTAAAGCTAATCTTGAGCTCTGGTAGACTATGGGAATCATATTTTGAGAGAAAATTGCTATGACTCATTCTGTATTGTTTATCCTGCAGACGATTTGTTGTTTGAACCAGTGAAATAAAAACAAACGCACAAACACTTTCAATATCAAGGTCACTTAAAACGAAAGCTAAATATGATACTCCTCTTTACTAAGCTTAAAAGTGCATTGAATAAAACCAATATTACAAGTCATTTAGCTTAGCTTAACTTAACTCGCGCAAAAGCACCAATGATATGAAATCTTTTAAAAATTAACAAACTTTTCTGCCTCAAATATTACATTCATACTTGATAAATGAATAATAACTGCCTTTTTAATAATTACAATGTATTTTCATCAGGGTTTAAATTCAGCTTATTGAGCAATGTACCAGTAACCTTAAGTTCATTGGATAGTCTACCCTTTTGTTACTGAAGGCAGAAACAAACAGTAAAGCGGAGCTTGTTGTAAAACTATTGAAATGTACATGTAAAATGTTATATATACAGTCCATTACTCCTAATGGACGTATCTACCATATTTTTGAATGATATTGGCCTAAGAGGATGGGGGTGATGAAGAAAAATGAAGAATTGCAATAAGCATTTGAAAAATGTGAGAATTGTTTGAAATTTTATTTCTTATAATTCCAGAAAAAACACTGGATTGTGCTTTCGATATTAGTTGCAAGTGTTGTTATTTTCTAGTAGTCATGTTTTAATTGTAGTCTTGTGTTTTGTTAGTGTCAGTTCCTTGTGCTTGTAGTTTAAGAGTATTTTCCAATGTAAAAATTATCATGATATTATGTAGGATTTTCAGTCTGTTCGAAGCCAGAAGGGGGTTAACTCATATACTTTCACACAAAGTCTGTTTGGAGCTGGAGGAACGTTATCTCATATACTTTAATAACAAAGTTAACACCCTCTTGGTTCTTACCTGACGATATACATGTAGGTGGCTTCAGTGAGAGACAGGCCACTTGTCTACTATAGCTGCTGTAAAATCATTCTTGGTTGGGCTTTGCGTTCAGGCTTTTATGGTGCTTCAAAACAAGCCACATTTTCTGTTAACTCTTTTCCTCTCTTTCTTACACCCTTTACTTGTTTTTTGTCTTGTGTTTCTTTCTACTGTCCTTAACTGTGTCTCTTTGTCTCTCGTTCTTTTCTTGACAAAAACATGTACATTCCCTTCAGACTATTAATATTTCTATTTTGCATCTCCCCCCCCCCCCCATCCTCCTCCTCCTCCTCCTCCCCTTCCCTTCCTTCTCTCCCTCTCTGTTTCTCTGTAAATTCTTGTTTTTCTGTCCATCTTTCCCACTCTCAATTTCTGCCTCACATCCTCTCGCTTTCTTAATTCATCTCCCTAACTCTCTGTCTGTCTGTTAGTCCCTCTCTCTCTCTTTCTCTCTCTTGATCCCTTTTTCACTTTGTCATTCTCTCAATTTGTCTCACTATCTCCCGTTCTCTCTCTTTCTCTCACTTCTTGTCCCTACATTTTCTCTTCCTATTCAGATCTATCGGTTTATCACTGGTGCATGAATCGTGCCATGCATTGGCATGTAAACTTAAATTTAGATTGTTGACTTAATCTGTGTGTACAAAGCCTTTCAATGTCCATGTCTTTCAGCTCATAAACATGGGAGTTTAATGAAAGATTTCAATATGAATTTTCACTAAAAATGCTTATTTGTAACTGCTTCTTTTTCAAATGACATGTGTCTTTTCTAAATTGTTTTGCATATTCAGTTTACGACGGACATATTCTAGAGTGACTGTACATCATAGAGCACATATCATTTGATTTTCTGTACAAATATATTTGAAAATTCATTACTTTCAGTTTTCTCTTTCATTTTTCTTCAATTGCTTTCAAATTACAGTGCCTAATTCTGCCTAGATACATGTCTAAACAATTCGAGAATGTATATATTTGTGTTGTGTTTGAATAAGATTGAAAGTGTACTTTCTTTTGTACATTATGTTTAGTTATTGTGAAATGAATACAAACTAATCATAACTATTTCTTCTCAGTATTATTTTGTAAATACACTTGGAAAATATGCATTGTGAATGTATATTTCATGAAATTTCAAGTATTGGCTTGCAGGTTCATCCGATCAATTTCAATGTAATGCCTCAACATTGGGATTTGTAAATTGAATGAAATGAATTTTGCAAAATATTTTCTATTCCAAATTCAGGTAGAATGAGAAACTGCAAAAAGAGGATATGTTTGTTATTTGCTTAGTTTGTCAAAGTGTGCTTGTATAAATTTTCTTAGCAGGATTTAAATTTTCTATTTTTAGGGATTAAATTACAGTGGAATTCATAGTGTCAATGGCATTGATTATTATGGCAATTTGATATTACAAAAGACGTGGTAATAACAGGAATAACGCAATTTTGATGCAATTGTAACATTTCATAATTTTCTTTGCAATGTATAATCATTTTTGTTTTGAGAATCATTTTCTTTATGTAGGATAATCATGGACTAAGTATATATTTTATATCAGCAAGCATAGAAAAGGAAGTAATTTATGTTGTCAAAGATATGGAGAGTACATGCCAACCCATGAAAACAATTCATAATTGTTATAGATTCAGCTTTATTACTATTACCAGTACAATGACTAGAATTATTGATATGATTGCTATATTTAATATTCTATCATATTTTAACACAATCCTTTTAGAATACTTAGCACTTTATAGTTTGGTTTTCAAAACCTTTCTTTTTTCAACATTTTCTTCAGTTATGACATGTTAAGTGTGTACATTCCAATCCCACCCCAGCACATATCATATACGCTTTCTGACTTTTCGACTTTTTGGTCCACATGAAAGTTAGTTGATTAATTTTGGTTTAGCTTTATTTCAACAAAATCCCACTTCAGGAACTGAGCTAAAATATATTTTATATTGTCTATTCTTTGTGATGATGAAGAAGTAAACGGCGATCGAAAGAGTTTGGATAGTTAATGTAACTAAACAAGTTTAAATAGACCATTTTCGTAATGTAATAAAATTCAATGCACAAATCTTTGTCAAGTGCCTCGTTACAAATATTTTCATTCACCTGTTATGAATAGTTGTATTTCAACAGTCAGAATGTGAATTGCATACATTCTGTGTTGTTAGGTAGGACACGCCGCAATGTTTGAAATTGAAAATATTGTAAAAAAAACAAAAAGTGTTCTTCATTGTAAAAAGCGATTGCGTGCTTTCAACAAGACATAATGTTGGTCCAGGCCTTAAAATTTATATTTCGACATAGTTGTTAACCATGGTTAAACTGAGCTTGAAGCTCTCCTTTAAATGTTTTTTGGTACATTAATTATTTTGATCCAGTATGTATTTATCCTTTAATGTTGCTAATACACCCTGTACAATCAATATACTCGCCTGCCTTATCACATTACAATAAATACATGCCAATGTTCTATATTTAATAGCTTAATGAGGTCTTTGCTCATATACCAATGCAAATGTAAAGAATAAAATATGGTAACATTCCAAGTTTGATGGTAAGAGTTATGTTTATAATTGCTTGATTTGTTTAAAGGGAAATCTACCCTTATATTTAGATGATGAGAGTTACAGATGCGAGCGCTTTCGATGGAAAAAGTAAAATAACAAATAAGATAGTACATGACTTTTAAATTGAAAGTTCAATTTTATGTCCCAAGCAGCCAGGCTTGCACTTTGTATGGTTTCGAAGGACACGTTGACCCTGAAATCAGCCAAGATGCTATTGTTTGCTTGTCACAATTTCAAAGCATGCGATTGACTACTGGCATGGTCCTTCTCCGCCTTCGATCTCCTTCTAATTCTTTTTAGGGCTTTCACTGCACAATCGGGTTTCGGCACACACTGGCCACTATCAGACACCATCTTGTTTTGTATGGTGTCTTCAAATGTGTTGTATCAGGGAAGAAATAACAGCAACAAAAAAATCCCTCCTGGGAGGATATTCCCGACGTCAGGGCCCCGTTGCGCGAAACTTACCATTGATGGTAACTTTGCCATCAATGGTCACTACCATGGAAACCTTGATTTTGATTGGCTGTTGAGCCCTGTTACCATGGTAGTTGCTATTGATGGCAAAGTTACCATCAATGGTAAGTTTAATGCAACGGGGCCCAGGCTTTTAAATGCTCGAGGAAAGATGAGAGAGCATGAAAGAATGAACAATTGCGAAAAGTCGAATAATCGTTGATTTACACCTCTCCCATCACAAGTTTGGAAATGAAGTTATTGTTCTCTGTATTTTCAAATACATGCTAACTTCATGTAGGCCTCATTCATTGAGACATAATAATTAAATGAGACTGCAATCGTATTTGAACAACTATTCAATGGACGACCTCCCCTGACAACTACCCCGTGCAAAGCTTTCGTCATTAAGAAATGGAACAAAATAGTTAACGATTTTGAATTGTAAACAAAATAATGTAGAGTAACAAGAACAAGGTTATCTACATGCAATAATCAATATTAATCAAATTATTGTCCAATAATCGTCGGTACAAAATACACATTTTTCCTATCATTAGGTCTAGAAATCTACCTGTTTTGGTTGAGTTCTTGAGGTGTGATGTTATTGGTGGCGCTTTCTTGTGTGATGGACCACGTGACAGATCACGTGACAGATCACATGACCTGATCGTGTTTATTGAGGTATATACATAGAGATATATACTACTAACACTTATATCTCTATGGGTATATATCACTGGCGCCACGGAACATACGTCACCTACCCAGCGTGCGGAAGGGCTCTGATCGCTATAAGGACAGCTATCTATAAAAGACCGCTGTTCATTTAGTCCCGCGTTATGGATAGCGGTCCTTATGAATAGCGGTCCTTATGAATGGCGGTCCTTATGGATAAAGGTCCTTATGGATAGCGGTCCTTATGAATAGCGGTCCTTATGAATGGCGGTCCTTATGAATAGCGATCCTTATGGATAAAAGGAGAGTTAATGAACCGATTAAGAACTACTTCTGATTAGCCATAGAGTACCGATGATGATGATGATGATGATTGTAATGATATAGTTATGATAATGTCTGAGGATGATGATGATGGTGGTTATTAATGAGGATGAAGATGAAGAAGATAATAATGAGGATAATAATAATGATACTCATATTAATGAGGATGATGATGATAATATGCGAAAGGGGTCTGCTCGCTAATCATAAGGACTGCTACTTATAAAGAGCGCTGTTCATTTAGTCGCGTGTTATATGGATAGGATAGCGGTCCTTATGATAGAAGGAGAGCCAATGAACCGATTAAGAACTACTTCTGATTAGATATAGTACCGAAGATGGTAGTGGTGATGATGATGGTAATGATGAGGATGAAGATAGTGATGGTAATGATGATCACTGGCGTACTGGTAGGGGGGCTTGGGGGGGGGGGGGGGGGGGGCGCCAGCCCCCCCCCAAATGAAATTCAACCATGACTTATTTTTAAAAATTCCATACAAGTGATTTATAAATGTTCGTGTTATCACATGATTTTCAAGAAAATGCGCGTTTCTCCATTTTTGTTGCAAACTGATACATTCCCAAATAACTAGGAAGAGTTTTTAGATATGTTTTTAGACCACTAACAATAAACCTAGTAGAAAATTCCTTTCCAGAAGCTACTGCAACAAGCACTACCCACCACTCGGGCTGTGCCCCCCCCCCCCCCCATTTTCAGCATAAGTCCGGTGTGTAAAGTCAATACAGGTAGATCTTTTTCTTTGTTACGTCCGGAGATTTTTGAAACACGCATACGGTCCCTCCGTTCCCGGGGTGTGTGTATGTGGGGGGGGGGGGGGGGCTGTGCATGCACTGATTTACGAACGAACGTTCGATACGTACATCATGTAACACTGCACGTGTATCGTTAAGGGGCGCAGTGGGAAAACTGAATATCGTCTTCTTTATCTAATAATTTAATGAAGCGGCAAAGGAGGGGGGGGGGGGGAACTGAATTCAGACTAGTACTAAAATTAGAGAACGGTACAACGAATTGTCTTCTTTATCTAATAATTAAATGAAACGGCAAAGTTTCCGCGCTTCGGTAAATTTGTAGACATTTGGACATTGGCATTAATATTTGTCGGTAATTAATTGGTGGCTAGTTTTGTTGGTAATCGCTTCGGCCCCCCCCCCCCCCCTCCCCCACTGAAAAAGTTTATACAGTTTATACACTCAAGATAGTTTTTGCAAGTACAACTGGTGAAGTACCGGACCACCGTTTTTGTGCATCATGCAGCAACGAAGCATAAACAACGTCTCAGGACGTGACATGATGATGATGATTCACAGCATTTGTATGGCGTCATTTATCTGTTTCAAAAAACATTCAAAGGCGCGAGCTCCTCCAATAAAGTTAGCATTTAAATGTCTGAAGGTAGATGTGAGTTTTGAGTGAAGCTTTGAAGTGGTCAAGGTTGTCACTTTTCTCTAACTTCTAACCAATCAGAAGGCCTCATGTTTTTTGGGAAGTGCCGGTGGACAATATTACTCAAGGAAGCGTCTGAAAATGCGTCCAATGTGGTTCTAAAATGGCAAATGCTTCATACTCCAGACTCCAGACCCACCCCCGCTTGGGAACACGCATAAGCGTACCCTAAATAACACTGATTGGAGGCGGGGGGGGGGGTGCGGGCTCCGCTCCCTTACCGCTGAAGCCTCGCTCTGTCGCTTCATCATTTTTCATAATGTCACCACATGCCATGTTGTGCCCCCCCCCCCCGGTAAGAAATTCCTGGATCCGCCACTGATGAGGGGCTCTACCCCTAGACCCCACTTTGAAAAACGTCCAGCGGGGCCTGCATGTAATAGTGGGGTGATGCGGATATATTTTTGTCAGCTCCCCCAAACGTTTTTGCTAATTACGCCACTGATGATGATGATGATGATAAATATGATAATGAGGATGATGAGGATGATGATGATGGTAATGATGATGATGATTGTGATGATGATGATAGTTATGACAATGAGGATAATGTTTATGGTGGTAATGAGGATGAAGATGAAGAATATGACAATGAGGATAATAATAATGATAATCATATTAATGAGGATGATGATGATGATGATGATGATAATGATGATGATAATGATGATGATAATGATGATGAAAATGATAATGATGATAAGGATGAAGATGTAGATGATGATTATGATAATGAGGATGATGATGATGTGTAACGTTGATGACTTGGTTTTGACACTTGACCGGAGAGGCCTTGGGTTCGAACCCCGGCATGACACTACTCTCACGGTGTACACACTGCCTCTCAATCGAATGGCGAGGAGATAGAGAGAGAAAGAGGTAGAGCACTAGAGAGAGATATATAGAGAGAGATAAAGAGAGAGAGAGAAGGAGAGAGGGAGAGGGAAAGAGAGAGAGAGAAAATGACTAAAACAACATGATATAAAAATGAAATATTTATCCTAGTCTATTATGGTGGAGGAATAAAAGCTCGTGAATCATGATTGTTATTGTTAACCCATCTGATTATTACCTCATATTCGTGTTCACATAGCATTTGATAACATGTCGATAAGTGAATTGTGTACACTAACTTGATCGAAGCACAAAGATTATTATATACAAATATTTATTTTTAAAAAGATCGCGACACAGCAAACTGCCATCTCTTTATAGAGCAATCTAACAATTATATAAGATCATTAAAATAGTATGCGAATCTCATGTAGATTTGGTCAGAGGATTGTGACGTAGGGATGGACATTTCTGGCGTTTTTCGTGAAAAAAAAAATCGTTCATTTTCGTTTTTCTCCCAAGCGATTTATGCCGCGGGGCACTACTCAAAATGTATTATTGATAGTGTATTATTACAGGTCCTCCATTAAGAAAAGGTCCTAACGTCAAACGTTTAGAAAGTTAGACATTTTAGTCATTTTGTGTATCAGAAGAAATGTCATAGAGCCATATTAATAACTAATCCAGTCAATTTGAAATTCCCATACGTAATTTAGTGATTAAACAAATTTCAATGAATTTATAACTTTGATATTTCATGTCCGATTTCGTTCAAACTTACAATAGCCTGCTTCTCAGATTTTTCTGCTTTCTATAAGAGTACTAGTTTGGCCAGGAGGGATTAGACCTCCCGGCATGGTCACCGATTAGGCATTGTATGCTATGTAGAGGGCGCACGTAGCTATAAGTAGAGCAATGGGGCTTTAGAGGTTAAGGTAATACAAAGTTTTGGTATGGGGTCATGAATTTGGTTAAAATGAACATGTTGGGGGCATAAGCGGTCCTACGATATTCAGTGACCGTTGTCGCGGTTGAAATCGAGTCTAAACTTTAATCATTCGATATAACTAAGTTGATTGTAGTCTGTACTTTGTTCCAATATGTTATAAATTATAATATGTAATAGAGATACTAGTACTACAGAACAAAATATAGAGGGGGGGGGGTTATAACAATATTAATTCATTCAATATAATTGAGATTACTGTATTTTGTACTCTGTAATTGGTTCCAATATGTTATATATTACAATTTGTATGAATTAATATTATTTATTGAGTGAATACAATAGAGAATATTACAACACAAAAATTATGGAATTGTAAATAATTAACTCTTTATGTTGTATAGCTCCCTCTCAAGGTCAAGATATTAATTAAGCTATAAAACAATGTTTCTTGACTAAAATCGACCAATTAGCTATTCCCATTTAGAATTTATAAATCACAACTACATAATTATTCTGAGATTTTTATGCTCGCAGCTACCATTATACGGCCGTATAGCTGCTATTTAAAATTTATCAAAATTTACCGGGAGCACCGGTAAATTGTTATATTTAATTTTCACGAATGCAGAGGTTTTTTTAGGGGCTGAATTTTCTAGTGCTTATAATACATCCACAGGGGCATCCAAATATATCAAAATTGTAAAGAATCACTATCCACCCAATTTCAAAATGTCCCAAAACTTTGTATTACCTTTAAAGGTAAAGACCAGTTATGGTCATGCGATTGCATTGTGAAAGAAACGTTGTGGAATCGATCAGAAAAGGTTGATCATCTAGCATCTAGCATCTGCAAGGTTCTGGAATCATCAAAATGATAAGAAATTTGGCCCATTCTTCGTAAAGTTACAAGCACTATACACAGAAAGATGTATATGGGACTACCCTATATCTCTCACAGACCATGAGAGAAACAAATTTACCAAATATATGAATTAGTAGGCGGTTTCCCGGCAAATTTGTTATCATCATGTATTAGTCAAAACATATTCTTTCACATGATTGGTAATGAGAGCTTCCATTTCATTTTTTGAAATTGGGGCGTTTCCAATACTTTGTATTACCTTTAAGGTTCACTTGGATTTTCCTTTACCCCCTGATTATACCCCCTCAATGTATAATATGTATCTAGCTGTCAATCTGCCTTGTTCACCGTGTTCGAGGTATAAGAGGCAGGAGCTCATACGTCACAGGGTTCCTTTAGAGGAAGTTGTGAATTTCCCCAATCGACGTCGGGACAGGCAACAGAGAGGGCGACAAGAGAATGCAGAGAGATTTGCCTGTAAGCATTCTATGTAGTGCCCTGACAGCGCTCTAAACCTAGGCCTTGCAAAGCCAGTCAGGATTGCTGCGTGTTTTACTTTCAGCAATAAGCTAGTAATATTATATCACTCTTAGCAAGGGGGTATAGTGTTAGTGCTTGAGCCCCTACTTCTGTGTACATTAGGGCGACGTCATTTTCCGAAAATTGTTCGGGTCCGGGAATTTCAGTATACTTTGTAAGTTTGTGTCATCAAAATCAACGGAATCATCGTCAGAAATCACTGGATTCGGGCCAGACTTCGAACTGCAGCAGAAGTATAAGAGAGCTTAGTTGGATCATTACTTAGGATATAGCAACCCTTATCAAGGCTTTATCGCAACATCATTCGAAGAGGCAAAGGCGGGAACGAACGAGGCTCTGGTGACTTAAAGTTTTAAAGAGAACTCCCCGATTCGTTTTTGCGACGCAACTTCCAAGAGTCGCTCTCGCGTCATCGGAGTATTCACAATCATTGGTTCGTGTTATTTGTTTGTGTTGTATGGATTTACGGTGAATAGAAATTGTTTGGATTCCTTAATTCCATTTCCGTAAACGCTTCTTTACAACATTGGAAAAAGCCGTTTCGGAAATCGACTCCATTGTCCGTCGTCAGCAGCTGAACGGAAATCGAGACTTAATTATCGGCACTCTCCAGAAGGTAAGAAGCTAGAGAAGTCACCAATCTTTCTTTGTTACCCCCCCCCCCCCTTTAAGTTATATTGCCTTTGTCATTGATCATACACAATTATGATAGAAATCACTGTGTTAAAGTTTGCTCACTTTAACACCGTGTAGTACCGAGGAATCACTTGTTAATCACTTGTGATTATGCAAATTATTATACTGATTTCCGAAAAGGACATATCGCTATCATCATTAAACTAAAATTGAGCGTCAAATCGTCAATATTGACGCAGGTTGTTATTTTCACTTGTGTTGTGTACTCTTTGTAATCTCAATGTATTGTGTCTAATCATTAATTGATTCAATTTGTTTGTTCCTTCATGCGTGTACCTTTTCCACTTTGCTCTCTTAATAATGCTCATTTTGTACTTCCAATTCAAAATATTAATACCATGAAGATGATTGCGTCATACATATTTAGAAACCGAGACAGTTTGTTACTTCTTTATTATATACTCTCTTGGCTTAGTCATTGAATGTCGCTTGAAAACGCCCTGCTGACTTTGATACAGTATTCAATTAGCTTTGAATTGTCCCTTAAAGTTGCAAGGAGTATAATAAAGAGTTTATATCCCCGTGCAACACAAATGATTGCACAGTGGTCTTAAAGTTTCAGAAAATGTTACAATGTATCCATGAATGGAAAGCGTAAATAATTCCCATAATAAATCATAATTGCAATGAAAGTGATAAATCTGTAGCAGAAGCTACTACATCAACAGTGAATAAATATTTCGTGTAAAAACAATTCGTCATATTATGATCCGTCACAGAATGAAAGTTATATAAGCTAATCTATTTTGGGAAATGACTTAAAAAATGATAATGTTGATAGATCCTATACAGTACACTCCGTATTGTGGTGACACTTTCGTCTGCGTAAACCGAGCAGCCATGTTAAGGCGCTATTAAAGGCATGCAATGAGTTCCTTCTTACCGGGTAGGCCTACCCACAGAAGGAGTAGTATACTTTATTTGAGAAGTTGTTAAACACAAAGTTAATCTGCCACACGGACCATCCCATTAACCTCACCTGGATGGAGAGTGACACATGTAGATTGATGCCTTTTCAGAGTACATAGTGTCGTGGCAGAGATTCGAACCCTGTACCTTGTTAACCTCCACACATATTATACATGGAATATTTTGAGAGAAACTGGCTGTAAGTGATTCTGAATTTGTTATGCAAGATATGTATCGTGTAAACCAGCCGAATAGACCATACACACTATCAGGAAATACCCAAACAATAATTATATACATTTTATTCTTTAACAGATAACATAGGTAGCCAAAATTTGCTATAATTTGTGTCAGTCTAAACAAATTACCTAAAGAGTAGTTGATGCCAATATATTAGTTGGCTCTTACGCTGTCGTTACGTGAAAAACGCTACATGTACGTTTAGGTATTGTGTTTATACATGTACAGAGCCTGCACATTAGTTTGTATAATCACAGTGAAATAGAGCGTGAAGATATTTATCACTTCATTAAATTGTGTCCAATTGCCTAGTGCCCTTTGTTTCTTTCGAAAATATGCGAATATGCGGATTTTTGACAGTTATAATAGCGAGTGTTACACGTGGTACAGCGGATAAAAATATTTATCTATTCAGGAACAACTATAATTATAATTCAGGTAGTCTCTTCATTGGAAACTGACTGGCTCCCGAGGCTGAATAATCCTCATATTGCACTAGAATTATCCAAAGACTGAAATCAATTAATAATTGTTATTTTAGGCACTGGCAATTGATATTGTTAGGAAAGAATACTTAGAATTAATTCAGGATAATTGAGACATAACAATTTCAATTAGATATAGATTACGAGGCTACATCTATACTTGACATAAAGAATTAAAAATAACACTATACAGTTCAGTTCAATTCATGTATTTATAAATACAAATAGTGAACAGACGGTAAAAAGGGGTAACATAATTATGTTCGCATGAAATACTGCTGCATTGAATACATTTCTATTTCTGTACGTGTATATGGATGATACTTCAAAACCACTATGGTTTGTATAATTGTAGAGCGTCAAAGAGAAAATTGAGTACTGGTGACGTGAATACATTTTTGAGGAAATTGTCTCGTTTTTTCTTCTTCTTCTTCTGATTATATAATAACAGTGATATAATAATGTAATTATAATTGTTCACCTTTGTAAGAATTTAACCTTCTCTTTAAAACGAAATCGGTAAAGTATTATGAGCTTCAAAAGCTATACTGTAATCGAGCGTTAATACGATATACATACATGTACATGTATATCATGCGGGTAGCAATGACATTAATACTTTACCGAGAAACACAACTGATATTTGCTTAAAATCCTCTACACAAACCTGGATAATGTTATTAACAGATTAGTATTATTTTCAGATGCAGTGTCACATTTAGCTGTTTGCAGTATTTCGTGTCATGGCCGTGATTGAGCGTAGCGGGATATGCTGGTACATGTAGCTTAAACAGTGGCGTAGTCTTATATGATGGGTGGGGGGGGGGGGCACTGCTATCATTTTGGGGCACTAGTCCTAATAGATTTATGGACTACGAAATAATGAGTGTACAAAAAATTATGAGAAGGGTTTATTTCTTCTGAAATGCTTTCACTTTCCCATTCTTCCTTTCATTTCTTTTTATTTTTTCTCTGTTTTATTCCCCTTTTCCCTCTCTATTCTGGGTGTGTGTATGTGGGGGGGGGGGGGGGCAGTGGCGGGTCCAGGGGGCCCCTGGGAAAAAACAGGTAACAACACGTTAATTTTAAACTTATTTCTTAAAAAAGAAGACGGCCCCCTCTCCTGGTGCTCAAGGGGGTGGGGAGCGATTTTTAAATTTTCGGTGGCAAACAAAAAATAGTGCTCACCCCCCCCCCCTCCCCATTTTCACCGGCTGGCTGTTGCACCAATAAATATTTTCTCACGAATTGGGCCCCTTTTTTGGCCCCCTCCCCTACCGCCGGCTGTATCCGCCCCTGGGGGGGGGTGCCCCCATAGCTATGTCACTGATAGCAGCGTGTGTGTAGTGATTTTGACACATGGGGTGTCAGGTGATCAAACATCCTGTTTATGATTTGGTTATATTATTTTCACTTCTCTATTTAATTCCGAAAGTTGATTTTTATTTGTTTATTTCCTTCTTTCCCTCCTCGTTTTGAGTTCTATATTTACCGTCATCTCCCGTATGGATTCCTGTTTCTTGTAGACACTCGTCTTTTCTTCCTTTCCCAAACCGACAATCCTTCAAAATTTGACTAATAATAGCTTAAATCATTGGGATTAATTTGCTAACCAAACGCCACTGTGGAGATACATGTACTATGTGTTCAGTGCCTTTCATCGTCTGTGAATGAGTCCCTTTACTTTCATTTTAGAGGATTCTAAAATCCCACAATACACAATAGCAGTCTTGTGCGCTATATAACCAACAGCACCCTACAGTTTATTTGAAATGTTTTCTTTCCAAATACAATTGCTTGTTAAACAATCTGAATCATGTTCTTCATATTATTGAGATGAAAATGGAATCCAAGATCAGTCGCCCTTGCGAGATGGATGTCACCTCCCCCCCCCCCCCCCACAATTATTTGTAAATAACAAGAACAAGATCATCTTGTAAAAACACGCGTTATCTTTGTCTAAAACAGGATTATGTTGCAAAACAATTGCTGTCGTAGGTGGTTGCGTTGTTATTGATGAATTTTTAATTAAACAGTAAATAATATTATCTGATGATTAATAATCCAAATTTCTTCCTACTAATTATATGATAATGAAGTCCATTCATTGCAGAGAAGAAAACGTATAGCGTTAAGTGTATCGGCTCTTTGTAAAATAACAATTTTCCTTATTAATAATAAATCTTTAGGAAACGGAGGGGGGGCGGTAAAGAGTTTAAATTGGGGTTATGTCCATTGTGGGCTAGTTTATGACCTGTTTTTTAGCACACAAACGAATACTGAAGAAAAAAGGATATGAAGATTGGGGATGGGGAGTTAATATTGTCGTTTCATGTTTCATAATTCGCCCGTCTACTGACATCGAAGCTTGACGCTAAGTATAGGTTTAATGATGATCATTGTAAGCTGAGAGAGAGAGAGGGGGGTGGAGAGAGAGAGAGAGAGAGAGAGAGAGAGAGAGAGAGAGAGAGAGAGGGGGGATCAAGACATATTCGGGTTTGGCCAACAGTTTTCAGTAATTAGCACTTCACAAATGTCATATTATCAAAAGGAAACACGCATTAACGAGCCCTTTTGCTGTCGCACTAACATACAACACACACCCGACTTACCCCCAACAGAATATTCGCTACGGATGTTGCTAATGATCAAGTAGTCTGATGTTTAAAGCCAATGTATGACAGAATATCCAAATGTAAAAGAAATAACGACAACAAATAAATAAAGAAGAAGTAGAAGAAGTAGAAAGAAGCAGAAAGAAGAAGAAAAAGAAGAAAATGAAGAAGAAGAAAAAGAAGACAAAAAAGCTGAAGAAGAACAAGAAGACGAAGGAGTAAAAGAAGACGAGAGAGGGGAATAGAGAGAGAGAGAGACGGAGAGAGAGAGAGAGAGAGAGAGAGAGAGAGAGAGTGGAAGAAGGATGGAGTGAGATATAGAGGCTAATAACACTTGTGTATAATAATACTGCTTACTTGATATTGTCTTTTCACAACCCCTTCCCCACCATCCCCAAATAATGGACTGCGCAGTGCCTGTTCTTGTAGACTACACCACAGGTTCACCCGAAGTTCCCTCTTTCCATGGCCCCCGTAACTATTATGCACAAAGTAAGCCTTACCTCATACTATCCTAAAATATATATTTGCATAATATGATCCATCGTGAAAGCTTATTGAACAGAAAACACGTGGAAAAAAGTCGTAATTAACTCAATCCACTCATTTAATTCGTAATAAACAAAACATACTCGGCAATGAGCGGAAATATTTTAATTACGATGGTTCACAATGGATTTCCGCTTGTAAACAGCACGTGTCGCTGCACATACATTAGGGACTTTTAGATTCTGCACGACGAGACTGTGGACTGCCCTTTTAAGGCAGTAGGGGCTTTTCGTTTGTGTGGACGAGGACGGCGTTCACGTCCTCTAACGATGCGAATTGGCGTCAGACACCCGTCCTGTTCACTACCTTATTGCCCTTTTCGTTTTAAGTCGACACCCGTTCTCTACACGATGACGTAATGCCCCCCCCGCACGCGCTTGTTCAATTTCTCCTTCTTTCACTTCTTATTTTGTTCTTCGTTTATTATTATATTATACTCTCTCTATTTTCCTTATGTTATTCTTTGTTTTTCCTTCTTTCATCTTCTCTTCTTTCTTTCCATTGTCTATTCTTTATCATTTTCTCTTTCTGTCTTTCCTAACGTTATTGTTGTTGTTATCATTCTATCATTTTTCTTTCTATCTTTCCTCATATTATTCTTTGTTTCTTCCTTCTATCATCTTCTCTTATGTTATTCTTTGTTTTTATCATTCTATCACTTTCTCTTTTTGTATTTCCTTATGTTATTCTTTGTTTTTTCCTTCTTTCACCTTCTCTTTCTGTCTTTCCTTATATGTTATTCTTTGTTTTTTTTCCTTCTTTCTGTCTTTCCTTATGTTATTCTTTGTTTTTTCCTTCCTTCACTTTCTCTTTCTGTCTTTCCTTATGTTATTCTTTGTTTTCCCTTCTTTCACCTTCTCTTTCTGTCTTTCCTTATGTTATTCTTTGTTTTTTCCTTCTTTCACTCTCTCTTCAGTCTTTCCTTATGTTATTCTTTGTTTTTTCCCTTCTTTCACCTTCTCTTTCTGTCTTTCCCTATGTTATTCTTTGTTTCTTCCTTCTTTCACCTTCTCTTTCTGTCTTTCCTTATGTTATTCTTTGTTTTTTCCTTCTTTTACCTTCTCTTTCTGTCTTTCCTTATGTTATTCTTTGTTTTTTTCCTTCTTTCACCTTCTCTTTCTGTCTTTCCTTTTGTTATTCTTTGTTTTTTCCTTCCTTCTCCTTCTCTTTCTGTCTTTCCTTATGTTATTCTTTGTTTTTTCCTTCTTTTACCTTCTCTTTCTGTCTTTCCCTATGTTATTTTATGTTTTTTCCTTCCTTCACTTTCTCTTCTGTCTTTCCTTATGTTATTCTTTGTTTTTCCCTTCTTTCACCTCTTTCTGTCTTTCCTCCTTCTTTCACCTTCTCTTTCTGTCTTTCCTTATGTTATTCTTTGTTTTTTCCTTCTTTTACCTTCTCTTTCTGTCTTTCCTTATGTTATTCTTTGTTTTTTCCTTCCTTCTCCTTATCTTTCTGTCTTTCCTTATGTTATTCTTTGTTTTTCCCTTCTTTCACCTTCTCTTTCTGTCTTTCCTTATGTTATTCTTTGTTTCTTCCTTCTTTCACCTTCTCTTTCTGTCTTTCTTTATGTTATTCTTTGTTTCCTTCCTTCTATCACTTTCTCTTTCTGTTTTTACTTTCTGATTTACGCTGCGATGTAGCAAGATGACGTCATTCTGACGACGGGTCACTAGTTTTCTGACGAACCTCAAATCATCGATGAACGGGTTCGCAAATGTGGCCTGACGACGCCAGACGACCCGACGCATGCGCAGATCGCCGAAATGACGTCCCATATTTGACGTCGACTATGTCGACGTGAAAAACGAAAACCCCCTAATGTGACGTCCTTTTAAGGCACTGGCAGTGACGTCACATTGCCTTGATTGGCAGTCCGCGTTCTCGTCGTGCAGAATCTAAAAGTCTCTATTTACACTCCCAGACATAACAACGTCAATCAATCTTGATCGCCTGTCTGATTTTTAAGATATTTATAATTGGAATTACAAATCATAACACTACAGTCTATTGGGGAAAACGAGTATGGTAAAGCCGGTCACTCAATTTTTTGAGGCACTTCTTGATCATTTTGAAGCGCAATTTTTTTTAGGGCTTCAATATTACACCATATCACAGACACTGATAGCACGTAGGGCCGTGTATCTCAGATTTAACATTGTGAAACGATCCCTTTAAGGTATCAATATTACTATTGTGGTGATTTACAACAATAATAACAAATAAATAAACAATAAAGAACAACAACAACGAATGTGTCACTGCATTGTTTTCCTTCTCGCATGGTACCAAATATATTTTCTTGTCATTATGTGATATTAATCAAGATTTATATTACGCCATTTTCATACTCGACTTTAGGGGAATTCAGGAAAATATTGCTCAATCTATTTATGATGATATAGTAAACGGAATAGTAAATACTACAGCGTGTGAACCCGGATGTAGGTGTTGAAATACAAATCTCCTCACCTTATATCGTGTGATTTGATGACGTCATAACATGTACCTGTAAGTTCGTATGTTTATATAGACGCCTTTTTAAGATATTTGTTGTTGATATTTAGAAAAATGTAATCTCTCTCTCTCTCTCTCTCATTCTCTCTCTCTCTCTCTCTCTCTCTCTCTCTCTCTCTCTCTCTCTCTCCCTTCTCTCTCTCCCTTTTTGCTCTTTCTCTCTCTCCCTACCCTCTCTCATTGCACACCCTATTGTTTAGACGTTGTACTAAAGATAAGATTTTGTTCCGGGAAATGTGAAACATAGTTTTTTTTTCATTCTGTTTACATTAGTGTGGAAGTATTTCATATAAAATGAACTTGAAAAGGATGGCTCACCAAATGCTCTCATATTCGTTATATAGCAAGACATACAATGTAGGTAAAGCGCAGACAATTCTTTCAAGCTACATGTTTGTCTAGTCCTATCTTTGCATTTTTATGAACAGTGTGTGTGACTTTTAGCAAGATTGGGCCGAGTCGTATCAATTTGATGATTCCAAAACCGCACAACTAGTTTGGTATTGATGATGATCACTTCTTTACATATTGATTTTATGTCCTCACTTAATATGTATATCTTTGTAAATTAAATAGTCGCGTGCCTAACTTTGTTAGTTTTGAAATCTTGCCGTGTCCAAAGTAATTACTATACGGAATACTTTATCTCCACAAATTGTTACAAAGTTCCCCTACATTAACAAAAATATAGATTTAAGTTTTGAATTTTCTCAAAAGCATTTTTTTTTTTTTTTTGGGGGGGGGGGGGTAAACATAATACCGCTGTTTTGTCATATTATGTATATTTTTTTTATGTAATTCTTGTGATTTTTGCCTTTATTTTTCATCAATACGAATTTGGGAGAAAATGTAATCAATCTATTCCAATTCCAATAGCTTGCAATCAGTTTCTTTGAAAATTCGATCTCAGATTAGAACCCAGCTCAAATATCTTGGAAGAGTTGCATCACTGATAATTGTTTTATTTGTTGAAGCGGTGCTCAAGGTAACATGCTTTCCTTTATTGACAATATGTATGCTTACCTCGTGAACCTTTTTTCTATAGATATAAAACGCTCCTTTTCTGTACATTTCATAAATTATATTGCTCTGTTCGTGTCTGTCAAACTGTTACAAAAATCTTTCTTGGAACATAATATATATTGATTGGAAGTCTACTATTTCCATTGTAATCGAACCAAAACCAATTCGTTAAACCAGGTTTTTGTGACACTTTGTAGTTTCGTCTTTCCGTTCTACGAGGACACGGCAGGACGTGTACCCCATGACATTGGTTTTCAACATGACCTCTCTCGTCTGAGTGGTTTTGATAATGGTTTGACCAATAGACCAGATCGTAGGTATAGGTAGAAAAAGGTACAAATGGCTCCCAAATATGACAGATCTTTTAAACGTGGATGAGTCGCAACTTTATACATTTTAGAATAATCACCGCCAAAGTGATGGAGTTGTTGCATGAAATTCCGTTCTTGCTTACCTAAAAATGATATCGCTACATAAGAACATATCATACAATATTCCGTCGTTGCATACAAGTCATGTAAGTGAACAATGATTACATAACTTTCATGAAAGAATTCAAAAGTATCACATCATCCTGTTTACACTTACAAGAAAATGTTCATTCCCTATATCAGCCCACAAGATTGCCTTTAATGTAATTGAAACCAGTGACACTGCTTTTAAAGATATTTAGTTATCCTGAGCTGAAGTAGACAGGCAGATCGAGTTTAGTCGACTCATCAAGGAAAGGAAGCTATAAACCTGTCTTAAGAGAGGAACGGGTAATTCTTAGACGATCAATTCATATCTTTACGATTTCCTATAGCCCGCAGCGCTTCGAGTAAATGTGAAAGGTACATTAAAGATCACAAAAAATACGTTCTAGTTAAGTTAATGTAAAGCAGAATTTGTGCGATGAACTGGGGAAATTATACGCAATAGTTTAACTCCGTGCAACTTGAATTCGTATTTATGTGGGTTTCTACAAAGAAAACATATAAGGTAAAAATGAACAGCTATAATAAAATAATTGATAATAAATGTACATACAGAGATAAACAAATAAATCTGTCAGTCAAAAATTAATGATAATGAGAAAAATAATAATAATAATAACAATGATAACAATAATGATGATAATGACATTTAAAAAAACATGAAGAAGAAGAAGAAAGGAAGAAAAAATGAATGCACACAAGAAAGATGACAGGTTATTTATCAAATACTGCCCTATACTTAAAGGTGTATAAACGCTTAAAAAGTATAACATTAGGGACTTTTAGATTTGCACAACGACAACATGGATTGCTACGATCGACGTCCTTTTAATGCACTGCCTTGAATGGACGTCACACGTATCAGCCCACGCAAATCTAAAAGTCCCTATTGACTATACTTCGGTAACGGTGTTAGCATGCAGACATATCATGTCCTAGATAAACATGTCCAGTAGCACTCAACCTTGATGTCTTTTATATAATCATTCACTTCCAGCACTGTTTAATCTTACCTATTACAACTATCTCATATAACTACATGTGATTCATAACTTGTTATACCTCACCATTTTATTCTTATCATTTATGTAAAGTCACATGGATTGGAATAGAAGACCTTCGGGTTATAGTTATTAAGTTAATCTTTTTCTTTTCCCGGCATCCATGTGAATCTCTTCCAAATGTGATTTCTCTTTGTCTCTGCCGAATAAATAATAATACAATATACCTACATGCATAATAATGAATATAAAATGAATACATAATATAGGCCTATACTCTGCAAGTGTTATTCATTATGTAGGTCGCTCATGTAGTCTTTCCGAAAATATTATAAAAGCCACCTGTTGCGTATATTTCATCGCTACATGTACATCAAACGAAAGCAAATGTGTATTTTTAGCGCGCTCTTAAAGGGGCACGTTCCCGCCAGTGTAGTTATCGCTGCTCTAGTCATCGCCATCTTGGTACCGAAGATCGACTTCTAATTTGCATACAGCTGTCAATCAAAGTACGCGCGTCCTGGCCTGCCTTCGCCAAGCCAGCTGATCGCTGCCGATCGTGACGTCACGAAAGTGGGCGGAAACAGCAGCCGAATCTTAGAGCCGAACCGCGATTGGTATTACTTCGGCACATGTATGCGCTAATCGGCATTGTGCGGGCATTCGGAACATGCCATCTGCGTAAGAGCCGTATTCTGTTGGTGTCAATAGGCAGCTAGCACCGTCCGCCAGCGGGTACGTATTTTGAACGCCCTCTGGAATATGGGGAACATGCCCCTTTAAAACAAGAGACGAGACATTTTTGTTGGCAGTCTATTTCCAGCGGTGCGCGGAATTCATTTGAGCGTGGCCGATTTAAGGAAGCGAATCAGTGAAGAGGATCCAAAGCGTCTGGGGATGAACAAACTTTGTACCGCCTGAATTAGAGGATGTGAGGGCTGAATCATTTTTTCCACCCCCTCTAATTGCCCCCTAAACCTCAACTTCCGTTCACTTAGGCATTTTAAAGGGGCATAAGTAGCTGGGATTACTAAGTAAGGGTATATGCTATATAGTATAATGTACATTGCATACTAAGTGTATCATAATGTGGTATCTGCCGGCTTTCGACCCTTCGGAGAACTTATTTCAGGGAGTATGAGAAGTTAGAATATTATGATCATGCTATTTAATGCTCCAATCATAAAGGGCAAGTCACAACTAGAGGGACAGAGAGAGAGAGAGAGATATTGAGAGAGAGAGAGAGAGAGCTAGAGAGAGAGAGAGAGAGAGAGGGGGGGGGGGCTTAAGCTTCGGCCCCTTCCACATTTTTGAAGCCCCCAAATGTATTTTTCTCGATTAAAATACATAAATCTAAGCGAGGAACATGTAGAAAATAAATTCAAGGACCCCAAGCCTCCCCTTTTCGCACAACAAGGAAAGTACGAAGTTATGAACACATCCAAATGACACATTGCTCAACATTTTAAGTTGCTTTTTTAAACGTAGGGAGCAGCTTCATGTAACTCAATGAGAAACATGACAATTATTTTTTAAAGCATGATCGCTCGAGGCTACGTCGCCGGGGAGGGGGAACTTATTTTTAAAATAATTCCTTCAGTTATTACCAATAATTTTGTTGACATACGTTCAGATTTACATAATATACACGAGTGTCCTATAGTCTTAGGAATTTCGTTTCGTCATGCATTTCATAATTTTGACTTAATCATTTTATTTAAAAAAAAAAAACTGGGAGGGGTTACCCCTCAGATAACGATTGATCCCCCTGGACAGAATTGTTTTCAAATCAGTCGTACAAATCTTATATATCTCCAACTTTCAATTAATTGTTTACCTATATGGATGCATTATATATATATCTACAGTGTATAATATAAAATAAACTCTTAGCCACATTTATTGCAAACAAAGTGAAATTAGAAATGATTGAAGTAATTCTTCATCATGATCATAATACATGGCCCAGATTGACCCCACTAACTCGTTGGGTGTAATGTCGACGGGGATTTAGTTAAATCAATTGAAAAATAGGTTGTAAAGTTATATTGATACTCCGTTTTTCTAGATAATGAATGATTAGATCAGTCACAAAGAATTATTTCGGGAATTTTTTCCTTTTGAATACTCATAGATATATCGAAACTAGACAGATGAAGGTTAAATTTGTTTTTGAAACTATATGTTTTGGGTAGCAGAAGGAAATGACAGCGGAAAAGGTTCGAGGCCACAACAAAGAGATGGGACGGTACATGGATGACAAATAATAAATTAAGAAACAGGTGTAACTGAAATAAAAAAAATAAAAAGCTTACACGGTGTTTTTTCTTTAAATCTAGAAGTATATTGTATTACGATCTATACATTCTGTATAATAATCATAATAAAGATTATTACAGTAATAATTGTGTTAACCCAGGGAAGCCTCATTAGCAGCAGAGCTGTTCTTCCTGAGGGCCTCACATTTATTTTTACCCCAGCAATTGCCTGGTTCCCATTACATGTACACCTGGATGGAGAGTGGCAAATGTAGATTAAAGTCTTCCCAAAAGATGTTAGTGTCAATCCCTAGTAGTGTGGGTAAAGTGAATGAACCACTATACCATGTACATGTATATATTGATATTGATGGCTTCCCTCATTAGGTCTAATACTAGGTGTATTTTTAACGATAAAGAACTTTAAGTAAATTTATTCTCGATTCCAAGCCTCGTTATATTAATAATAAGAATAATAATATGGATATTTATATAGCGCCGGTATCCGCTAGGCTCTGACGCTCATGGTGCTTTACACATATTACCCTGGTTATACCCGAGCTAACTAGCGCTCAAGCATATCAGGTACACATTAATTCCTGAGTGGAGAGTTGCAATTGAAGATTAATGTCTTGTCAAAGGACATTAGTGCCGCCATGGGACTTAAACCCCGTACCTTGTGATCTGCAGTCGGGTGACTTATCCACTAGACCACAACACCTCCATTCAAGCGTATGTTATAGCTTACGGCTGTTTCTTCAGCTAAAAGACATTTAGTTGGGTAAAAGAAATGTCATGCCTGTATTACTATTAGATTAGCAAACATTTATATTCTGCACTCGCCGTATTATAGTATAAGCGCACGATCTGCATATGAATTAACACAAAGAGGGATTTGAACCTGGAACCAGCTTTTTGTGCAGTGAATCTACCACCACGCCACTTCCGATCCATGGCAGAGAACGATTAGATTAGTTTAATTACTGTAACTAGTTTAGCTAATACATAAAATGTTCAATTCTGTGTCGACTGCTAGTGGCCTTCAATGTATATTCTTCTGTATGATTGAGTTCGATTTCATATAATTTATAAAGAGGGAATGAAATATAAATATACAGCCATAGATTCATGTAAATTCATCGCACTGCACCTCTTATTTTCTTTCGATAAACATGCTGACTTGTAAATGTTTTTTTGTATCTATATAACTGCCGATGCTGGCTAGGTGAAAATGTAGGGGGTACATTTATTGAAAACTAACTCTTTCGACACTTTCAAGTGCTCCGGAAATAATACCGTCATTAAACGGAAGTTTTGTCTGACCCTGTGTAAGCTCAACTTGGAACATGTGGAATGTTTGAAATGTCATCATGGTGTGTTTCCTTTTCTTTCGATGGCAGCCAGGAATAGTGTAGTGATGAGAAATAGACTGTAGGAGGGGGGGGGGGGCAAGTTTATACTTTAAAAATGAACAGATTATGACGATATTATCGTTACATACCTCACCTCAGAACATGCCAGACTTCATCTTTGTCTGAAAACGTTTAAATAATTTTTTTTTTGTTAAGCTGCAAATCTTAAATGTTTACGTGACTCCAACTTGAATATCTATACATTGGTTGCAGTGATGATAATGATGACGATGACAACAACAACATTTTCAACAATAATAATGATAATGATAATGATTGTAGTAATAATAATAATAGTAATAATATTAATAATAATGATAACAGTAATATCGATAATGATAATAATATCAATAATAATGATGATAATAATAATATCAGTAATAATGATAATAATAATAATAGTACCAATTTGATTTTTTTATGGCTCTTTATCAATAGAACATGAAAAGGAAAAAAGTGAGAATTAATTGGTTAGAATAAAGGGAAATTGTAACTCGTCTCAGTCTTCAATTGAAAATGAATCGCTAATTAACTAACCAACCGCAATTTCCCTTTCACGTTGCAAGTTTTGTTGACGTTGACAAAAATAAATTTACGTCATCTGCTTGTATTACAGATGACATCAGTGTTACATAATAACTATAACGTCATTGCCAAATTTGAAAGGTTATAGTAATTTTAGACATGGGTTGACGTCATAAAATATTTGATATGTCAATACTACGTCTGCCTCTTTTCAGAGGGTGACCCCCTTCCTAAAATTCTTTTTCAGAATTATTCATCCCGAGGGACTTTAGCCCAAACCACAAATTAACGGTCTAACGCCCTCATCGATAGCTCTACTCTAATCGCTGTGCAATGGTGTTTTGATCTATTTTTGTTAATGCATGCAGCAACTAATGGGATCAAGAAAGTGTAAATTATGAATAATCAGCTCTTACACCAAATAAGAAGAGAGATCGTTGCAAACATAATTTGTTATTTATATTGTACTTGTAGAATTGAATTGCAAAATAAATATTGTACAAGATTTAAAGCATTCAAACAAAGTCTTCTTTTTTAAAATGCTCACTTTAGGTATAGATCATTATGTAAGATAAACAGTCGAATTCCTTTAAAATATATATATATATTTTATTTGTCCAAAAAAATAGATGGAGATAATGTAAACTTTACTCTTGCCACGCCGGACTGTCACTTTAAAAAGATGGTACTGAAATTGACAAATCAAGCCTTAAATCGAGGCATAGCTTCTTTTTATAATCATTGCGACGTGGAAAATATAGAAAGCACCAAGCTAGCCCTTATCAAGACCATTGTACAAAATAAATCAGGCGTCATGAGCTTATCCGAACTCAGATCTAACGTACTAGAAACTCCGAGACAATCGATAAGAAAACAGTCTATGGCGTAAGCAAAGACAGCGCCAGCATTCGCATCCAAGGTCACCACGTGACCCATAGTGGTCATCCAATCAGAGAGCAGTACTGCGTCTGAGCGGACGAAACAAAGCGTCTGCATCAGTACGCATTGTTTCAATGTATTTTAATGGTCCTGTATAGTTATTAAGGTGGGAAACAAAGTGAATGGATGCAAATGAATATATATATATATATATACATTTTTAAATCTCCGAATAAAACTTAAAATTGAAGGAAATCACTAAACATCACAATGACTAGCTTTGATCACGACATCGTTATTTTCTTCGATCGCTGCTTATATACTAATGTGATAAAATTGATTCGATGATAAGACCACTAAGGACAGAACTTGCTTTTTATTATTATAACCAGTCTTTGTCTAAATGCAAATAGAGGTTAAACAAAATATAATGCAATAGGTTGTGGAATTTTTCTTTTTACATAAAATAATGGTTGAAATCAGCAACAAGTATTCCAAATATAAAGGAGGGACCCCAAAGCTGATCCTCAATCATGTTAATCGTGGCTTTTGTTTAAATTAACATCTGTGCTTATTCCAGGAATTACTAATTTCTCTTGCTCTATATTTCTATAATTTTGAATAACTGATTAATCATTCGTAGTCTGCCTTCTTTCAACGCTGTACTAGGCTGGCGATAAAACAACCCGACTCGATTTGAAATCCCCCTTCATTCCTCGTTTCCTCTCGCTTCCAAAGCGCTCCCCGCTAGCATATGCACCTCACGCAGTACTTTAAACTCGGGGCGAGTCTGAAAAATATGAAGCTGAGCCAATCGAGATTATTTAGCGTCAGTCAACTAAGGGCGAGCGAGTTTACTCTCTCTGTTTAAAGGGGCACGTTCCCGCCAGTGTAGTTATCGGAACATGCCATCTGCGTAAGAGCCGTATTCTGTTGGTGTCAATAGGCAGCTATAGCACTGTCCGCCAGCGCGTACGTATTTTGAACGCACTCTGGAATATGGGGAACATGCCCCTTTAAGTTGAGTCGGAGCATTTCCATTTGGCAGCGGTGTTCCACAGACTAACTCGAAGGGTCCTCATCGGGAAAGGGGCATATGCCACCTGTTAAAAAAAAACGACCGCCACCGATTAAGGTTAAATAATTAGGATGGCTCAGTGATAGCTGTTAGCCGGTAAAGGAGCAGAGGTGTGTTTTGAATTCTGTACAGGTTTCTGGTGGATCGTTTGACGAGGCAGATCTTTTAGGACTGTTGGAATATTCGGAATATCTTGGATTGTTTTAGCATCCAAAAAGCATCATGTTTTCGTTCAGGAAGGTAAATAATCTTGTTCTTCCTTGTTATTACGAAGAGACAAAGTCATCTTATTATATTTCGACATGTTATCGATATGCACTGTTCCCCTCTTTCAATTAGTTGAGTTGATATTTGAAATGATTGACCGGATAGAAAATAAAATAGCGAAAAATAGTAAACTCAAAGGAATGTAGTCATGTCATTGTCTTTGTAAATGTTAGTTCTTATTGATTTCGGAATTCGCAATAATATTTAGCAACATTTAAGTATCTGACATTAAATAAATGCATGTATTATCCTGGAACCCCTGCATGATTAAAGCGATGGTACATGTAACTGTTAGTTTAATTATTGTGATGTCGTATTCAAATCTTAAAACAATCTGATAAATTGTATACTTTAAACAAACAACAATAGTCCTTTCAAAATTGAGTAATGGTCAGTATGTAATGAAATAGAAATATTGTTAGTGGTTGTTCTCTGTGTTGGTTAATTTTTAATTTATTTGATAAGAGTTGATTGCAATTGGTTTTTGTAACGTATTCTCATACAATTTATTAGCATGAAAACTAAACAATCAGTATCAACGAAAAGAAAATAATAAATTATGAAAATCTATACAAAAGTAACTTGATGAACTAGGACTCACAACTTTCAATGCTAATTTTAATTTTAAACTTAATTTTGTTTAAAACATGTATTGAAACATGCTAATATGCTATGTATATAATGCAATAAACATTTTCGATGTGATTGTGCTATCAAATAACTGTACGAAGCTTTTCAAATTCTAATGTTATCTAACATGGCTGAGTTAAATATACATCTAATTCTAAACAATAACAATATCATATAATAATATCATGTGTTATATAGAAGAAAGGTATTTATAATAAACCGGGGCTTGAGCGCATGAAGAATAGATACATGTAAAAGTTCCCCAAATGATCAAGGCCTCACTGAACATTCGGTATATTTCATTCATTTGTATAGCCCTTCTTGGCACCACCCCAAACTGTGTGCAGCATGTTCCGGGCTTTGGTGACGAACAACATGCAGGCAATTAACAGATTATCTCATATTAAAGGCACCCTAATCAATCCTTATCTACGTTTCCTTTTAAAATTATCGTCTTAGGTTATCATTTTATTATCTTCCTGTTTTATGAATCTTACATCTATGTTCTCCTCTCGCAAAATCGGGACTCCAGATATATTTTTTATATAATAAACAACAAGTTTACAGAATAAAATCGAAAGAAAATTCCCATAAACGTTACTTAGTTGAAATTGCATATCAACAAAAAGTGATTTATGTATACGTTAAAAAAAGGTTATGAAATTGATCACAAAATATTAAAATTTAAAGGTTTTTACTAACACCATTAACACTTTAAAATGGTGTTCATGGTTCAAAAGTTGTTCACTTATACCTTAAAAGGAGCCGCTAATTAAATAAGTACCTTGACTCTAACACCTTAAAAGAGCTACCGGTAAACAACCGGCAGGGGCGGATCTAGCTTTTTGCTAAGGGGGGGGGGGTTGACCAAAATAATGACGATGCGGAGCATCGTCCACGAGCCGCGAAGCGGCGAGCCGATTTTTTTGGGGGTGTTTATTTGAACCCCGTAAGTGATGTTTTCCTGGCATCTATTAACACAATGGAGACAATAAAAAGCAGTGCATGATAACGTCTTTTTAAATCAAGTAACAGTTAAAGTTGATACTCTAAGACAATCCCAAATACTGAGATAATTACATAAACAGAAAGCTTTTAACCCCCATAATAACACCAAATGGTGTCCACCCGACAAAACAAGTTTAGAATAATGAATTTATTCGAGTAAACTCTACCAAAATATCTAAGTCTGAAACCCGGAAGTGCACGTAGAGTCGGGCCTCTATCCGTGACGTCACGAACGGGAGTCATGGGCTCAGTTAGAGTGAATGGCAGTGATATCCCTACGTAAATGCTATCCTGTCAGAGCTTAGATTTGTTGTTGTTAAGGAGTATATTTGATGGATTTTCTGTTTTCATTTGAATGAAGAATAACGAAGCAACATTTTCCAGTCGCTGATTTCTTTTTATATCCTCATATTCACCTATTTGGTAGAGATTTAAGACGAGTTTACTGCTTAGGAATTAAAGTTAAATCGTGCACTTATGAATAGGCGGATGCATTATATTGTCATCAGATGTACATGAGCAGTTTTGTAAAACGAATAGGTCTAGAACTATGATAGTACTTTATCATAGATGTGTGTGACTGCTTCAAAAAAGGATACAGTATACCAGTTAAACATTTTATGTTGTAAAATATCAAACTTGAACGAGATCATGCAAGCGCGCTTCCTCTATAATATTTTGGCGAGTGATGCGGCTCTTGCATGAACGTTCGTGGAGCGAGCAGAATCGGGAGGTAAGACCAAGCCGCTGCTCTAGCTAGGCGCTGCTTGCTTGTGATGGAACGTACGTGCGCTAGTTATATGTTTATCGGCAATGGCAAGAGAATGAAAGCGACGTTGCCAGCTAAGAAAAACAACTAACAAAGACTTGCTCCTGACTACCGGTGTCAGAATTGGTAGATGAAGGATGTTCAGGGCCAAGGAAGGCGAAAGACATGGGAAAAAGGAAGAAGAAACCATCGGGAGATCGCTGTAGTGTATGGTAATGAACTGTGCATGGGTAGACAGCTACTGTTCACTCCGTGCCTGGGCCGATTTCAACACCAAAACAAAACTTACATGGTGAAAATATCGACTAATAGCACATCGTTGGCATGTATATGTCATAATTTTTAAAAGGGGAATTGATATTAATACTATGAAGTACTAGGGGAAGGTAAAGAATTGTACATAGAATTATGATTTATTAGACTTTTCAGCCTTTGAAACAAAAATATGCAGAAAATCGTATCACTCTGCACATGTTTGCTATGGAACATCCGGGTACGTGAATATACTCTCTCCCGGACGTGAGGTCATAAATAGTAGACCAGCGTCGTGACTGATTTTCTATGCAAAGAGAGGCGGATATTTTAGACATTTCAATTGAGGATTTCGAGTAGACAGAATTTTTTTGTGATATACTAAGTAATTGAAAAACTTAAAAATAACATATACTTGCCGTAGGTAACAAATTAAGGGACATTTATTTGCTTAGAGTATCAACTTTAAATACACAGTTATATCCAGAGTTATCATGTGTTTGGTTAAGTTACCAGATGATTTGAATATCTTCTCACAATATTTGCACTTGAAAGGGTTTCTCTCCAGCGTGCGTTCTTTTTTTTTTTTTTTTTTGGGGGGGGGGGGGGCCGCCCAAGGGGGGGGGGTTAAACCCCCTAAACCCCCCCCCGTAGATCCGCGCCTGACCGGGTTATTAACACCTATAAAACAAAACTTCTGGTTCAGAAAGATGACGTCACAACACGTTGAAAATAGCACTGGTACCCAAAAGGTGCTAATATGTATTAACACTTCAAAAATGTGCTGCTGGTGTACACAATGCTTTTTCAAACGATTTCTACTGTTACGTCTCTTACTCATAAACATTGCTTCGGCACATGCATAAGGTCTTATCCAAACCAAGCACTATCTTTAATCTCCTATACAGTGCGTCCAGAAAAAACGAAATCGAGAATTATCGATGTTTTAGCATAACTTAATCATAATTATAATAAATAAATGACAAATATTTGTAAAGCTTAGATCCTCCTCTATCATTCGATGCAACTCATATGATGCATATTTCACACATGATTGAGGTGTCATGTGAAAGGGCAGAAAATTAACTTTCTAGAAATGTGATTTTCTCTTTGAAATTCAGATACCGCCCGCCAAATGACTTTTTGTTACCCTCTCTTCAAGTTGTATTTAATCAATCATGCGTGAAATATGTATCATATGAGTTGCATCAATTGAAAGAGGAGGATCTAAGCTTTACAAAATAATATGTGTCATTTATTGATTATAATTTTGATTAATTTATGATATAAAATCGATAAATCTTGGTTTCCTTTTTTGGGGGACGCACTGTATATCTCCCTGGGGCACTCGATTTCTTACCCACTGCGTCTCGCCTTGGCTGGAAAAATGCCGAGTTGACAAGGCACTGCCTACGGCGAATGGAACAATGACATTAATGATCTCCTTAAAGATAGAGTCGAGTACTGGGACCCGTTCCACAAAACCATTTTTCAATGACAAAATGACAAAAATCAGTGGCAAATCTGCTGATAACCAATCAGAAGCAAGGATTTCACTAGCTTATACAAAAAACTGTCATTTGTCACTGATGACAGGTTTTGTGAAATGGGGCCCTGATCATACGGCTACACTTTGTAAGAAAATGTCTGGAAACAATACGCAAAGGTCGATTATGTACATGTCATAGACAAGAAGTAATGTTTGCTGTGGGGTTTAGGAATGATCAAAATTAAAAGAAGTTGACCGCATCTTGTTTAAATTCACATGCATTGCACACTGAAATGGGTAGACGGGACTACACACACATTGGGCATTGCAATTTGGCCCAACATTTAATGCCAGCTACTTTTCAGCTATCAAATTCTGGTTGATTTTGATCACAAAGGAATGTGAATCCTTTTAGGGGATATGCTATACATATCGATATGGTATTCTTCCAAACCAAAATAAAAAGAAAGTTCACATGCTACTTTTCATCTTCACCAGACGGAACCTTTCCCCTAAAATCTTACCCTATCCAGGCCCTATACTTACCCCCCCCCCTCTTCCCTTGCTCTGTGCCTCGCAACAGTGTCTCAGTTTGGTTTGGAACTATGCCCACATTGTACATTAACTCACTGAATACGGAAAATATATCAGAATGCTCTTAATGCCGACATTAACACATTATCATATCGACTCACTGGCTGCCACAAATAGAAACAACAATGATTTTAAATCATTCGAAAGTTATGCAATGATTTTGTTTGTGTGTTGCTCATAATATATATTGCTTATACGATATATAATTTATGTATACTTAATGCTGAAATGAAAACAATAATGTCTTGACTTCATGAAAAATATACAAAGCTCTTCAGGATAACAAAAATAAAATCCATGGACCCAGTTAGCATTTATGGTATATTTTCCTGACACGGGTCTAGAGCGTGATTTACATTTCTTTCATGGTGATGTCGCAGTTTGAAAATAGGATAAATAATATCAAACTTTCAAAGACAAAATCGCCATTTCCTGAAACCCAAATCAATTAATTCTGATATAATGATACGCTCGGGTCAACACAAGTTTGTTTGTCGAAAGTCTTTATGTTACTTTGATGCTTTTTGCCTTTTGCTTAATCCCCTTTAGATCTGAGGAATGTTTCTACATTCCTCAATATCTTTAAGGATTATCATATTCTGTTTGTTAATTCACGAGAAAATACGAGAGAACACAAATCTTAGTCGCGTCTGTTTATGGTTTCGAAGTGACCCCAAAACATTCCAATAATATTACTGAACTGAAACCGTTAAACAGGTGATAAACTTTAATTCTATGGAACGAAAATCCGTTGTATGCTTTTCCTTGGGGTCTATATTTTTCAGATATATTTCTGATCCTGGCTCTAGATTCGGGGGCAGATTTGAGGCAGAGGTGACCCCATGCGATTGACGCAAAAAAACTTACGAAATTACGGAATTAATTCCTATAGATTCTAAATCTATGTGTCTATAAACTTTAAACCTACGAAATCTTTCTATATGCTTTTGGTTGAGTACATAATATATTTGAAATATAGATATGGTTCTGGCACTGGATTTTGGGGTAGATTTGACGTGGATTTTCGGCGAAGCCATGTCAGCGTTTTAGGAGGATTAAAATCGAGTTGGTACCCGAGAGTACAGGATGCCAGGACTTAAACGATAAGAGACCACGTGATCGAGGGTTAGAGCCCCGCTCTTAACCACATACTGATGGACGGAGAGAGAGAATGATGGAGAGATAGAGGGAGAGAGTTATATTCAAGGAGCTGTATACAAAAAAAAAACGCGTAGATGGGGAAAGGGAGACGGAGGGAGAGAGAGGGAGACGGGAAAAAGGAAGAAACCAAGTGTGTGCGTGTGGGTGTGTGTGTGAGAGAGAGATACGAAATTGGGGAAAGCAACGTGTGTGCGAGTGCTTGTGTGTGTGTATGAGAGAGAGAGAGAGAGAGATAAGAAAGGGAAGAAACCTAGTGTGGGTGTGTGTGAGAGATATACGAAAGTGAAGAAAGCAACGTGTGTGCGTGTGCGTTCGTGTGTGTGTGTGTGTATACAAGAGAGAGAGAGAGAGAGAAAGACGAGAAAGGGAAGAAACCAAGTGTGGGTGTGTGTGAGAGATATTCGAAGGTGAAAAAAGCAACGTGACTGTGTGCGAGTTCGTGTGTGTGTATGAGAGAGTAAGTGAGAGAGACATACATACAGTGTTAGATCATATTGACATAATCAGTAATGAAAGGAAAATCTAATATGTGACATCATCCGATTATCTACATATTATATTAGTTACGCACCACCCTGTCCGACCATGTATATTGACTTCCAGTAACTTTCATGTTAAAATATTGGATGGCTTATACGCTGCATCGAAGTTTATTAATTACAAAAAAGGAAAGGCCATATTTAAACTAATGAATTTTGCAACCCGTATTTATAAATGAATATTAATTTACAAACTGTTTAAGCATGATAAGTATGTTTGACACACTTCTGATAAACTACGTTTGACATTAACGCAATATCATTCCTTTGGAATAACCTTTGCCAAAGTGTTAGCACTGATTTTACGGTAATGCGTACTAGTCTACTAATAAATATGTTATTATCTGTATTGAAGATCCATTTTGCCTCAAGGAGCATTATTCTCATTGATGTAAATGCAAGAAGAACAATAAAGATGTTCATACATTTCTAGATCTTAGAACTGAACTACATTCTTTCTCGACCACGTCAAAATCGAACATCTAAGTACATTTGACATGATTATTCATGCGCTTTTATGACACAGTGGACAATAGTCCGCATCATTTTTCCAATAGTCTGATAGAGTATCATTGTTGACTCCTTATTTTGGTGTTGTATGTAACACTTTTTTTCTTCAGATATGCAAAGGTAACATTATATTAAGTTTATGTCAGTTGCTAAAAACAAATTATTTTGACGTTACTTTCTGTCTACTCCTACACATTCGAGTAGTGGCAGATTTCCATACAAGATGGCTGCTTTAAAGGTTAAGGCCATATTTATCCTAAAATTTGCAAAAAGTGCTAAACCACACAAGGATGTAGAGTGTTTGTTTATTTTAGTTTCGATTATGATATAATCCATTCTTATACAATTGTGACGTCATAGTTTATATTGTTGTTTCTTGGTTGCACACGTTGCAAACTACTTGAAAAACATTTTTCTTCGATCAGTACAAACATCACTCCATCCCTCCCTCTCTCCTTCCCTTTTCTACTCATCTATAGACGTCTCTGTACCTTGTTAACTATTCGTTTCCTACCGAAATACTATCATGACTTTGAAATGTTAATTTCCATGAAATACTATTTATACTAAATAATATGAAATCTCACCTACTTTACATTGCTACTTAATCTCTTTTTTTAATTCACTGTTACTGTCGCTGTCTAAACATGTTTGACAGCATGCACAGGTTATTGCGTACAAGAAATGCTTCTTCATAAAATTTACTTTTATCGCGAGCTTTATCATTTATTTACCCATTTTTTTTCTGTTTCAGGTCAGTTCTCATTTCTCGAGGATCGTCCACAAGCACAACCACCAGCACCAACACAGCAGCATGGGCAACCGGGAATCGGGAGAGATGGGCGACGGCATTGACCACGCCGGGGCGTCGACGATCACCGTCCAGTCGTCATCGTCAAAGGTCATGAAAGATAAGATGAGGAAGAACAAGAAGGCCAACCCCAAGAAGAAAGACCACGTCCAGGATGATCACGGTTTCCATGACAACGGCATGGGAGGCGGGGCGATGGGGTCAGGGATTGATACGGGCGGGGGTATATCGCCGTCGATATCGTTTAAACATGGTAAGTAAATTATTAATATTTTCCTCATCGTTGTGATAGTTTAAAAACCTTTAACTCGTGATATTTGGAAAAAAATGTATTTCGGTTATGCTAACTCACAAGGCATTTGGCGTACTTGTAAAATCATGTTATGTTTCGTCATTCGTAATTAACATGTTCTTTATAATCTACGTTATCAATGATTATCATCCTTATTATCATTTTTATCATCATCATCATTAATAATATTATTGTAATTCCTACTACTACTACTACTACTACTACTACTACTACTACAACTGCTACTATTACTACTACTTTTACTACTTTTACTACTGCTAGTACTTCTTCTCGTAATTATATTACTACTACTACTACTACTACTACTACTACTACTACTACTACTACTACTTCTACTACTGCTAGTACTTCTTCTCATATTTTTACTACTACTACTATTACTACTACTACTACTACTATTACTACTTTTACTATTTTTACTATTGCTAGTACTTCTTCTCGTATACTACTATTACTACTACTACTACTACTACTACTACTACTACTACTTCTACTTCTACTACTGCTAGTCCTTCTCCTCGTACTTATATTACTACTACTACTACTACTACTACTACTACTACTATTACTACTACTACTACTTCTACTACTACTACTACTACTACTACTTCTACTACTACTACTACTACTACTACTACTACTACTACTACTACTACTATTACTACTCCTCCTGTTATCAACATAATCAATACTATAAATATCAATCCTTTTTCATATGCATGAGAAGTAGGCCTATGTACAATAATTATACTCATATTCTATGTAAAAATAATGTTACTATATACCTCGACCGTCAAACCCAAAATCATTCACCTCCCCCGCAGCCCCGACGGTTTAGGGACGACATGGGTTTTAATCAGGGCGACGGAAACCGGCGATTTGGCATGCCCCCGTACCACTGAAACATATAATTGATAACAAAAATAGGAAATCGGTTAATATAGGAATAGGAATCCCTCCGATTAATAGGCTTAAGCGCAGTGGCTTGTTTTTAATCATAGAATTTAACGGAGCTAATAGGAAGGGTCACTGTGGAAGGGGAAGGGGTCATTGAGGAAGGGGAAGGGGTCGTTATTAGAAGCGTCCTCTACCGCTCTTCGTGATAAGTGTATTTTGACAGCGCACAGAGACTTTGTTGGGCTGGTCCATTTTACATGATAATAATAGATATAAAATCGATTCATATTGATGAAATATTGATATTAATAACAAGCATTATCACTTTTCATTCTAATTATTTTTAAATAGTGTTTTGATAAATAAAAAAAAACTTTGACTGCGGCCTTTTTCGTACGACCACATTTTAGTCTTCTTAATTTTGAAATCTGGTCCCTAATTCATTGGGCCCCAAATCAGGAATTCGGTTATGAATAACGGGTCAAAATTCAACGACAACTTTGCTCCCAGCCAAACAAATACATTTATTACAGTATTTAATATGAGTTAGTGCAATTTGTTATGATAAATAGTTTTATGAAAAAAAGACACAGAATTTCTTCATCAATTACAATCATACTACTAATTACTTTCCATGCTTACGTCTTATCTCTGGAAGATATAAATAAAATCATTTATTCATCGATGACCTATAATTTCGTTCTGTCAGGTTGTCAGATTGATCTATCGAATAGTGAATCTCAATGTATGACATGCATGCAGATATGAGATCATTTCTACTGAGGGATATGCTTGCAAGTATAATAAAAGATATCAATAATAAGAACAAAGACTGGCTTGGAATAGTGCCAAAATATACGGCCTCCCATCGGAAATTGAAAAAGGCCCTTGTCTTTTAAATAATTTATATTACAAGAGAGTGATATTGATAAGCTATGGAAGTACATACTCTAAAATCAGACCTGTCAATATTTCAACATTTTGGATCACAATATCATTCAAAGACATGTAAATACAATCATATCTGTAGTATTATTTAGGTCAGTGTGGGTGAGAAAACGTTGAAACATGATCATATACACAGTGCTTTTTGTTATTTTCTTTTCTGATTTGGTTACTGGTGGAGCGGGTTTTATATCGAAATATTGTCGCGTTTGCAACAACTTGTTCCCTTTCCAGTATTGACATTTGAAACACAGTTGTTTAACAGTAAACAAACACCTGTAATTTTCTGCCAACAAAGAGCCTCAGTAAAATGATGAGTTCACAATAATTATTACGACAGACAGTCCACAAACATCTAACCTAGGTTGTCAAAATGCATGACTTCCTCTTAAACTGTAGACCCTTTTCCCTGGTTTTCAAGTTACCCCTGAACAATGGAACGAGGTGAAAGGAACAAAAGGCCCCAAACTTGTCAAAATGAATAGTTAGTTAGCTAAAAACACTGACAAGCAATAGACTGATCGCTTATTTATTTGAGCAGACATTAGTCGTCAAAACTTGTTTCTTTTCTTAAATTCAAGACAATGAAGTATTCTCATGGTTCCAGAAGGCATATGTTATCACAGCGTAGTTTTGTACAAATCAGTTCTGCTTTAGTTTTAAGGAAAATGTGATGATCTTCATTATGATAAATGAAAAATGCTATTTTATTTTGCTGTCTGCCTTTCTTGAAATATTGAAAATCAATATCAATATCAATAACCCAACCATCCACATAATTTCTTTTTATGTTGATGTCACTTATATGTGCAATGATTCAAATATCAATTCTAAGTATTCAATATTCAACAATGGGTTTCATTATATCTTCTTTATCATCGTTAGATACTAATTCTGAACCAAGATATTGAAATGATTAATTAAGTATTGAAATAAACCTTTAAATCATATGTTTCGACATGTGTCATATGTTTAGAATTGTAAACTTTCTTCAGCATTCATGATAGGCCTTGATAATACGCATATTTACAACCGGGAAAGGCGATATTCGGTCAAAAAGGCGTCAGCCCCCCGACCCCATCCCGAAAAATAAGTGCATATGGCAGGAATGTACAGGTACATTTTGATCTAATTTTCGTTTTACATCCCATCTCAATAAAACAAACAAGAGCTATACATGTATACATGTAATTTCATCCATAATTTTCTCTTTCTACATCATTCATCACCGGCGTTTATAATCCGCAAATTTACAAACGGGAAAGTTGATAGTCAATAAACACAAATGCACATAGCAGCAATTTACTTGTACATTACGATCTAACTTTTTTTTTAAATTCCATCCTTAATTTTCTAAACATTTCTTTCAGCTGCAGGTGAACGATATAAAGCCCTCTACGACTATGAAGCCAGGACAGCTGATGATCTTACTTTCAGAAAAGGAGAAATACTTATTATCACAAATAAGAGGTACAAGAGGCATGTTTAAATAATTATTAACATAATTTTCAGAATAACCAAAATTTGCAATCTATTCTATTTTCTTACTTGTATTGAGGTCGTTCTTGGTCCTGTAATTTTAGTACCAATAATAAAGCTTTTTTTTAAAATAAAATGACTGCATATGATTTGAAGTGTCAAAATGGAATGCCTACGGAATTATTAAATGCATAGGCATTTACGAGATGAAATACGCAATTTTAGTTTTCTCTCAAAAGAGTTCATTTTTATGGTACGGGTGCAAGAATCAGTGTTATTTTGATTGAATCTGAGGACGAATAGCAATCCCAATAAACAATCTAGATTCTCCTCGGTATGTACTCGGTATAACGTCTGATAATTCCGTTGAAAAATCAGTCTCTGACGTTAAAAGAAGGAAGCTTATATTTAATTTGTCTTCTCATCTAGATATCTCCTCAAAATGTAAACATCTACTGTATTATCGGGAGTTATTCATATTTGGTTTAATCTATAACTTTCATGTTTATCTATAGACCAATATCAGTAGCTTCTGATGATATGAGAAACACATCTTGACAAATTTTCCTTTTTAAAGACGCATTGACGACCCAAGGCACATAATAGCTTATCATTACTTATGCCTCCTTAATTCTATTTTTAACAATAATCTTTATTTTTATTTTTGTATTTTAGTGATCCTAACTGGTGGTTAGCATCTTCAGTGGTATCTAAACGCGAAGGTTATGTCCCTAGGAATTATATCGAACCAGCAGATCTATTACAATCGGAAGAGTAAGTAGTCCTTTTACGTTTCCTTTTATTCTGACAATATCCCTATATCTGCATGTTTGCCTATTTAAACTACACGAAGACAGGTTCTGTAAAATGCATAGTATTTCGGAAATCGTAAATATGAGCTAAATTACTGAATAATAAACCGCTATGTTTTGCCAAAATATAGTATTGTGCCAATTTTGATTCAAATATCTCGCGGCATGAAACGTACATTATGTGAACCATATGCAAACTACATGAAATAGCATGTTCGCAAACGTTTTACTTTAGTGAGAGCTTTGCGTAGAAAATTATTATATAAAACGGGTTTCTTGCCTGGATTGATAACAATCAAAGATATTTCTATCAAGACGGACACTTTCCTTTGTCGAAGATAATATTCAATAAGCAAAAATTATCGCGGGACCTCTTTTTCGAAGAATTTCATATTCATTGTTGTTGCTTTTATGTGAGCTCTACAACGAAGATGTTATCATTTAATTATCATTTATGGTATAAAAAGTCACAAATGTAAGTCACATTCGTAGGATAATGTACCTTTAATAAGTGTTTCCCTGTACTCCATGAATTCTAATATTCTGAATGCTAAAATGTAAGCTAATCTCTTTGTTGACATCCCATGAAATCACGTTGCAACATTTTGTCAAATCCGTCCGATTTAATGCCGCAATGAAGCTCTCTTTCGTGTCACATCAGTCAGGGTGGATTAAAAAGATCTGAAATTAATCCCTTGCGATAATTTGCAGATTTATGTTACTTATTCATGGCTTCTAGCGCGTATTTTATTCTCTAGCATTCGAAGAAAACAAATCACGCTACATCTTGTTTACGCTACATAGTTCATACTGGATGGCTGAGCTAGTCGTACATGGTAGCAAAAGATTATGTCGGGTAGAGCTTAGGAAAGGCCGAGCTTTCAAGAAGTGTGTGAGAACTAGATAAGGAAGCTCGGTCTTGCACAGTAGTCCCCGGCCTCGCCTCTTCCCTGAAGAAAAGAAAATGTCTGGCTAAAATGGGCGTATCTGACTGAAATTAAAATAACTGAACTGTAATTTCGTTGAGACTCGAATGTCTCTTTAGCCAGAATTCGGGTCTTTAAAGATAATAGTATTGATAGATGCAATTCTAGTGCATGAGCTCTGTTATCTCTTTTCGTTTTCGATAATCCCATAAAATTGGAAAATAGTGTCCCAAACACTGGCAGTGAAACGTCCATGCGGGGAAAGATTATAATGAAATGGAAGAAATAACAATAGTCTTATTTACCCAGGGTCCAGGGGTGGCGGGGAAGGGGGGGGGGGGGGGGGGGGGGGTAGTCACATAATTATTAAAGGTAAAGACCAGTATTGGAAACGCCCCAATTTCAAAAAATGAAATGGAAGCTCTCATTACCAATCATGTGAAAGAATATGTTTTGACTAATACATGATGATAAAAAATTTGCCGGGAAACCGCCTACTAATTCATATATTTGGTAAATTTGTTTCTCTCATGGTCGTGTGAGAGATATAGGGTAGTCCCATATACATCTTTCTGTGTATAGTGCTTGTAACATTACGAAGAATGGGCCAAATTTCTTATCATTTTGATGATTCCAGAACCTTGCAGATGCTAGATGCTAGATGATCAACCTTTTCTGATCGATTCCACAACGTTTCTTTCACAATGCAATCGCATGACCATTACTGGTCTTTACTTTTAAGACATACGAGGTGTGCCGCTCTAATGGGTCACTTTTTCACACAAAAAATCCCGAAACATGGGTCCCATTTTTCAAAAAAATATCACTCAACATGAGTCCGTTTTTTTCCGTCAAAATGTCCATCATTTTCGGGGGGTTGGATGACAAACACCCGAAAATTGTGAAAAAATGGGCCTTCGAGAAAAATCCCCTGCAAAAGACCCTTAAAAATGGGTAGGAGTTTCGAGGCTTGAGCCACCGTGACCTGAAGTTATGGCTGCTCAAGTATTTAATGATATGTTACTTTCAATCCTACTGGATTCTCATTTACACATTCTTGGTGGAGATTTGCATATTGAGCTGATGTTTTTCAAAGGACAAAATACCATGGTATAGCTTCGAACCCCGTATCGAGAGCTGTATATGGTATTGCTGTTCGATTCCTTGACCTTCATACTAAAGAGTCTGGATAAATAGTTTCTCTTAATTCAGTCAATCGCTTCTTGATACGCTTTCTCAAGGGTGTTGGTTATTTTGGTTCCAATTGCGTCGGGTAGAAGCGACCTTCCTGTGATCACTAAAAGGAGGTATGGGGATGCGAAATATAGAGGATACGAACTTTGACAGATCTGGGGCGCTGGCATAGTTATAGGAAAATAACGTCCGGCTTATATGCCACCTGTTGCAAATGTTGATACGGAAAACACATTGACGATACGTGACAGTTTTTGGATAGTGAAATTAAGCACATAGGCCTATTGCGCATGAAAGTTTATCGTTGAGGTGATGATTGAGATTTAATGCTGGATTTGAACTTCATGCAATGCATTTCATCCAGCACAAAAATGGACTTAAAGCCCCACTGCACTACTTATAGCTACTTGCGCCCTCTATACAGCAAACAATGCCTAACTTCGGTGCCTGTTGGTCCCCAATGATCCCCTTTTCTTATGTTAATTGAGAGCTTATTTGATTAGATAAACACCTGTCAGTGACCTTGCAGGGTGGTCTAATCCCCTGGCCAAACTAGTGCAGACTGGCTTAAATTGTCAGATTGTCGAAATCACGGTCTTAACCTTGTATCCCATGCTCATTCCACTTGCTGACACAGTTAATGTGTTCTGTACGTGGGGGTTGTGTTCTAGTTTGAGGGTGGTTAACTATGTAGAAATAGCAAATTCCCTTTTCCTTGTATCGTATATCTCTTTTGCCTCTACTCTTACTTTATCTCTAGATGTCTAGCGTTACTAATGTTACGATGTACAATCAGAGACCCGTTTCACAAAGCCCTTTTTTCAATGACAAATGACAAGAATCAGTGACATATCTGCTGATAACCAATCAGAAGCAAGGATTTCAGTAGTTTATAACAAAGACTGTCGATTGTCACTGATGACAAGTTTTGTGAAACGGGTCCCAGAAGTACACTGCACCCGCAGTGTTAGTTTTTAATTTCCAATGTCAAAACTGAAATCTTTCTCTTTCCCTCCCCTCCTTCCTCTTTTCATCCGTCTGACTCATCCCTCGTTATTTCACTCTCCCTTCTATCGGAAACAATCTCCTTTTTTCATGTTTTGCACAATGTTTGAACCGATGGTTAATATAACTAACCCTCTCTCTTCATACCTCTCTTTACTACCCCTCCCCACCCTCATCCAGTTGGTTCTTTGAAAAGATGACAAGGAAAGATGCAGAAAAGCAGCTCCAGCTCACGAGTAACTCCAGAGGAACGTTCCTCGTGCGTGGTAGCGAAACAAGTCCAGGTATGGTTCCCCTTGTGACAGAATAAATATGAAGATGATGATGATGATGATGATGATGATGGTGATGAGGATAAAAATGATGATAATGATGATGATGATGATGATGATGATGGTGATGAGAATGATAAAGAGTATGATGATGATGATGATGATGATGGTGGTGGTGATGCTGACGGTGTTGATGATGATGCGATGATGATGGTGATGACGGTTTTGGTGATGATGATGATGATGATGATGGCGAGGAAAATGAAAATAAAGACGAAGACGATGACGACGATGATGATGATGAACATGATGATGAATTTGATATTAATGACGGTGGTGAAAACTGTGATTATGTCGACGACGTTGATAATAATAAGGATGACGAGGGTAATGATGTCAATGATGAGGAGGAGGAGGAGAGGGGGAGGAGGAGGCCAACATTAGTTGAGTCTTTCGTTAAACCTTTTCTCATCGATATACATTGTCTCTTTGTCCAGGCGCTTACTCACTATCCGTGCTCGACCATGACGACACACGAGGCTACAACGTCAAACATTATCGCATCAGAACCCTGGACAACGGAGGCTACTATATCAGCACACGTATTACATTCAAGACGCTCAGGGATCTAGTCGAACATTACCAATGTAAGTGGATATTAGTTACTATATTTTACCTGACTGCTATTAAGGCATAGTAATGATGTTACCAACCATGCCAAAGGCCACTAGTACATCGACTTGGTTTCGAAACCAGGACATCCAGATTACGAGGCCGCTGAGCCATCGCGCCTCCATATTGAACTGCAAAAACACACACAGAAAGATAGAAGTAGCGGCTCTATAAGGGGCTTGGGGGCTCAACCCCCTCTAATTTATTAAAAACCCATTTTTTCCTTGACTATAAATAAATTGAAGTGAGGCACATATAGAGAATGAATGGAAGAACTTCCAGCCGCCTCCCCCCCCCCCCCCCATTCCCCTCCCCAAGCCCCCACTTGTCTTACGGTTCCCCAAATCTAACTTTAAAGAACAGCGCCTGCGAATTAGCCATCAGACCGAAATGGTCAAACAAACGATCAAACAAATATAAAGAATAACATATGGACAAACCTTAGCCTTCATATTAATTCAAGAAAAGTAGGCATGGCGCTTTTCTTGATATTTATTTCACGAATTCTTCTAAAGAATCCGAAGCATCACACACGAATTGAAAGTAGTAAATTCCTTGATCATGAATCTGATATGATAGGTTTCTTACTTCCCCTTAAAGGTCGTGATAACGTTGTCTGGTATTTCATTTCCTAAGAGTATTTCGACGCCAACATGAAATAATCACTTCTGTCACATGACTATTTGTTTATAATCCGCAAAAACCGCACCGAAAGGGCACGTTCCCTAATTTTGGAGCGCACCCGGAAGCTTGATAGGTGAAGTACTTCCGGTACAGCTATGAGCAATCACAAGTACCCGTATGTTGTGTTGCTGCACCGTAATACGTAGCTGCGGGGATAATCCACACGAAATCATGTCTTTTCTTGTTTAGGTTATATTAGTCGAAATAAATAGGACATTAAAAACCGCAGGCTGAGTGCAAACACGTGTAGTCCTATTATTTTGGTGACTCATACATATTATGTCAAACATAACGCAAATAAAAAGTAGGAAGCTTCCAAACGAAACTGCTTACAACATAATATAAACAAAATATTGACTCAAATCTGTACACCAATGACATATGCATATGAAATAAAATGCGTCATTTTCATTATTCTGGTAAACGTAATTTGCATATAGCCCAGTTAAAGGGTTAGTGTTACCTTTAACAAGGGTTACATTTCATTAATATATGACTGTCCAATCTTTAAGTCATTCGTGGGTGAAATAATAACTAGAAATTAATCATTCAATCAGCTCAAAGGGACGTTCATTATAAATCATTAGCAAATCGGAAAATTAATCAATCGATATATCCTGTAAAAACCTTTCAGCCAAGCAATATGTCATGACATTAACTATGCAAACCGTTAAGACTATTCGATGAATAAACCAAACAATTTGTTTATTTATTTATTAAAACATCTTTTAACAGGATAACATTGATCAGCTCGCAGGCTGTATGGTCCTGCATAAAGAAGGAAAATACAAATTCACGAACTGACAATAAGAGTAGTTACAAAATACCCAATTAACCGACATATTAATAAATTTTTTAGTTTCTCAGATAATGTGAATCTAAAAATTAATAATAGGAATCGATCAATAATTAATAAACCATAAAAGCAATCAATCATCATCAAATTAGCCTTTATATCTTTTATTCACGTCATCAAACCAGAGAGTCCGTGACAATTTAAATGTCTGATGTTTTCTCACAGACTCCTTCTTATTGCTTCTTCATGTTAGTTATCATGACGTCCTTGTCTATTTTGTTTCTCCATTAGATATTATCAATTATTTATATTACATAATCTTTAAGGTAACGTACAGTCATCAACTATTTCATTATTTTTTCTGTATTTTCTACATTCCCTTTTCAATGTTTTATTTTATCCTCATCACTTCTTTGTTGAATATTGCAGTTATTAATAATTGTCTCATTTTTCTCCAGATTAATAATAATATTTACATATGAGATTTGTAGGGTGCCGAAGCCCCTTGAAATCAAAATGTCCGTGTCGCACTTGTGAAACCAAATAGAAAAAAGAAGAAAAAACAAAAGAGATCACATAAAAGCATCATTTTGTATCGTAAACAAAAGAACAGAGTTAAGATTAAACATACAAAACTAATAGATCAATTCGTTATATACCGAATTAAACAGATACGTTTTAAGATTGCTTTTAAATACTTCAACTGATCTGCTATTACGAATCTCTCTAGTGAGAGTATTCCACAGCAAAGGCCCTGCATGGGCAAATCGATTGATTAGCATCTATTAATTTTTCACTTTTTAAAAACATTCTGCAACCCATTATTGTTTACTATTCTATTTTCTATATTTGTCTCGATAGCACAAGCTGATGGACTAGTATGTAGACTCATGACAGCCTGCCCGAGACAGAAACCAGATATGTTTGAGATCAGTAAGGATGTTTGGGAGATACCTCGAAGATCTATCAAACTGGTCCGGAGGTTAGGCAATGGTCAGTTTGGTGAAGTATGGGAAGGTAAGTCATGTTTGTTGTATACCTCTGTCGAGAATAGCTGTCAGCCACTATCATTATCAACATCAGTGTCATCATCATCATAATCATCATCAGTGTCATATTCATTGTCGTCATCGTCACTATCGCTTTCATCTTCATCATATATCATTAATGATATCTTTATCATCATTATCACCATCATTTTCATATCATCATCATCACCACCACCACCACCACCACCACCACCACCACCACCACCACCACCACCATCATCACCATCACCATTACCATCATCATCAAGAGACTTTCATCCTTATCGCCATCATCATACCAATCGTCCTAAAGACACCGCCATTAGCAGCTAGGTTATCACTGTTTATAAACATTGTAAATTAATATCTCATCATTTCAAAACTGCTATTCGTTACTTCAAATAAATCACGCCAAAAGCGATTTATTATCTTAGGTCTATAAAAACTACATCTCTTAATGTAGTGGAATGTATAACATTAGTTCATCACAATTCACATAAATTCCAATAAATGTAATAAAATTATACATTTTGTTTAAAGGTGTGTGGAACGACACAGTGAACGTTGCAGTGAAAACGCTGAAAGAGGGCGCTATGGACCCGACCGCTTTCCTGCAAGAGGCTAACATCATGAAGAAACTCAGACATCCAAAGCTTGTCGCCCTCCTAGCTATCTGCTCAGAAGGGGTAAGTATTATATGTGGAGTCGATAGTGTAGCTCCGAGGAAGGTGGGGGGGGGGGGGGGGGGAGGGGTATTTTTACCCAAATCGAGGAGGCGCGATAGCTCAGTTGGTAGAGCAGTGGTCTCGTAATCCGGTGACCCGGGTTCGAAACCGAGGCGATGCGCTAGTGCCCTTTGGTAAGGCATTAATCCTCATTACCAGGTCCCTCGGAGAGGACATAAAGCCGTCGGCCGTCTGGCTGCTTACTTACAAGCATTTATGCTTTCTTAGTAGTCAGGTAAATTAACCACCAATAACCAAATGAAATTGCAGAACAAAGGTAGTAGAGAGAACGAAAGATAAAGAAAGGGATACTAGCCGGAAAGTGACTTTGGAGGATGATAGACAAACCTCCCCTCCCCCACTCAGTGGCCGCCTTCTCTCACATAAGCCCCAGGTGGACTTGTGGCCCCATGAATCTAGTGCCCCCCCCGCCCCGCCCCCCTTCTTAAGGAGCTTCTCCATTGCTACGCCACTACTTGGAAATTTATCATATATAAGACAAATCTTTATGATATTCAACTTTCTCGCGTAGCTCTATTCATATTCGCCTGAGTTTAGAATTATCAGCATGTCAAAAGCTAGTCTGACTTTAAGATTGAGGTTCTGAAAACCTTGGAACTAACCCAACTACCGGCATCTAATAATAGCTACCACGGAGATGGGTTGTGCCCCAAAATAGCGTTGCCCCCAAATCACTTCTTGTGTGAAACCGGGACCATGGAAGAGGGTGACGAAACCCAACGGAAATGGATGGGACGTGTTCACAGCATGTAGCAAAAATTTGTTGGCACGGTTAATCAGGTCTGAACTTTCTTACACAACTTTGCATTGGTGGGCGGTCTGCTATGTAATTTCAAAATGTATAATTAATAATCATTTGGCTTATCATGAATTTCATTTATGAGTCATTCCTAGACCCATTTTATCGTCATCTCCTTTACCTAGACGTAGCGAGCGTTTTTAATACACTAACATGTATATTAACTGATTGAATTAAGCTGTATTTTGTATGGTAAGATAAACAAGTTGCCGGTAAGATTATGATTGATTCAGTGTACATTCTAGTATAGGACTGACGAATGTCATAACGTTTCATCTTGGAGATTCAATAACAATATAGTTTCGCTCAAGGAAACTTATTTCCCCTTTGGATATGATTCTTTTACTTTCACAAACATATCATACTGGGTGAAAGCCACAAATATCTTTAAATAATCATAGTATCCATCGTATTATTTCATGATAATCATGAAAACAAGGTGTCAAACCAAACCAAAGCAGGCGAAGATTCGAAGATACTTATAAACCATACAATCAGTAGTATATGCGTAGGGCGCCACTAAACGAAGAGATGTAGTTCGTCTCGATTTCTTTTGCTCTGCTTCATGTTTAGACCAGGGCACATCTTTCTATCAAATGAGGATATGGGATTTGGGACACAGCTAAACAAACCCTCTGTCTATAGAACGCTTCTGACGGACCCCCAGGCCCGGTTTGAATTAATATATATCGTGTCTTTCGGCTGTTGACGTTATAGATGATTCTGCAGTCATGCATACAACGATATAACTGTATGAGGATGATCACCATCGAAGATGCATAGGTCATGACAACTGTCCTTCTTTCACTCTTTAGGCCGCCGAACCAATCTACATCGTGACAGAGTTAATGACACATGGCTGTCTTCTGCAATACCTACACGACGGTGAGGGCAGACATCTGAAAGAACCCGAGCTCATCGACATCACTGCTCAGGTAAGACCTCGACGTCGAACGACCAACCGACGTCGAGTCGATACTACATGTAATTGCGAATACTCCCTGGGCTACCACCCTCGGTCATCTACTTGGATGAAATGTTCCTTATAACGGTTCTACGTAATCGAAAAGATTCAAGATTCAAGATTTTATTGTTCATATATAACACAGAAATTTGTTTTTCATTGGTGTAACATGTAATATGTAAAACACAAGACAAAAAACATGGTATCGTGTGCTGAAAGCCAGAAGGGCGTCAAGACTCTATAAAGAAAAATAGGAGTAGCATCACAATCGAAATACGAGCAGAAAGAGAAAGAAAAAGAGAGCTCAAGCTCGAAGGACTGATAAAAGAGAGAAATATAAGGGTCCAAAGGAAAGGGGAGAAAAGGAGAGATGGCATAATTTTCAATCAAATTATAATTCATGACTGAAAATACATGGCCATAGTAGTGTAGAAAAAAAATCAGCAGCAGAGCTTAACAACGGATGTTTTTTACCCCAAAAGCTATGAAGCAAAACTGAACACGATCGTAAAGACTTTCCAGAAATCAACAAAAGTGCAGTCCCCACTGGAAATATTAAGATTCCTACCATTTGGGCAATTTTTGCCTCAATATTTGCGAAGCAACGTATTCTATTTGAAATATCTTTATGACAGATTCGATTTGCATTGGTTGAACTAAAACTTTCTAGAAACTCGAAAGTTTTAATATATTTTGGGCACGAGAAGTCTGACGTACGCCTATGATGATGATTGCAATGTAGAGAAGACGAATTATAAATTGCCCGTATTGCATCAATATTCATATCTTAACCAAATTGAACCAAACTTACAATTCCTGAACTTTAGGAATACGTCACCGGAAAGTGGATCACATGGTTCGCGGTTTGAATTCCACCGTAGCACCTTTGGCAAGACATTTGCCACTCAACGCCCAAGTGTTAAATGGGTACCCGGTATGATACGAACGTTAATGCGGTTTTATTGGCACGTGTGCGCTTGTAAAATGGCGCCTGGCCAAAATACTCCCCAGTGAGCGGAGCGCGTGCACTATCATGTGAGGATTAGCAACTGAATCCAATGACCGTGGTAATAAAAATCACAATGTAAAGCACTTTATAGAAAGTATAATTAAGCGCTATACAAATGTGATTATTATTAGGGTTATTATTGTTATATACAGTCGAACCTGCTTTAGTTTCTATAAAGACCATAATTTTTGTTTCCTTTTAAATGGTTTCTCATTGAAACATGTACTAAAGGAACCTTTCTACAACGACCACCTGTCTACAAGGACCACCTTTTGTGTTTCCCTTGGGCGGTTGCTATATACAGGTTATTATTATCATTATTATTAATATTACTACTATTTATACTTCTTATAGGTATCAGACGGTATGGCATACCTAGAATCACAGCGATTCGTACACAGAGATCTCGCAGCTAGGAACATCCTGGTGGGTGAGCATAGAAACTGCAAGGTAGCCGACTTCGGTCTCTCTAGAATCATCGAGGATGAATACATCGCAAGAGAAGGTAAGACAAAACCGTACGCCTTTTTGTGTGTATGGGGAGGGTGGGGGTTTTGTGGTGCTAATAACAACCTCATTAAAAATTGAATATTTATATCTATCCCTGTCCCCGAATAGAAAAAACCCTTACACCCCTTTTTAGCCTGATCGATATTGTGTATGATATATAAGAACGTTTTTGTGTTGAATATTTTTGGCTTTGTCATAGGCGAAATTATACCAACAGCCCATTCAAAATAATTTAGCCACGTCCTTTGGTGTTTCTAAAGCATGGGTGCCATCTGCTTATTTATAAAAGTTTGTCTATAAACAAATATATGGTGAAGGTAGAAGATGAAGAGGGGTGGGGTGCGGTGGTGTACACCTATGCCTGACCCCATTCGGAGGGTATGTACAGGGAGCAATTGCATGAATTCGTCAATTCTAATAATGTTATGACTCTTAATTCCCTACAATCACTTTAATAGTAAATATTGTTAATGATTTCAATTTCATAAAGTTGATACTAAAGTTACATTTTATATTCAAGAATAATTTGATTGCATGACTCTCAGGGAGAAAGCTATTAATACCGATGAGGCTGCCCTGGGTAAACAAGAAACATTATTTTTTTGTATTGTTAACCAATTCAAAACTTGTCTTAAGACACATTTATTCAAAAGTGCTTTTGATGATTAACTTACTCTGTTCACATTGATGTGTATTTCATATGTATTGTAATTTGTAGGTTTATTTGCACTTTTTTGTTTCGTTTAATATGTAGTTGTTTGTCAGTCTATTTTGTTTGTTATAGTGCTTAGAGCCTTCAGTGTTAAGCGCTTTATAAGTAACGTTTTTATTATTATTTATTTATTGTTATTATCATTATTTTTTATCAATAATCATTATGGCCGACATTGATATCTTTCTATAACAGGTGCCAAGATGCCAATCAAGTGGACTGCCCCGGAAGCAATCAATTTCGGAAAGTTCACAATCAAGTCTGATGTCTGGTCATTTGGTATTCTTATATATGAGGTCATAACTAAGGGGCGTGTTCCTTATCCAGGTAAGAAATGGCACAGTTTTTATGATTTTTCCTATCAAAATCTATCAAAAGACATGGGAATCATTGCCAAATGATTTTAATCAATACTATTTCCCCTTTTCCAAATATAGAGTTATGACGAAAAGTCAGACCATGGTCAAAGTAAAACCAAAGTGCCTGGAATAGGAAGATAACCAAAACGACGGCAAACGAAATACATCGATAGTTCGGGCGTTAATTTCATTTTAAATAGAATGACGGGTGACGCGGTTTGGAGAAACAGGGAGTGTGGAAGGGAGGGGGAGCAGGGGCCAGGAACATTGAAAACAACACAAACAGGGAAATTGTATGCTTCATGAAAAGTGGAACTTGAATGCAATTGGTGAGCAAAGGATTAAAGCAATTGATTTCACAAACTGAAAAAACACAAAATGATTGACTATCATTAACCAAATATTGATCAACTATTCGAATCTCTTCTCCTGAACAGGCATGGTCAATCGTGAAGTATTGGACCAGGTTTCACGAGGCTACCGCATGCCTAAGCCAGTAGAATGCCCAGAACAACTCTACGACATCATGCGACAATGCTGGGACGCCCAGCCCGAGAAGCGTCCGACCTTTGACTTCCTTCATTCTTTCCTCGACGACTTCTACCATGCTTCCGAAATCCAATATCAGTGATTCATCATACCACAGAGACCGAGTTTAAACCGAATAAAAGAATACATTGTCCCGTATGGCCGAGAACCGGTCGGTGTGGACACGGTTTGGCGGTGAGACTGATACCCCGGTTACATCAAAAAGACCGAACTTAGACCGACTTTTGATAAACCGAACAAGAAAATTCATGACCCCGATAGGTAAAGATTCGGTTAGTTTGAACTTGTTTTTGAGTCGGCTTGGTGGTGTGCCTGAGATATGATAGGGTGCAAAGATTGTGTAACATGTACAACTGGTAAATCTGCCTTGAATGTCCTGGATTTGAGGTGTGAAAAATAAATGTGTTTCCTCGGAGGAGAAAAGTTACAAAGCAATATTAACGATCTTTGGATTCGATGCCTGTTTTACCAGCCGAGGGTGCCGGATAACTATGTTAAATGTACATTCATCTTGCCTTGTTTTAGATGTGGTAACTGAAACGAAAGTGAGCTGTAGTTATTACTAGCCAGATAATACATTATATTTATATTCATTACATGTATATTGTTATTTCCACTCAATATTAATTTCAGTAGGCACCTATCCAAACATTAGCTAAGAATTGTACCTTAAACGTTTAGGGAATTTTGATGTTTTTATTGGACAAAAATTGGACAAAAAATGTCCAGCTTTCGAAGTTCGTATGTTAAGTTTGGTTTAACGTGTAAATCATGGTTCATTTCAGGAATTTACGTATCTCACATCGATTATTATCACGATTGTGAAGTAACCAGTGTTTCATTGAGTTTCGTAGATTAAAGATAATCGTAAATTGGCAATAGCACAGAAAAAAAACGTGTTAAAGGTCTCCCCAAAAGAAACATCGTAAATGCAATATCTACTGTCTTTCTAAATGCATAAATAGAGTGGATATAAATAATGTGTCCATTGTTTATACCAAGAAAAAGAGTAATATATTTAAACATTAATAGTTTTAGTGTGCGAAATGATGATAAAGTGAATAAGAAACGTCTTTCAGTTGAAGATAGTTGTGTAGAATTTATGAGAGAAAATATATACTTCCATTTTTGTGTAAATTCAAGTGAAAGGTAATACTGTGAGCATTGAGAGATTGGAAACTCATCTGTCTTTCTGAGCGCTGAACCAAAGTGCCTGCCATGCTTTTATGAAGGTTAAGAGCACTTTATTATCCATCTGTTCGAAGATTCCTTTCCTATCTTGGTAACGTCAACAAAATAGACCGCGCGAATTGAACAAGGCAGAAAGTATGTCTAGAGATGAAGGGCAAAATTAAAGTTATATTAATTGCAATTAAATGTGACCACATGTGCCTTAGTTTCGTATGTTCATTTCAATAAAGTCACAAAAGTGCCTTCGGCCTAAATTTCTAAATGCGTGCTACCTTAGTCCAGGTTTCAACCTCTGCCAAACGGTAGTTGTTCCACTTAATAATAAACCACCAATTATCAACCTTCTCATTTCTTGAAACAAAATGAATAAAGAACAATCATGTAATTTTGAGATCAATTTCTAATTTGAGGGTCTCAACTGAATTGATTTCGTTCATTCAATTTTGTTGCAGTGTTTTTTAAATAAGAAAAAAGTTAATAATCTGCGCTTCTTGGACTGATTTATTAACTTTCAGCTCACTGTCGGCCTCTTTATAAATACGAGATTTTATATTTACGAATGCATTCAAGATGTATATTTTTTTAGGTGAAAGTACGGAGAGAAACAAGAAGAAGAAGAATGTCACTCGAATAAATAATTGATATGATGTTGACTACTTCCATTGGAATTTGATTTCATTACGTATTAATGCTTTCTGAACTGAACCATCATTACAAATATATTAATACTTTTCCTCTTTTCTATTTTTACGATGTAAATTGTTATATCAGTGGACAATTGTAGTTGGAATATTTCTAGAATACAAGTGATGCCCATAGGCTTTCCACTTTTATCAGCTTGGGCTAAGCACAGTATTGAAAGATCACGCTTTTGCGTCTTTGTGAGTTTTTTTTAGCACGGTCAAAGGTCACTTGGCGAACTCATATAAGAGTTCACGTATAACACATAATCATATAGAGAAATTAATGGTATAAAAACATGGCATGTAAAATGTTTCTAATTTATTTTGAAAACGGCACGGTCAGTCGTTCACACCCTACATCATTCTTTGTATTTATCACTTTCACTGACTTCACCACTCGAATACAAATTTCACCAATGACATCTAATGCAGAGGTTAAAGACTGAGTTCTTTGAGAAGAAGTTGGGATTTCTTCATAGGGTTATGTGTTATACGACGCTCCCGCTTGTGAGTTCGCGAAATGACCTTGGACGGTACGAAAGAGCCTCACAGAGAAGCGGAAGCGTGATCACTAACTGCTGAGCTTTGCTCAAGCTGATTTCGCAATCGCGAGAACTGATGTGAAGTTAATATTCTTTAAAATATTCTCAATTCTGTTTCATAACCATATTGTATAAAGAATAAACTCAAGATAATGTTTTAAAGGTTGTGTATAAAGTGTAAGAACAATGTAAATAGAGATATGTATCTTAAATGATATCAATATAGAGTACCGATTTGCTCACGTCATATTCACGTGTCGTCCCGGTTACTGGTTCTAAACAACAGAGCCTGCGCACGAGGTACACCGCAAAATCATTCAAGCAACGGGGTGTAGCAGGGCAAATTCAGGGTTGGGGCATTGATTGGAACCAGCAACCTTGACAACTTGGCCAATATGACGTCACACTTCGGTACTCCATAGGTTTATAGTGCAATCGTTATTCAGTATCGCTGCAATTTTAAGAAAAGCAGGCGTTCAATTTGTTTATGAAAGGATTTGATGAGAGGTTATGTGTATTTTTGTAGATGAAAAAGGGATATATGGAGAAGGAATGTTTAGTGTGTTTGTATGCAACTATTATCTTAGAAAAAAAGGATAGAGTTATACGTATGTACATAGAATTTCAGATGTCTTAATATCACTATGCAATATTATGCAAGAAGTATAAGCAAATAAAGTGCACGTCAAACCAAATTACACATTGTTCTCTCTTTCTTTCTATGTCTCTGGTGCTCTGCCGTACAGCAGGTTTTAAGCATTAAAATACTCAATTCCTAGCTGTCTTGAGTTTTTCCTTAATCTTTTGGTATGTATCTTTTGCTTTGATACCACCCAACACCACAGTTTTTTTCCTTCCCATCGGTCTTTTATAAACATCACCGTCATCATCACCATCATCATCATCACCGTCTTCATCATCATCCTCCTCCTCCTCCTCATCATCATCATCACATGTAGATTTCTGGTGGTAAAGACCATTACCATGTTCCTCCTCAATAAGCTCATCTTGACCCATCAGTCCAATCTAGGTATCTTGATGCACAACACCTTTCCTCATCCCAGTTCCTCCCTACGGCGCTCAATCATCCCATGACGTCACGTTGCCATGGGACATCGGGTTGCTAGGGGCTTATCCTCCTCCTCCTCCATGGTAATGAGCACCTTCCACCAGCTCCTCTCCGTCGAATCTCTGTCGGGACGCCACTCCGCTGGAGATGGGGCCTCGGCACCTGTCGGACCGCTGTGAAGCTCTGGTTGCTCCACGATTCATCTTCGACTCGGAGGTGTATCATTTCTCATTCCATTTATTGAAGACTGGACAATGTCCACACACAAATTATATACGAGTTCAGAAAAACAATAATGTCAACAATACCCTACTACACAAGCCAGTGGCGTATACACGGGGCAGGGGGGCCGCGGGGCATGTGCCCCTATTAAAAAATGGCGGAGACCAAAATAAAGGAAACAAGGTTAAACACAAAGAGAGAAAAAAATAGAAGGGAAAGAATACATGGGAAAACACGAAACAAGAAGAAAATATGATCTTATTCCACACCCTTCCTCTATTTTTTCCCCGAATGACAGATACCGCCACCACTCCCTCCCCTCACAATGACGCCAGTGCATATTTAATGGTTGACATCATTCTACACAACTGCCTCGAGGCACCACGCAAAGAAGCACTGAATGGAAATGAATAATATAAGCATCCTGCTTTGTTATATCAATGCATTTCTGTAGCACTCAATATATAAAAGTAATAATGTAAAATTAGAGTGTATATATTTGCAGGCATGTAAATGGATTTCATTAGAGCTTCTTTCACTTGGTGCTGTCTAATGACTAATACTGTTTTATGTGCTTCAGTGGAATGCCATTATACATCACTAGCTCTGCAACGTTCAATAAGAAAGATGACATATATCACATTTTCAAATATACCTCTCTAAAAACAAACATTAAATGAATAAAAGAAAACCAAGAATCAAAACAAAAGAAAACTAATGAAAAAGAAGACTCTGATTATATACTGGTATACTAAAAGTTTTGATAAATTTACAGTTCCCAAATTCTATACAAAGCCTTCACATACTCATAAAAACTCGTAAGGTTTGATAAGTGACAATTTTTTAAACATTCGGTAGATTATCGTGTTTAACATGCTGGACTCAGGCTTTAGATTATTTGTTCCAGCATAATGTAAACTGTAAATACCAATTTGAAAACTAAATCTCTCTTTGGTGTTGATTTAACACGTTTATTTTTTAGAGTGTCGTTGAAATTCTTCCTATCAACATTTATTTCATCTATTTTATGCACAATCATGACAATATTTGTATCCATACATAGCATGCTTGATGTATGTACACATATTCCGCGACGCGAGGCGGCGCTTCGGCGGGCCTAAGCGTGCAAAGCAAATTGAATAGCTGACGTGAATAAATGCAGGTATGATATGGGAAGAAGCCTGTAAAATATGCAGCCCCATCCCATTACATCGTCTTAACAAGCTACTTAAGAACTTACTCAAGCAATGGAAGGGGGTTAATGAAGACCGTTAAAGAGGGTTGAGTGTATATCAGTTTGAAGTTGCCGCAAAAAATGTAGGGCAGTGCAGGCGAGGAACGGTGTTAGAATGCTAAGCAAGGCCTGTATCCCGTCATCGTCATGTTTTTTTTCCTTCACTTTAAAACATTTCATCGGTAAAATACAAGAACATAGCAATATAGCAAATAATTATCATTTTTTTCTTCCAAAGAAATAGGGATAATGTTTTAAAGAGAACATTTTGCTCCCGAAATGGTTTGATCCCGAAAAACTATATGGTAAGTTGAAGGACATTGTCATTCATTCAAACACAAATTATTATTTACCTATTATGATGGAATATTTTACATCGTAACAACTGGATATGCGATTGGAAGCATGCATTATGATGTTGATGATTATGAAAATGACGATAGTGGTAATAATAATAATAATAATAATAGTGGGTTCTTGTAATGATCATAAGGGTTATGTTGAAGACGATGAAGGTTATGGTGATGTTGATGAGGATGTTATTATGTGATGAAGACTGAGGCTTAACATACTCTACTACTGTGTACCACGAAGTCTCCATAGTGATAAATATTGCGGACCAGGGGGTGTTTTACAAAGATTCTAAGTCGAACTTAACTCTAAGTTGGACTTGGATATTATGGAGAGCCATTTGTACCAATGAAATATATGCAAAAGCAAAAATTCAATTATTTTAGTCTTTTCATAAATTCCACATCAAGTAACATGAAATCTCCCATGATAATAGAAAATAAGAATGATTTGAATCAACATTTTATGCCTTTTGAAATAACTTTTACAAAATATTGTCAAGGATGCTTATGGCTTTCCATAATTGTTAAGTCCAACTTAGAGATAAGTTCAACTAGGATCTTTGTGAAACACCCCCTTGATGATGTTGATGATGCAGGATGGTGCTATAGCGTGACGGAGAACAATTAGAACTCAGCGGTCACGCCCGGCATGGGTCTTTAACAGAATGACATCTCTAACAATCGGCCAATCAATTAACATGGCGCGCTAGATGCATGATGACACAGCGCTTCTCTGAATAACTCTCATACTTCATATTCAACAGTGTGTCATTGTGAACCAGTTACACACACTGTAGTTTGCTCAGTGTTGAGGATATAATCCTCTTTAAGAATAATCTTTTATAAACGTATCTATTTATTAAGTCTGCATAATTATAATTAATTGTATTGTCATTTCTTTAAATCTTACTTCTTTTCTTTTCTTTATAACGCATATGCTTTTGCGTGATCCCTTTCTTTGTTTTTGTTTCACAAGTGCGCCTTGAACATTCGATTTCAAGTGGTATCGGCGCCTTAAAAACCTCATATTACTATTACTGTCATGTCACCCTCTACCCGTCCCATCAATTTAGTAAAAGTCCAATCATATTGTCTTTCCACTCAGTTCTAACCATTATTTTCTATTTCCATCAACAAATTTCCATTAAAAAAAGAAGAAATTTCGACATATACGTCACCTATTTAGTATGGAATACAAAATATTGGGATTAATATGATTTCTGACTAAATGGAGAATATACTAAATCTTATAAATCGTGAAAAATTGAGCAAATAATAACTACACTTACTTAACTTTTCATGTTTTAATGAAAAAAGTAAATAAGCCAACCGAGGTTTAGTTTACTATCGGATATCGCCCGTCTTCAGTAATATCCTTGAAGTTAAACCCAAGAAAGGCGTTATTAGTGTCTTATCTAAATTGGTATTGGCTGGTCAACTGCCGCCATGACACGTTCTTTCTCATCGGTCATCGGTGTGGACAGATTAGGTACAAAAGCTAATAAAACAGTTTTTATTGTTCAAAGCACGATCTAATCAACTTTATACAATGCCCAAACCAAATACTTTTATATTATAATCACCGCCGTGTCGTTTTTTACTCTTTTTTTGTTACTCATATAATGTCTATGTAGCTTTATCAAGTCTATTTGTTTCAAATGGTCTCTTTCTTTAGCTTACCTTATTACATTCTCTCTTTCTCCATATCTCTGTCTTTCTTTTTTTTATCTCCGCCTCTATTCCTCTGTGTTGCTGGATTAATCATGAGGTATATTGGTATACAATAGGGAAAAACGCTTATCATCTTCCATCAAAAACAGAGAATGAGAAAAAGACATAAACTGTTGAGAGAGAGAGAGAGAGAGAAAGAGAGAGAAAGAGAGAGAGAGAGAGAGAGAGAGAGGGAGGAAGGAGAGAGAGAGAGAGAGAGAGAGAGAGAGAGAGAGAGAGAGAGAGAAAGAGAGAGAATAGAGAGAGAGAGAGAGGAAGGAAGGTTAACAGACAATTATAATAGAGGGAGAGGGGTGGGTTGACGCTCGAGATTAAATAAACGTTTTACACACGTTTCAACGCCGGCCCTCTTACCGTTTTGTAAACGTCTTTAGAACGTTGTGCGTTTATACCTGGATGTTTAATCTATAGTAGCATCGTCCATGCTCACTGACGCCAGGTCGTATGGTTGAACACGTCATCATTAAGCAGTATGTAAAATGCACTCTCACCCACTGACTGACCCGAGTTTAGTAAAGCATATAATCGAGGTGAATTATTGACCCAAAACATCACGGCAAATCAACTAAAGATACACAGAATGTGTGCCAATGCAGTCCAAATATAAAATAAATTATGCATCGGTAATGACCGTTGTATCTGGACAATGATCAATTTAAGCTCTTCACTAGTTTCCTTTATTATGCTCACTTTCTTTGATTTTAAATCTTCCAAAATCTCTTTCATTTTGCGAAAAGTGAAAGGTGTTATAATTTTCTATTTTTGCTGTTGAAACGTTGGAATAAACCTTTTCTCAAAAAATGCACATGCAACTGAAATGTACCTAACATAAAATTCCAAATATTTTGTGTTACTAACTTTTAATGATGAGCCTTCCACACTTGAATATCATCGAATTTTATTTAGTCTATGAAAGGATCATTTTAAATGTATGCAAGTACTTCCAAATGCCAAACGCTACGATATATGTCGAGTTGTTGAAAAGAAGATCACTTCTGACATCTGAAAGAGTAAGCTGACTTTATGCAACACTTCAAAGAGATAATAATAATACAATGGTTTTTGGATAACATCTCACAATATTTGCTAGGCCTGTCTTCATCATTTTAACTAGCCCGATCTCAAATTAGCCAGCTTATTTGCGTCTTCACCTGCCCGCAGTTGCAATTAGCAGCTTTTTGGTCGAGAAAATATCCCGAGAAATCTTGGTCTTGTTTTCTCCAAAATAATTTGGGCTAATTTGCGCTCGTCCGATCTAGTTTGTGATGAGCGTATCGGTTAGGTGCAGACGCAATTTCGAGCTTTTGTAAAATATTCCGAGTCTGAAAAAGCGGGCTATTTGCAAATTCGGTCTGATGTACGGGACTATCGTGCAAATTGCTTTATTATGCTTTTTTCACCCAGTAACCGAGGCTTTCATAATCACAGTCATCCTCTTTATCTAAACTAGTGGTGTTGGTTGATTGATGACAAAGGCTTCTATGGCAGAGCAATAAGAGAATAAAAGTAAGGTGGAGTGAGGGAGGGTGGAGATGGAGTGATAAAAATAAATGAGAATTGACTGTCCGTTATGAAGATATGACAATAAATTGAATGTTTAAAAAGACACGTCATGGATGACGTCATGACGACCTGATGACCTTGAAAAGGTTGCTTGGTTGAAGGGATGAGCATAGAGAGAGAGAGAGTGAGAGAGAGAACGAGAGAAGAGAAGAGAAGAGAGAACAGAGAGAAAGAGAGAGAGGGGAAGAAAGAGAGAGAGAGATATACAGTGCGTCCCAGAAAAAACGAAACCGAGAAGTATCGATGTTTTATCATAACTTAATCACAACCATAATTAATGAATGATACATATTTGGAAAGCTTAGAGTCTCCTCTTTCAGTTGATGCTACTCACGTGATGCATATTTCACGCATGAGTGATTTAAAGCAATTTGAAGGAAGGAAACCAAAAAGTAATTTGGCGGGCGGTATCTGAATTTCAAAGAAAAATTCACATTTCTAGAAAGTTCATTTTCTGCTCTTTCATATGATACCTCAATCAAGAAAAATGAGCGAGGAATAACAAAGTTCTGTTTGTTTGCGTGAAATATGCATCACGTGAGTAGCATCAACTGAAAGAGGAGACTCTAAGCTTTCCAAATATGTATCATTCATTAATTATGGTTGTGATTAAGTTATGATAAAACATCGATACTTCTCGGTTTCGTTTTTTCTGGGACGCACTGTATAGCAAGAGAGGGAGAGAGAAAGCGCTACAGAACGAGGATGCGAAGGTATTAAATGGGGCGGATTTGCGGTTAAGCAGGAGTTAATAACGCCGCGTTTTCACGTCCTAGTGATAACAAGGCCACCATCCTAATCAAATTGCTCGACCATTCAGACTGACATCCCGATGTTCATCCCGTGAATGAGATGGACGATGGACTTCGGCATGACCTGCATTCGATGAATAGAGACGAGATCCGATGGCGATGACGAGGGGTAAGGTTAAGTAAACATGTCTCCATTGACTAAACCGAATGCAATATATGTAATTTCTCGAAGGAAACTGGTATGCTTATTAACACCTTGGGTGCTTGCTTCGCTTCTCTCTTTACTCGCTCGTACGCCACACGTGCAATTTTGCACAAAACCTATTGACGGAAGGATTGCTCTGTGCAACACAATGTGTTTGTAAAAGTATTCATTTCCGGTCTAAATTGATTGGCTCCATGATAACACCTTTATAATCTTTCACTAGGAACAGTTAAATAGATTAATCTTGAAGCCCTTGGTATCACCTATCCGATGATTAAATAGCATGGCACAGGGAGATTATATGCGTCTAAATTATAATCATGCGTCGCATATAAAGAATTAAAACTGTACTTGGATGCTTAAGCGTATCTTACATGATCTTAAAATACAGAACGATTGTTATGCTTCAATTAAAACTGTACTTGGATGCTTAAGCGTATCTTGAATGACCTTATAATACAGGTCAATGTATGGTTAAATGTATTTACAACATCTTTTGTAAACTTGTAAGCAAAATACAACTGAGCAAGGTCAGGCAATATAGACATGTTTCTTTATTTATAAGTGAGAGCATGAGGCCTGTATCGAAAATAGAATCGAAGATGAAGGAACTAGAGAGATTGTACATCATACTTCAAAACGCTCATTTTATTTTCTGTATAATCTTTCAACCACAAAAATATTACATATCATTACAATCTACGTAAAGCATATAGTATACGGATTATTTGTATACTAATATTAAAGCTGTAGTTACATACTGCTCTTCTTTTTCAATGCGAAGTACATTGTAGCTGTAATCACGGTCATGTGGCATTAAATTTAATAAAAACGCAGTGGGAAAACATCTGAAAACAAAGGAAGTTTGTCATTTACATTATTATCAAGCATTCATCATATTCTTAGGAGCGCCCGTTTCCTTTTACAGAAAAAGAAGTATTTGGAAAAGTTTCTGTGTATGTTTAAAGATTAAAAAAATACTGAAATATGAAGGAGAAAAAAACTTAAATTCTCCCTTTAGTCAAAGTAGGGCGGTATCGAGTCAAAGCTACGAATCGAATACAAACCCGTATGAACGAGTTTGGGCGTAGCCATGTTGTGATTGGCTCGTTCATCATGACGTCACTTCTCATCAGTCAGCCGGGTGTACCCATTTAGTAATGCTTGCTCAAAGCGCACGAGCGTCTCATATTCGCACACAATACGATCGCCGCTCGCATGCCTCTTCAAAACCAGCCATCCTCGCGAGAAACGTAGGAGGGAAAGGAAGAGGGAGGAAGAGAGAGACTCCACTCATACAAAAAGGGGATTATTTCATCTTAACTGTCGTATCAATCGTCAAGTATGTACTCCTCTTCATGCCAGATGAGATTGTAATTGATCTACCATGATTATTTGACGAATAATTCATTTTCTCTGGGCACACAGCGAGACTGATTTGGGGGGGATTAAAGTGTCGACTGTAATGACTGAGCGATACAGTGATGTTTGCGGAACGGTGAACCGGCAGGAAGACCGCCTCGTCAATTATTTGTCAATTTTGGAGGAAGAGGAGAATTGGACCGTCACCGAATCCTCTCATTGATTTTTCATTGATCTGCTAAAAACAGTGATTGGTGGGCGAGTACCTGAGATTTAGTGGACATTACCCCTTGAATGTCTGCTCCTCAAATAGTTGGGTAATTAGCAATTTGGTAGTAGCCGTATCGTGAAATACTCAACAACGGAAATACATTTCTGATCAAGTTTTAATCGCAGACGCCGTCGCGATTTCGGTGAAAGATGAGATTTCGCTGAAATATTTCACTTCTCTGACAAATTGCAAATATATGCAGTTACTTGCACAGCTTGATTTATCGTGTTACTTTCATCTCCTCAACCAGAACATTTTCATCGCGTTGAAGAAGATTTAACAACAGAGACTCTCACATCTTCAAGCGCAGTTTCAAAATGCAGTTGAAACATATTAAAAGCACAATAGTACACGTCGCTATGAAATTCGACTGCTAAACGTAACTTTAACCCTTGTCTATGGCCGTTACACTTTTGGGGATTAGCTATAGAATCATACGTTTACTTCGGACAAATAGTAAGCATTCTGCTATCTACGCCTGATGTGAACATATGGAATAAACGGAATTTGCCTATCAGTGTGAAAATAGACAATACTGTTGCCCGCAGATTTTACTAAATTCGCATGAACACCCGAGATTTATTACACCGTCTGGATTTTGGAGACTCGTTTATCGCATTGGATTTAAAACGGACATACTGAACTGGAGATGTCTTGAGCCTTTTTAGCACCGAGCAACGAGAAAGCTATTTGAGCCAATAAAGTGATGAACGCATTTGCGAAGTCCACTTTCGGTGGTCGATTTAGATAGCTAGATAACTAGGTAGCAGACAGGAGAGTTGGAAAGCGAGGAGGAGAGTACTGGATAGTGGGGAGTAGAGTTAGTTACCACCATTTGGAAGGAGAGTGAAACCGCATCCATGATGAAAATGGAAGAGATAGTCGAAGAGAAACTTAACAAACCGGCGGGGAGTATGTCCCCCGTGCGGGCGGCGGGAATTTGGAAATGGCGACACAAGGCCAAGAAGGGAACCAAGGGCCATAATGATCTCGACGGCGAAGTCATATTCGACAACGAGGAGTCCCTGTTGAAGAAGAAACCTCCCGATTGCGATGGCGAGGTCTGTAGCATCTTCGAGAGCCCCTTCAGGATCTTCAAGGTAAGTTTAAAGGGGTCCTCTGGGCTTCTTTTGATTGATGACTGTGTTGTCTTTGCATCAGGGTTTCAGTGGTGTTGCAAATGACGCAGGAGTTTAAATTACGACAATAAATTATGTAATAACAGAAGAAGCGGATGGGTAGGGTTAAGGTGTACTTTTTGCTACCAAAAACGTTTGCCATTAATGGTTTACGTCTACCAGTTCTACCTTATGACATTTCTCAGTAGTTCGACTTGTTAATGATGTTTGAGCAAAGAGAGAGAGAGAGAGAGAGGAAGAGAAATAGAGAGAGGGAGGTAAAGAGAGAGAGAGAGAGAGAGAGAGAGGGGGGGGGGGGAGGGAGAGTGAAAGAGAGAGAGAGAGACATTAGACTCACCATAAGTAAAATTATAAAAAATCATCTTCTGACATTGCAAGTCATCACTTTCCCGATTTATCTAATGACAAATAGTAGTAGCATTTTATTATGTTTTAAGTAACTCTGTTACCTACAAAAATACACTGATTGTGACCAGCTCTCTTCTATAACCTTAAATGTATGCGGTCATTAGGATGTGGCCCGGAATTCCAGTATACTATTGATTAGCTAAACATCGCAAACGGGCAGGTCATTTTCCCATTTCCTCGAAGACATGTAGTATACCGGAAATTACTCGCTGACATAAAGATGCTTGAAATAGGTACCCCGATCGTCAAGTAGAAATACACAGTGAAAGATTCATACCTCAGTCACACCGCTAACCCGACTCCACGCTGACCCAAAACCGTTTCTTGGATATTGCGACTACTACTACTACTGCTACTACTGATACTACTAGTACTACTACTACTACTACTACTAATATTACTACTACTACTACTTCTTCTACTACTACTACTACTACTACTACTACTACGACTACTACTACTACTAATACTACCAATTCTGCCTCTACTACTTCTACTATTACTACTTCTACTACTACTACTACTACTACTACTACTACTAGTATAACCTCACTACTACTACAACGACCACCAATACTATTGGTATTGCTACTTCTGCTACATCTACTACTGCTTTATACTACTACTTCTGCTACTGCTACTTAATAATAACGGTGATGGTGGTGATGATGATGATGATGATAATGATGATAACAATAAGAGTTATAATGATGATGATAGTGATGATGATATTTTGTGATTGTAGAGCACATACTTAGATTATGATATAACGTCTATATGGGCATCGATACTAATTTTGGACCTCAGCTTTATCTCCGGCAGTCAAAGCGCTCAGTGCGTTCAATGAAACAAAAAAGGTACCCACTTCCTTCCCCTGCGTAGAATGTGGCAAATGAAGATTAATGTCTTGCCAAAAGACGTTAGTGCTACGGCGGGGATTCGAACCCTTACCGTTTAGGTTAACAATTCGGAGATTTATGCACACGACCACGACACCTATAGTTTTTCTATTCGGTCTGGGGTGGTATTTTGAAAATGATTTCATCTTTTATGTTAGTAAAACGATATTATTGGCCATAACAAATCTCGATTATGAGATGTCATGCATGGTTAATTTCTGCGGAAAGTTGGATGCGTTCGCATAAACTTAACAGAGGCATTTTGCGCAAGCGCCAATGGTAAATGTTACCTTCGACAAAAGGTCGAATAACGCGACCACCCGACCCGACGCGAAGATCCGATGATTCGAAATAAGCCCTCCATGCAATTCGTAGACATTCGGGGTAAGTTTCTGTTAGGTCTTTGTTTCAGTGTGATGTCGGTCTCGTACATGTGACCAAGAAGTTACTTCTTGATGTGACTGGGGATTGATGGGCATGAACACTGTCCCTCTCTGTCGGGAAAGCGATGGTAATTGCATCCCGTCCGGTCTGTGTGGGTTCTTGACCGTGTAATTGGGCATGACAATGGATTGGGGGATGGGGGTATAGAGGTAGAGCAGGATAAGACTGGAAGGGAAGAAAAGAAATCAAAGGGAAGGACAGGATAACCAAATACTGCACATAATCTAAAGGCGCTAACACAAAATAAAACACACAACTCGTAAAAGAAATTGATAATATATATTATGTAATATTGAATACTTAAGATGATAATGTGGTCATTTGAACATAGTGTTAATTCACGAATAGTTATCTACAGAAAAAGAATTACAACTTAAATATATAATAGAATAAAGACAAAATGCTATCGAAGAGAGAGAATATAGAGAATGCGTGAAATAGGAAGAGAAAGGGGGAAGAGAGAGAGAGAATGAGGAGAGGAGAGGGAGTGTGAGAGAGAAACAGAGAGAGAGATAGAGGGAGTAAGGGAGAGAGAGAGAGAGAGAGATAAAAAAAGAAGACAGTATTAGTCTACGCACGCACACACACACGCACACTCACACATACATACATCAATGTAAATATAAGAATGTAAAACTGCCCTGTATTTGTGGAATAAAAGAGAAGTTGAGCATTCAGAGAAATCTCTATATGCAGCATTGGAGAAGGAACGTAAGTGGAAGAAATGTGATAAAACAAGATGAGCTTAACATGAATATGCGACGAGGATTCATAATCAATGTGATCATGCAGCTGTGCTAGGATATAATATGCTGCTGTAATACGTGAGAATGAATATCTCATCCTATTACAGCCAAGTTAACCTGCTGGTTCCGGAAAGCTCTGACGTCAGTCGTCAGCTGATTAGTCTTTACCAATCGCATTTCTTCACCAAACTATAATAATCCCAGAATGTAATAGTTGCGCAATGCTAGACAGTATAGAAACTCGAACGAACAAAGCTGACTGAACGAGGACATGCATATTAATGATCCCTACGTTTGATGAATGTATGGCTTACAATTTCAGGAAAAATAAAAGACAGATAAACATGTAATTAAAAATACATGCGGCTTATCATTTTTCGAAACCCACCTGCCACATACGCATTAATTTATTAATGAAGACTAAAGGTTTGTTAAAACAGTTGGTCATTTGAATCTTTTATCGCCTATTAAAAGAGCTATCTCATTCAATAAAAATTCAATTTGTTTTTTCTTCTGAATAATTAAAAATCACAATTAACATGACACATGCAGAATACATTCATTGTAGAACAATATCAATGTTAACGATACGGAAAAGGAAGCTAACAAAAAGCAGAACTTGTAATGTGTGCAGCTCCCATCTCGGTAGCCTAGTCGTTAAGGCACTTGTGTATAAACCCAGGCCCCGGGATCAACCCTCAACAAAAAAAACGCAAACATGTATGATGAAATAAAGAAAAAAGATGCAGAAACCAATAAATCAAAATCAAATCAAATCAAATCAAAATAAACCAAAAGGTAATAGCAGTTATTGTAAAACTTTGATTTAAACTTCGCATTTATTGCTGTCTCATTTCATTTTGCATTGTATTTATTTCAACAGGAGTCGCTAATGCTGTTGTATAGATTATTTCCTTTCCATACATAAACATGATATAATATTTAATGAAACAATATTTTACGTCAATGATGTAATCAATTAGAGTATCAAACAATTGATTTAAGTAATAAGGGTATCAATTAAAGTGTTAATATTTAATGATCGCGTTGTAATTGATATTGATACACTGAATATAATTGACTAAAGCACGAACAAAGAACCAACTGGGAGGGGACTATTAAGACATGGAGTGGAATGACACTGCTGGGCCCCGTTGCACAAAACTTACCATTGATGGTAACTTTGCCATCAATGGCAACTACCATGGTAAAAGGGCTCAACAGCCAATTAATATCAAAATTTCCATGGTAATTACCAATGATGGCTATAAAGTTACCATCAATGGTAAGTTTTGTGCAACGGGGCCCATGAGTGTACTAGAAGGTCAGAGAACAGAGATGTGTGGAATGTTTTTTTAGGCAATCAACCTCGGAGCTGGGAGAAGATACCTTGATACAGGGAAAAATATATATCTGTTACTATGACGATTGTTCTATACGCATATGCAATTTATAATAAATTAATGTGTGTTGATGGGATAGGATGTACGTTAAGGTCAGAAGGACATTTGTTTATGTAGACCCTACTTAACTCCAGATAGGATTTTTAATGAACAGTAGCAACAATGAACAAGGTTAATTTCAATCATTACTTAAAGCAACTCTGCATTGATTAATTATGGAGCATCTATGTAGACACTGCTTAAATCAAGATAGGATAATCAACGAACTGTAGCGACATTGAACGAAGTTAGTTTCAATTATTATTTGATGATTCTCTGCATTGATTCACTGTGGAGACAAAAAGGTGCTGTATTTAAAAAGCAGAATGTCGCTAGAATGATACAGTTGGTATTCTGCTACGATACGTTTATCATATTTATAGGTAAAACATATTTCCTTCTGGAAAACAGTGCAGGGCTTTCTGCTGATAATCTGGAATGTTTAACGTTTTTGAAAGGATGTTCACTTTTGTTGGATACTGTATAATATTTAAAAATAGTGGAATTGTCCACCTCATCGTTATGCAGCGATGCATCTTACTGTTCACTGCACCGTGTGAGATAGGTGGGACCAATGGATAGTGGACTTAAATGATGGATAAATTATTGTCCACATTATGTCTGTTTCATCGATTCTACCCATTTCCCTAATCGGGTTAGGGGATGAAGAACATAGGGAGACATCTAACTTTAGACCAGGAGGAGAGGCCCTGGAAGTGATCGCATAGAGGGTCGATGGTTACTCGGAAAAAGAGTACGTTTATTGAGGGGAGGGGTGGTGGGAGAAGAGAGAGAGAGAGAAAGAGAGACAGAGAGAGAGACAGAGAGAGAGAGAGAGAGAGAGAAGGAGAGAGGGAGAGGGAGAGAGAGAGAGAGAGGGTAAGAGTTAGTGTTAGGGAGGTTCATAGACATATATGTATAAAGCTAGATAGACAGATAGATAGAAGGTGAAATACAAAAAGAGAAAGAGAGAGAGAGAGAGTGGTAGGGCTAGGGTTAGGGTTAGGGAGGTTCCTAGACAGATAGCTTTATATATTTAGAGATAGCAGGAGAGGGACAGAGAGAGAGAGAGGGGGGGGGGAGGAGATTGGGATATTATATAAACGGATCGGCCTAATGAAAAATTTGTCAACATATTTCGTGTCTCTAAACTGAAGGTGAAAATCCACCTATTCTAAATGGCCAACTTTTAACGATCGTATAGATTAATATTAATCACTACATTCGGTAGTGGCTTGTAAAATCCTTTCTTCAAAATATGAAAACCACCTTTTATTGCAAATTTATACAAGTATAGAATGTATGACGTTAAACTTTCCTATTACCATTATTTTGCTCGGATATTACATTAACCTAGTTTTCTTTTCAGAAACCCCTCCTATATTCTGGGAAATTCTCTCAAGATCAGTCATTGTTACGTCACCATTGTAAATATTCGTGTTTGGCCTAAAACTATTTATTCATTACAGCATGCGGGATTGCACTCTGACAGCCATGGGCATGTTGGACGGATCAAGTATTTTGGAAAGCGGGCCGGGTACATTCCTGATAACAGACTCCGACATGCAAATAACAACACCAACAGCAAAATATACCATATTTTTCCTGTATTTTCCTGTTTTGGATCGAAACTGTGAAGAAGAGAAAAAAAGAGGGAAGGAGCTAATATAACACGTAAACAAGGGGTTACAAAGTTAACTGAAAGAAAAAGTAGATATATAGAGAGACAATCAGACAACAGACATACCGGCACAGAGAGAGAGAGAGAGAGAGAGAGAGGGAGAGAGGGTGAGAATTGGGGGGGGGGGGCTGTAGAAAAAGAGAGAGAGATTAAAAAAGCAATCGAGATAGATAGGGAAAGCGAAGGAGAGAAAGAGAGAGAGAGAGAGAGAGAGGGAGAGAGAGAGAGAGAGAGAGAGGGGAGGGGGGGGGGCGGCAGTTGGTATGGAAGCTAAATTGAAACGGCTTTAAAGAAAAAATAATCCACTGTCAAGACTGTTATAAGCTAATTGTGCACACGAGTGTAAACAGTGTACACTTTACTGAACAGTCATCAAGATATTTTCGTAATCTAATTTGAAATCGAATGAAGTATATAATTATGTAGAGATCATGCGGATTGAAAATTCCAATATCTTCGATGAGTTTCCCTCTAGGTTCCACTGAACCTATGCAATCAGCCTGACGTCGACACCGCTACAAGCGGTTGAGCTGTTTAATGTATCTGTCTCAAACTCACTTGCTACTCTCCTCCGTTCTTTTATCAAAGTTAATCATTGGTCATGCGATCACATCCTGAAAGAAACTGTCAGTAAACAAACTGGAAAGGTTGACTACGTAGAATACAAGAATGGGTGTAGATTGTGACGTTTTTAGATGATCAAAATGAAAAGAAATCAACCCAATCGTGCAAAATATGTAACCCCCCTGTAAAAGCAGATATATGAGATTACATACAAATGGCACGAAAGGTTGGTTAACAGTCATTTTACGTCATTGTACGAACATGAGAGCACTTAAAGTGTGATTCCGTGTGATAATTTAAGTCATATTCTTCTAAACCGACAAACCAATAATGAGTAAGCTCAAAAGAATATATTTCTACCTTTAAGAATGCCCAACCTTCCCCTTTAATAGCTCCCTCTGAAAGTGCCTAGTTCTGAACGAAAGCAAGCTAACGAATGCTTCGTAACATCAATTCATGTTGCTAGCGCGCCATAAATCTATAACCTATCTTGACGAGCATGAACCGTTATTATTTCTCTTAATCGGGGTGCGTTTAATCGACACTTTTTCACCCTAGAATCACGGTTTCTAAAGACGTTTAGTTTAAAACGCAATGCGTTCAAGCGATTTTTTCGTCGGTCGTAAAAATAAACGTGTTTGAAAACACAAACATGAAACGCTGAAAAAGATGCGTTTTGTATCATGATTCAAAAGAATCACGGTCGCTAAAATTCGATTGAACGGACGGAGTTCTCAATCATGATTGTATGACGAAGCCTTTTCCGGTTTGGGAAAAACCGCGCGCCCGCTTTGCATGAAATTTGCGTTCACTATACCATCGTGGCCTGTTCCGTTATGTTATTCCTTGTTTTTCCTTCTATCGATTTCTCTTTCTGTCTTTCCTTATGTTATTCTTTGTTTCTTCCTTCTATTCTTATGTTATTCTTTGTTTTTTTTCCTTCTATCACCTTTTCTTATGTTATTCTTTGTTTTTATCATTCCATCATTTGCTCTTTCTGTCTTTCCTTATGTTATTCTTTGTTTCTTCCTTCTATACTTATGTTATTCTTTGTTTTTTCCTTCTATCACCTTTTCTTATGTAATTCTTTGTTTTAAGCATTCTATCAATTTCTCTTTCTGTCTTTCCTTATGTTATTCTTTGTTTCTTCCTTCTATCATCTTCTCTTATGTTATTCTTTGTTTTTATAATTCTATCACTTTCTCTTATGTTATTCTTTGTTTTAATCATTCTGTTACTTTCTCTTTCTTTCTTTCCTTATGTTATTCTTTGATTCTTCCTTCTTTCACCTTCTCTTATGTTATTCTTTGTTTTAATCATTCTATCACTTTCTCTTTCTGTTCTTCCTTATGTCATTCTTTGTTCCTTCCTTTTTTCACATTCTCTTTCTGTCTTTCCTTATGTTATTCTTTGTTTCTTCCTTCTATACTTATGTTATTCAGTTTGTTTTTTCTTCTATTACCTTCTCTTTTGTTATTCTTTGTTTCTTCCTTCTATTCTTATGTTATGCTTTGTTTTTTCCTTCTATCACCTTTTATGTAATTCTTTGTTTTTAGCAGTCTCTCTTTCTGTCTTTCCTTATGTTATTCTTCGATTCTTCCTTCTTTCACCTTCTCTTATCTTATTCTTTGTTTTAATCATTCTATCACTTTCTCTTTCTGTTCTTCCTTATGTCATTCTTTGTTCCTTCCTTTTTTCACATTCTCTTTCTGTCTTTCCTTATGTTATTCTTTGTTTCTTCCTTCTATACTTATGTTATTCAGTTTGTTTTTTCTTCTATTACCTTCTCTTTTGTTATTCTTTGTTTCTTCCTTCTATTCTTATGTTATGCTTTGTTTTTTCCTTCTATCACCTTTTATGTAATTCTTTGTTTTTAGCAGTCTCTCTTTCTGTCTTTCTGTCTTTCCTTATGTTATTCTTCGATTCTTCCTTCTTTCACCTTCTCTTATCTTATTCTTTGTTTTAATCATTCTATCGACTTTATCTTTCTGTCTTTCCTTATGTTATTCTTTGTTTCTTCCTTCTATCACCTTCTCATTCTTTGTCTTATTATTGCGATCTATGCTCAAAACAGCAGTCTACAGTCGGCCGTAAACAATTCCAGAAAGCGCGCGCCGAAGTTCCTGGGCCATACTGCGCAGTGTGATGCGCAGTGGTTTGGCTCGCAATGAGCTAGAATCAGCGTTGATGAAAAATCGCTTGAACGCAAACCGCAGTGACCTTGCTTTTTGTAACGGCGTTTTGAATTGTGATTCATGTTTGTGATTCTAGCTTCGAAAATTCGATTGAACGCACCCTTATCGATATCGCCTCTTCACGCCCTTCAGCCCCCGGTTTATATAATTGCACGCGCTGGTTAGAAACTTTCGTTCTATTTTGGGCTTCGCGTGCGTGTGCGTGTGTTGGTGCGGGTGTGTTTTCGTGCGTGCGTGTGTGAGAGTGTCGGGGGGTGGGGGGGGGGGGGGGGCTCCTAAATACCCGTATAAGTCCTTATTTTTTGTGCATTTCAAGACGACTGAGTCAATTAAGTTACCATTTTAACAAGGCAATCGCATAAAACCTCATTGAACTTAATGCGGTAATTTAACGCACATGATTAATCAATATTTCGTGGAATAGAACATGTAGAATGTAAGAGTGGGGATAGAGGTAATACTCCCATCTGTATAAAGGTCTTTTTCACTTAGGTAAAAAAAAAAAAACGACATCAATAAAAACAACAACATTAGCATCATTACTAAGAAAGTAAAATTACCGTAATCTCTGCCCCATTTGGCAAAATGATTTGTCAATAGGGCCTTTTCAAGTTTAATCCATTTTTGTAAATTATTATTTTTTAGTATTCAATTTAGATCTAGATATTGATGATAGAGTGAATTTCCATTAAGCCTAACCTTCGTTAAAATTGTCATTTATAAGTCTGTTGAAATGTGTTTGCGTTTTGTTAAATTCACGTCATCATTTTCTCTGGGCGGGGTTAATCCACTTTGATGAAATAAGAGGCTTAGGATTAACATTGAAGGACACAGTTTTTAAACTATTAAATGAATGCGAACACAGTCCTTGCACAAGAGATGTACTACAAAGCAACTAATGGTTTGTGGATAAAACGATATTGGACAGTATTATATTTTAGAGCTTAGTCACTCAAGTGTATCTATGCTTTTAATAAATGTATAGGAAAGTTAGTAGATAGTCAAGGATACGTATTGGTTTATTCAATAATTTCCGTCCGGTGACCATCGCGATTCGCCATAATTTTATGTCAGAGATTTCTTTTCTTTTCAAAAGGTACAATATGGCCCGAATTCACAAAGGAGGTTTGTCGACAAACCTTGGTTTTCGTACGTCATATGACGCGTTTTTACGCGTTTTTTACAAACCTGGTTTGTAAAGAACAAAAGGAGGTTTGGCGAAACAAAAGGAGGTTTGTCGACAAACCTTGGTTTGTCGACAAACCTCCTTTGTGATTTCGGGCCATTAGTTTGGGTTTGTCAATTTGGTCTTAGCTATAGGTTGAGGGGTATGATGAGGGTTATGTATAGTGTTCGGTTCAGTTTTGATCATGTTGACTGGTCGATGGAATTGGAATACCGTTAGTGCTAGAAATAGTCCGCGCAGTAATTGTCTAATATTATTATGGAACCATGCCATGTGTAGTAGATAATTTAGATCTTATTCATGTATCATATCAAAATTCAATACGAATATTAATTTAAATCCAAAGTTTTAATCTTGAAAGGTATTAATCTTCAATTATCACAATTTATGCCCCCTCCCTTCCATCGAAACAAAATAACGTCAACGTTTTCTCAGATTTCGTGCGAGTATCGACTACTTAGTCTGTGAGAGCTTGAATGGTGTTAAGGCCTATTCACTTTAACACAGTGTTAACACCTTTCTGGCTTTAAGCACATCTTTTTGTTTATTGTTATATTGCGTATAACTCCAATGTATATACAAAACTGCATTGTTATAAATGAACAATAATCGTGAATCGTGAATCTTAAACATGTAAAATCAATGAAATATGACAGAGACCCCTAATGCAAAATTTCAAAATGGATACGTTACATTCTATTGAACATGATCGTCACAGGTAGCAGCTTTTTCATCCACCCATGTAAGAAATGATAGTATCGAATATTCCATTAAGAACTATTTAACCCATCGGCAAATGCGTTTGGATGTTTGACTTGTGCTCTCGCAAATACATTACGTTCACATCCCATGTTGACTGAGGGGTGATGCGGGAATGGATACATGAGAAGGGAGAGGCATAGAAGCGATGCAATAAATAGGTAATAATTTAAAGAAGAGAGAACAAAGGAAATAGGCAAAGAAAGAAGGGAATTAAAATGAGGGTGAGAGAGATGGAATAGATGGTTGACTTGGTTAGGCAAAAGATGGTAAAGATTGTGAGAGCGAGAGATGAGGGGGCATTAAATGTTAGCAAGAAGGAGAAAGAAAAAGAGAATGAGAGAGAAAGAAATAGTGAAAACAGAGAGAGAGAGAGAGAGAGAGAGAGAGAGAGAGAAGAATACATAGAAAATAAAAGGAGAGAGAAAAAGAATAAGAGATAAAGAAATGGAGAGAAAGGCAAAGAGAAAAGAAGACAAAGAAGAAAGCGAGAGAGAATACGAAATAATTTATTGTATTTATTTATTTATTAATTTATTTCTGATATTTAGACAGGGTGACTTATTATCACCAATAATGGTGGTCTTCTATGAGGCCCTGTTAAACATGATGAGGTACATTATATTATTTGTCTTCTTTTCTCTTTGTCTTTCTCTCTATTTCTTTCTCTCTCATTCTCTGTCTTTTGAGGGAGGGGAGCTTAATAGGAAGGAACAGAGAAGTGGAAATAAAAAAAGCACGGGAGAAAATATGGTTATTTCCTCCAGCCACAGTATGAACTTCATGATTTAGAGAGTAAACATGAATGACAGCCCACAAGGAGGAGAAAATTCAGGCTCTAAACACTCATTACCATCCAACATCTATCTCCCTTAGATATGGAATCATTCTCGAAATTTCAACAATGCCCCTCTCATGTCAACAGTGATCTGCGCATTACCTAACGACGCAACCTCTTTCATATAACGACCATCAATTTATTATTGAAAAGCACATTCATGCAGGGCCTCTTAAAATGATGGCATAATTCATCATGACATTATAGCCTTGGGGTTCACATAAAATTGCATTCCATAACTTTGTGTGAGCATGTTAAGAGATGTTGCAGACTTTAACGTCCCCTCCCTCCATTTTATTTTGTTTAACCCTGCCTTTTTCATGTTTTCTTCTGGTAGTATGTCTGAATATGTTAATATTTATTTGTTTTTTTCTTTACGACATTATGTAGCCGAATACTTTTTCCCTCTGAAAATATGATATGATTAACAAATATTATATACAGCTGCCTTTTCAAGGTTGCTGCACAAATTGTATAAGCTGTGTAGGTAAGACAATAACCTGTACAAAGTAAGTTATTTTCATCTCCTCTTTTATTCTTCTCTCTCTCTCTCTCTCTCTCTCTTTCAATTTCTTCCCCCTTTCCTTTGATCTGCTCAATATATTCGCAGAATATACTCTATACATCTTCCTATTGCCGTCATTGTTTATCTGCCTTCTCTTTCTCTCGTTTTCAATCTGCCTGTTTTTTTATGATTTCATCTACTCCTCTCTTCTTTCTTTTGCATTATCCCATTCTCTCTCACCTCACCTCGTTCCCTTTTAATTCAAACATGAAATTTTTAAATGAAATTAATTTAAGACGGCAGCCTAGTCGGGCAATCTTTACTAAACAATAGCCCTGGCAGGGTACGTAAGGGCACGTCAACAAAGAAACAAATAAAACTAATATCCTTACTCCCTTCCCCTCCTTACACTAAAAATCCCCAGGCTATCACTGCCATGTCTGCTTCTGTAGAACTTTAATTGAAAAACCCTCTCTTGCCACCCTGCTCGCTTTTAATTGAAACTCTTCTATTGTGAAACCGTTCGCGATTGTGCAGTATTAACCTTTAGGTACATGGCACAGGCATAGATACGTTAATCAACAGGGTAGCTCACTTTATAGGTTTACGTGCGGGAACGCTGTTTTCCCCCAAAACCCGAGTTTAAATCGTGACATCTAACTGTAAAGGTTGTCGCATTGATAAAGTACTTGATTATATAGACATGCTAACCTGAAAGAAATGGGGGAAGGTTTACATAATACTCAATGATGTGGGAATCGGACCCTCTCGAAAAGCTGCACCATTGAAACAAGAGGGCGGTGTCTGGTAAAAGGTCACAGTGGATTTTTGAGATTTTGAAATTAAATCAAAGTCTTTAGTATCCTATTAGCTTTAGACCATTAACATGATAAGGGTTCATATTGGTAGTGTATTAGAAGTGCATTCAACAATAAAACACGCATTTCCTTTTGCATTTTTTCGAGCAAAAAAGCAAACAATCACATGATTCAGGGATGGAATTGTTTTGTAAGGACATTGAGTACGTTCACCTGGAGCTTGGATGAACCTTGGGGATGGTTCAATGGGATGAATATTAGCGTGGAAAACCGTTCTTCAGAAAACAATCAGATAATAATCATGGTCAAAAGGTATTCCTCTTAATATAAATCCACCCAAATCTGTTTCTACATCGTTTTTATACGCCAAAACACTTTTCAAAACTCAACCTATAGTGCGATTTCAAAAGCATCATCCATCAACTATTGTAATGTGCGAACAGGCACCTATGAAATCTATGGGATATACAACACAATACAATGCCATTGAAAATGCCCTTGTGTAGATTACTCGAAGGCCTTTGCGACCGGCTATTAGGGACTTTTAGATTGAGTGGACGAGAGCACGACGAACGCCGACTGCCCATGTTGACTACAATAAGAAATCTTTAGATTTCACTCGACGATATACATGCATGCAGGAAGTAACACTGTGAATATGACTGACAAAGAAAGAGGACAAAAATATGCAGTTCCTCATTCTACCCTCAACAATTGCTGTGTAGACAAAAGAAGCTGTCGACGTGCACATCTAAAAGTCCCTATTATCTAAGCAGTGAGACCTGCGGTTGCACTTGGTCCGGTTGACTTGCATAATGTACAATGCAATCTCTTATTAATTGATAATGCATTAGCTAAGTTCAAACTAATGCTCCGCCCCATGACAATGCATTAACTATACTTTAAAACATTACATTGATGAAATTGAACCCATTAGCTGTGTACACGTACTTTGCTGCGTTAAATCAATATCAGGGTCCCGTCTTTATTAAGCGGGTCCCAGAGCTTTCCGCCAAAAGAGGAAGACTGAGTGAAAACAATTATTAACGATTTGAAGATAAAAACTACCAAAGATCTTTGACAAATTCGCTCACAGCCAATCAAATGTATTGATTTCTGTAGCTTATAACAATTATCGTATTGATTGCTTGTTATTGATTACAAGTCGTCCTATTCACCATTTACCTTTTTTTTTAATTCTCTCCTCTTTTCTTACCCTTTGTTTTTGTCACCACTCTTACCAGTTGCTCTACCCCGTTGCTACGCTACTGAGGAGGGGCGTGGCGTAATAATAGGAAATAATTCTCAATAAAAATCATATGAGCATTTCGAGGAAGACCCCTTCAAACGTTTGAAGGGGTGAAGAAAGTAACAGATACAAATCAATCGCTTGCAGTCTCCTGGTTTTTAAGGACGTATAGTTGCGATAAATATCAATCCTAAATAAGATGCATTCGATATCAAATCTTTATAACACGGGGCCCCGGATCCGTCTAGTCTGGAAAGGATTCCGTTTCCTGCTCTGCATACGTCACTGCCCGTTCGGAATGATTTTGAATAGTAAACATAATTTTCTCCTGAAAATATACGGAATATTGGTTGTTAGAGGTCATCTTGATACCATATAGATACCAAGCACAAATCCAACCCCAAATTATCATAATCCCCAAACCATTAGCCATCCTTTATCGAAACCAAACTCATAGTGTAGTTTCCTCGATCTAATGAAAATTGTAATTTTACAATGACCTATTAATTATTGCACCATGGGCACTCTTCTTATTGAATAAAATCACAATTCCTATTTGTTGGTCATTCCAATTAGGCCAGTAATTTAGAAATGAGTTTAAAAGCAAATAAGGTCAACAATCTTTTGATTATGACGCACAATTAATTATCTAACGCACCTAATGGACGATGCCACTAATTGCATGACCCTCTCAATTCCACCATATAAAGCTCTTGCACCATGGTCAATTTTTCGTCATGAGATGGACTTTAAATTGTTTAACTGAAGGGCGTTGAACAGTTGAAAGAAAAGTAGGCCTCCTTACGTCATAGGCATTGAGGTTAATATTTGTTATTGGTAAATCATAGTCTCACTACCCACAATTTTGCACTTTCAAATAATATAAGATTTATTAATAATAAAGGGTTGGGTCTTTCCTTATTGAATGAAATATCATTTTGCATTTTCTTTGTGTGGCCTACTAGCGACAAACCTTAAGAACCCTTCGATGTTCTGATTACAAGGTCAACAAACACAATGAGCATGTTAAAGAGAAGATTCATTGATTTAAAAAACTAACTTCAATGTCATTATTGCAAAGGTGACACTTTGATTGGCCAAGGTTATCAAAAGCCAATGCTTGGAAACATTCGAAGTAATGATTATTAACAATTACAGAACAGCCCCGACATAGGACCTGAAAAGCTCTCCGGTTGCTGCTGAGATATGACGTCACATGTTGAACATGATGTGCACAAGCAGGCGATGTTCCATGACATCTCACACAATTTCAGTGCCTGTTTTGTTATCTTTTCCTTCAGTTATTTTTCTTACTTCAATACCCTCAGGCTAAATGTTTAATATATTGCCTCACTCTAAACCCCGTGCATGGTATTATTTTATTAAAAAATGCAAGGAAAAAAAAAAAAAGGAATCCGTCGCTTGTAAACAAAATACCACGCCATTGTATTTTCAGCTGAATACACCGCGGCATGTTCGGCGTTTCAAGAGGGAACAAAATGGCGCCCATGCTTTCATTCCGGAGGTTTTTTAATTTGAAAGTGTGGTTTCTTTGATTGTTCATTAACCCCTATCCTGTGTATTTACAAACAAAAGAATTTAGTTTTCAAAATGGGGGTCATATCCCATTTGAATGGTGTAAAATTCCATCACATTTATATACACTAAACTCATTATAATTTGAGAAATAAAAGCATTGCAATTATGTTCATACTTTAAGGGATGTCGTCTGCTTGGGCAGGGTTGGTTCATTATTGTGACGGCATTAAAACATCGTTATTTTTCCGGCGAATATCTCGCATATCCCAGATGCTATGGAGGTTGTCTTTCTTTTATTTTTATAAATCACCCGATATGTTTTTGACTTAAAACTTATCCCATTTTGAATGGTGTAAAATTCCATCACATTTATATACACTAAACTCATTATAATTTGAGAAATAAAAGCATTGCAATTATGTTCATACTTTAAGGGATGTCGTCTGCTTGGGCAGGGTTGGTTCATTATTGTGACGGCATTAAAACATCGTTATTTTTCCGGCGAATATCTCGCATATCCCAGATGCTATGGAGGTTGTCTTTCTTTTATTTTTATAAATCACCCGATATGTTTTTGACTTAAAACTTGCACGATGGCCATCTGCTAGCTTACCAGTTTTTAGTAATACGCTATTTGCCATATTTGTGATTTTCTATGAACCCTCACTTTAAATGTAGAAGGGATGCAATTATTCTGCATTTGCGTATTAACAATATTTATTTCTTGTAGGAAAAAACAAAAACAAACAATAATTAAGCAAAAAAGTATTTATGACGATATCGAAACATTGGATGTACAAAAGGGTATCCAAACTTCCCTCCAGTTAATTTCCTGAAATTCTTCGCGACCGTGTTGTTAGTAATTCTAGGAAAATCAAGTAAGCTATGTGCTCTTTCCGGTCGTCTCGGATGTTCAGACGCTTGCAGTTTGGATTAAATTTCGTTAACGTATACATCAGCTGTTCAATGCCCTACGCAAACGTAAATTATACAATATGTTGCGAATGTATTTCATATGATTAGATATCACCGAAAAATAACGTCTCCGAAATTGTCCCTCCTCCCTCCCTGCAGGGGAGGCAATTAAATGTGAAAGAAACTGATAGCCGAAGTATGTCAAAATACCTAGACATTTATAGCATGACGAGACGATCCAGATCGCCGGCGATTAGACATTCACGCTACCATGCAGTCAGTCATCACATAACTGAAATACCATAATGTTGAAAAGATCCGTCTATGATAATGGCCTATGTTTATACGTCAAATCCTAAACGACTTTAATACGTCACGTGAGATCATCCATGTATTTAACTCAGGAAAGTGAGACTCATGTTATTTTTGTTTCCACAAATTGAATTATCTTCCCAGTTGATCCGTTGTCGTCATAATGTCGTATCTGTTTAATACATGTTTCAGCTACCGTGACAATATTCTTCGCAAGAGATGTACGGGTACAATATTGTGCGTAACACTAATACCTCTTTGGCCGGGTTTCACCGTTTCCACTTCCAAAATTTAAAGTTTGCGAGAGAGAGAAACGAAGGAGCAAAAGCTTTGAAAATTTAAAATATTTTACATTTAGGTATTATGAAAACCAGTTTGTACACCATGAGAAACAATGAATTTCTAATCAATCAATGACTGATGTATAACCTACAATTTGGAAACTCTCACTTTATGGTATATTATTTAATGTATACCGTCTCTCGTGTACGGCTCCTGGTACAAACGCAAGGATACAATCTTGATTTATAACATTCCTGAACGCAATAGGAAACTACTCAACCCTTTTTATACCTCTTATCTTCAGGGAATGTTTAGCACATTCAGCTGCTTAAATGTGCTAGGGGCATTCACCAATTTGGAAGAGACTCTGAAACGAAATTGCTTTGCGACACAGAACTGGGTTAATAAGGGGGAGGGGGACATTATTTCCCAATTTAGTCTAAACTTGGACCCAGAACCTTGACAATTCACCCCAAATCTATTTAGGAATCATTTTTGTACGCCAAAACACTTTCCAAAACTGAACCTATAGTGCGATTACAAAAGCATCATCCATCACCTGTTGTAATGTGTGAGAAAATTGTGAAAACTCTCACCCTCTACAGTTATGTGAGAGATTTTCTTTTCTAATTTACTTTTGCCCCGGGAAAAAATAATCTGGAGCCGCCCCTTGCAACAGTAGCTAATGTTTTGAAGGACGGAATGGTCCATTAAGCTCGTCCCGAATAAGTTACCTATGTTCAGTTGCTTTTTTCTTTGCTCGCTGACGTAGACTCATGTGCTGCCTATGATATAAGAGGCATCCCTCGTGTTCTCCCGCCAAAATTGAATTACGAGGCTGTCAACGTAACGCACCAGGGACTCGTTATTTGGGATTTGACATCGTTATTACTACAACATAGTGACTACTATTGCACTGTAAGCGATGTATTCTCATCTACTGAAGATGCAACGTGGTGCTCGGTATCTGTCCTATGACATCATCACTATCACGTTTTAGTATAGTATTAATGACTGATTTGAGAGAAATAGTTGTTTTTATACGCTCAAGGGAAGGTTAGAATTGTGCTACTGCCCGAGGCGTGCCGAGGGCAATAGCCCAATTGTAACCTTCCCGAGAGCGTATAAAAAACAACTATTTCTCGAATATTAAAGCAGTCATTAATACTTTTATATGCCGAAAACAAAAGAGTCAACTTTTGACACCACCTTGGCCTTTCTCTAGTTTATCTGCACGTTTTTTTTTATGAGTGTATCTTTGAGAGTAGACTAGATCTAGATTTTAGTCTAAGCAAGACATTTTTACAATTTTTGGGGTGGGCCGGCCCTGTACAGAACAACCTGCGCTTTCATATGACACCTCACCTATTGAGTATCACCTTCAGAATCACGAGCAATATTAGTTTGCAATGCCAGTGCGCAATGCCAATGCATAGGGGTGTGTGCAATCTGAATTCCGTGCAATCTCTACGGGAAGGATTTTAGCGCTACTATACCTACTTACTAGAATCTAGGCCTAGACTTTTGAAATAATTTATTAAGAATTTAACATACCCTTTTTGGTGCTCTGTCTAGCATGTCCCTGCTGTCAGCAAGTCTTGCATTTAATCATCATCAAGAAGTTGAAATCTTGGGAGAGTTTCTTCAGCCAGTGCCTTCGGTTTGAAATTACCGACCAATTATTCGCACAAGTACGGTTTCCACGATCGCTCAAACCAGTTTTTAACATGTGAACCGATGGGTATTTCACCAAGACTGAACTATTTTCAAGGTAACCATGGTAACTGGGATTCTAGAACTATTATTTTAGAACTATTACATGGGTTTGGAATTTTACCGGGAATTTTACAGGAATAGTTAAAGTTTATGAATGCAATTTCGACCAATCAGATGGCTGGATTTCTTAGGTGAGGTATATAATCACCACTATTACACTGTAACGTGGTACAACATCTACTGAAGATGTACAGTGGTGCTCTTATTTGTGATTTAAAGTCATTATTACCACCACAAAGTCAGTACTATTACATATTATACAAATGATAAACATCAGTGAGGGCATTAATAAGAACTATCCATACAAGGTACCAAGTGTGGGTCATTTTACTAATGCTCGAACAAAATGATGTATATTATTTGTTTTATAAGATGATGTTTTATAAAATGATTTTACTATTGACCGATTATAAGTATTTACTAATGACCGGTAATTATTAAAATTAAGTGTTAGGCAAAATGGATGGTCACGTGTACGCTCTCAACCAATCATTTGATTATGATCTGCTTCACCATCTTATAACAAGCGATCATATAGCAGCCACTGACGATTTTGATTTAGGATTTTTAATAAAGGGGTGGATTTAAAAAAGAAGGAAGCTCGTTTTGAGTCGGATTATTTTGTAAAGAGGGGATGAAATGTCCAAAATACATCAAAAAGTAGACTTCATTTCCCAAAATCTATCGTAAGTTGTCCTGTAAATTTAAAAGCAATTATATGTAAGTATTAATGTAAATATTACCTGCTCTCTTTTCATATTCGCCTTCATCATTTTTTTTTCTTTACCTCTTCAGAGGGACCTTATTGTTCCATTTCAAAATACATATATATTATTTATTCGCCTTCATCATGGTCACATCTGATTGATGGTGGTCGTAAGATGATAAAAGGGGCTACCCGCACAGGTATAATAATTGTTAATTATAGTTTTGTCGTTGGAAAATAAATCTAAATGCCATGACAATCTTTGTTTTTCATTCAATTTTGATAGTTACATTTATTTATGCTGTTGTTTATGTTGTTGTTTTAACCAAGTGGATACGTTATGTCGATAAACTAATTGTTTGTGGTGGCAAAGATCGTTCCATCTATCTGTTAATAGCAATGATAGCGCTGATCATCAACGTTAATCCTGCCACACATTCTTTTTCAAAATGAGGCGCGCAGCACGGAGTCCTTTCGAGAGATGGGTGCAGTCTTAAAAAAATGCAAAGTAACTGTATTATCCGCACATGCAATCAGGATCGACAAAAAGATGGAGGATTTGCGAAATATACTTCGATAGTAAATTCCTTTGTGGAACTATCAAAATATCGTTACAGGCAGGAATTATACAAATTACATTCACACATTAACTAAATAGCTCATTGGCAGCTAAGAAAACAGATCATCATCGTGGTACCTGCGTTCCTCGCGTTCTCATTTGGATGTTACACCACCGTCAGCTTAATGTAGAAGCCTATACTCCTGTTCTCGAACCCTCCAAATTCAATTAGATACCTCCCCTCATCTTAACGTGCGATCTTCGTCGAAGTTTTGCCCCCCGGAACCGCAGGGGATGGGCTAATCCGATCTTTTTTCTCGTCACGACCAGCGGGATAGCACGCATCTAGATCAGTCGGGCCGTTTAAGGCATGCCTACAAGACATGCTTTCTCTGTCCATTATGCAAGAGGCTCTATAACTGGTGGAACGTCTTGTTAAAGCTATCTATCACAATTTTCATCGGTGAAAATCATGAAGGTGTCGTGGTATAGTGGTTCATTCGGTTGAATCTCATTTCAGGGATTGAGGGTTCGAATCCCAGCCCGGCACTAACATAGATCGGTCTATTATGCAAGAGGCTCTATAATCTATCAAACATTTAATCTATGAAATCGTGAATGTGTTTGGTGGTATAGTGGTTCATACACTTGAATCTCATTTCAAGGATTGAGGGTTCGAATCCCAACCCGGCACTAACGTCCTTATGGCAAGACATTAATTTGCCCCTCTCTCTACTCTTGTGGGTACGAGGTAATCGCTGGGGTGAAAATAATTACAGGGCCCTCAGGAAGAACAGCTCTGACACTGATGAGGCTTTCCTGGGTAAAAATAACTGTCATTATTATTTAAACGGTTTATTTCTTATAGTTAATATTGTATATATTATTTTGTTTACATAATATTGACTTGTATTTATAGATTAATTGATTTATCTGTCATGAAAGCAATTTTTCTTCCATCGGTTTAAGACTTCCAAAGGACATGTCATAGCAGAATTATACGAATATACATTATTTGAGCCAAAAATCAGAGATAATACAAATGAGGTTTTAAAGCCCTCTCTTAACGTGTTGAGAGCCTAAATAATTTCACTTAAATTGTATCATGATGTGAAAGAGGGTGTCATTTAAAACACATTGCTGCAAGTATTTTCAAAACAAATGTGTTTGAAGTCGAATATTGATGAAAGAATATAAAATAAAGATCTTTTGCGTAGGCCTCCAACAGAAAACCCAAGTATGTCTTCTTTTTATCAATATTGTATTCAAACATATTTTTGGTAGAGATCTTTGCAGAAGTGTGTCTTAAACGACATTCTTTTTCACATTATGATACAATATAATTCAAATTTGTCTTCAATGTTTGACGAATTTGGGGCTCCCAACACTTAAGAGGGGCTTTAAAGAACTTACAAAACCAATATCACCATATATCAAAGTTTCTGAAGAATTTCTTTTGACATGACATGGTCAGGTGAAAACCGAATGAACCTGGAAAACGGGTTGCTAGAAGCAAAGCAAGGCGAAATATACACACCGGCAAAATATTAGGAGAAGGGCGGGAGGGGGGCTCTTGACCGTATCATAGTCAACTAGTTTGGTTATTGAGTGAAAGACTTAGATACTCTATTTCAGAGAATTCTTTATGAAACAAGACATACAAATTAAGATAAAATATATTGCAAATCAGATCAGATGACGGTTGTTCAAAATGTTTGTTATTTAAAGACTTACACAACTGAATTCGCACATTTGCACATTGGCACATAAAAATCCGTCCTGATTTTTATATGCTGTTACATGCCATATTTAGAATATGAAGGCATTCGAAGAGCCATACTTTTCAGGGAACATGTTTTATGTGATGTTCTTCCACACTTGCATAATAACAATAATAACGCTCACAAAATATTGTTCACCTCTTCCCAGAACTCAACCTTCTCTTTAACAACTTTGTTGAAAATGATTTGAGCTAACCTACATGTATAAAAGGCTAACGAAGAGTTATTTCATTTCCCAAATCCGTTTACGAAGAAATTGAAGGCCTAGTTTTAGTAAAAATTACAATTGTTTTGTTCTGTCAATGTTTTTTTTTGTCGAGGCCCCATAATAATATCTGTAGAAAAACACCAAACGAAACCTCATGGCGAGCAAGGTAAAGACCTTCTCAAATTGATCTACGCGTCACTTTAACCAAATGACGTCATTTTATATTACGATTTGATCATTTGATCTCTTCAATGCATTATGGCAAGGAAAAAATTAAAATATAATTTGATGGTAGATCAAAATATGAAATAATTTATTTGAACACCTTGTAAATGGGCTTCGACATTGGACGTACTCAACAAAATGTATGTCAACTTCAACCTCCAATTTTAATGCAGTGCCATGTGGATTAAGCATATCCAATATTATTCATTGCTTTGTCATTGCTTGTCATAAATGTTTGCCTCGCTGTAGGATTTAATTGGGATATTTAGATCTTATCAAGCGGTCTTTTGCGGAAGGATTTGAATATTGAAAATCGAGGCTGAAAGTGTAGAAGCAACGTCAAGGCCGTCTTTTTACTTTATTACTTGGAGAGCTATTGCATTGCAGTTATTGTAGCTGTAAGGGCGGGTCGGAAGGGCGGGGCTGAGGGCACCTCCCCCCCCCCCCGGAGGAAGGGCCGGTAAAACAAAAACTAAAAGGAGAAATAGAAAGAGAAAGTTAAAGAGTGATATAGAGAGAGAATGAAAAGAAATTTAAATTCCTTACAAATATTGAAAGCGTAATGGTTTGGTATGAATTTCACGCAAACACATTGTATAATCAATATGATATACATTGTATACCCACTCTACATCACATTCTTTGATAGTCTGAATTCGATAACAATTGTAAGGAAACATATTCTCATTTTTTCTTTGACGAAATCAAAGTATATTTCCATGTGTGTTTTTTACAACAAGCTTCATATATTTCCTATATATTTTCTCAAGTATTTGCAGTCAATAAAAATCTAATATAAAATGATATGGAAAGGCATAGATGGAAAATACTGTCGAAAACCGGAAGAACTGGTCATTTTGTATTCAGATCAAAAGTGCGTTTCTTTCTTTCTTTCTAAAAAAAAAAGATCTGTCGGTTCTCGTATGGAAATCGAAAAAACAGCAACATACAAACAAATAAAAAGAGAAGAAATCACTGTGATATAGCGAAATGAAATCCTGTTCAAGTGACAGGAAATCATTCAGCTTGTATAGGTTCAAATGCCATATAAACTATAAACTCTCACTGCCAAGAGATGCACTTAAGTGTCTGGTTGTCAGACTTCTCAAGGGTCTAATCAATATATAAACCCTCTATTTTAACATTCTTACATTTCATGTTCTTACATGTGTTGGTGAACCATGTTAGTGAACCACATCTCCCTCGATAATTCGAAGATTGACGAGTGCTGTTATGGAAAGGCGTTGGCAATTTTGACAATAATACAAATATTATAAGAGGGAATAAAGGAATGTGAAACACATCAAAGATGCTCTACAAATAAATTATTTCAAACTTGCTGATGTCTCGGCAAATTCCAGGCAATTTTACCTGTAACTTCTTGTTGCTCTGAGGATGCAGTCAAGTAATTTTGCAGCACCCTGAAAACATTACATGTATTTTACATCGAGTGCAAGATCTTGATATAGTTTGTTATCGAAATATTATATTCAAGTAAACTATGACCCAAACCAAATAACATTTATCAAAAAATTCAGAATGCCTGATCGGCTAATAGACCAATCATTTGTAAAAATCAGGGTATCAATTTATAAATGTTGTACTTAAAATGTTTTGTTTAGTGTGAGGCCGTTCTTTGACTGACTGGGCACCAATGGAGCTTTCATGTCCAATATGATGTAGAAGTGTTGCATCCGTTGCAGTAATATTAAGCTGATAAAGAGCTCCAAGAATACAAACCAGCATCGATTCTAAACTTGATGACGATCTCTCACAAAAGATATTAACTATTTACAAACGTGAAGACGGACAATCATGTCATCTGATTCTTGTTCTCCAATCATGTCCGTGTAGTATTCTTTTCATTAGTGTTGTTTGTCGTTATGTTATTGAGTTAATTTCTATCTATATTGTTTGAAGTATGGCAGACTTGGCCGCTAAACAAGAACCCATTCTTTTTCTTCTTTTCCTTCTGTTTCTTCTTCTTCTTCTTTTTCTTTCTCTTTATCCTCATTTTCTCCCTATTTCCATTTTGTTTCTACCTTTCTCCTTCTTAAAGAAGAGTGGGAAAGAAGGTGAGAGGCGGAGGGAGAGACAGTGAGTTGGACAAAGAGAGGTATTCAGAGAGTCTGAGAGAGAGGGACAGATAGATAAACATTGAGATGGAGAGAGACAGAAAGACAGAGACCCACATATAAAGATAGAGAAATAGAGAGAGAGTGAAAGAGGGAGAGAGAGAGAGAGATAGAGAGAGGAGCAAGAGAGAAGGGGGAGAAGTAAAGAAATGGAGAGAAAGTGAGAGATACCACAAATCGCACAAAGATCAATAAGGGGCTAACTTAAGAAACGCTTGACCTGAATCTCTCGCTGTGTCGTTCTTGGCTTCCATAAAACCTCTAACACCAAAACGCGACGAACCCGTGGAGACAAGAACCTACCGGGTGTCATTGCACTTCAAGATCATGTCCATTTGCAGACATTGGGGGACAAGACAACCACAACTCACAAGTTAGGCTTCATAAAGGTTTGCTCAAAGGTTAGAGCAAAGGCATTTGACATAGCAATGAAGAAATGCAACGTGATCCCGTCCATTCTACCAGACCAATTGACCGAGGAGGCACTATGTGATGTTAATATTTGACATCGATTACAAGCAATGATGTCCTACGGACGACATTATCAATTAATGCTTACTTTTTTCTTGTAGATCGACATTCAACATCATTGTGTCAAGTGCAGTGCCGAATAGCAAATGCACCATTCTTTTGATTCAAGCAATCTTGATAATTATAGTCGCAAGTGATACCGTAACCGTTCAGTATAGACGATAACCATGATAATAACTATACTGTGCCTGTTCAACTAATAATATGAATATTTCATATGTTATTCCACTGTGATGAAACATTCATATCATTTTGACGCCTAAAATAATGAAGAGGTGATAATTTACGGTGATCTCTACGGTTAAAACTCGTTTGTATGCGTGTGCAGTGGCACAAATTAATCAGTTTGTAAGATAGGAATATAGCCACCAATTTATTTTAAGTATGATAACATCTGCAGCAACAACCGATGAGAAAATATGTAAATAAATATCTCCAGCCCCACCCCTCTTTCTTTCTCCCAATCTCTCTTTCTCTCTCTAGCGCAGTCTCTCTAGCGCTATCTGTCTCTCTATCTTCCCACCACTTCTCTGTTCAATAGTCATAATTATCGTATGACTAGTATTAGTTTTTTCATGGAATTAAAATATATTTGGTTTTGTATGCCTTTACTTCGTAAAATCCTTGCAATCGGGCTACCATGTGGGTTCCTAGATGACCAATGCTGCCTGGAAGACCTATAGTGGCAGCAAATGAGAAGGCTATTCAGTGTGCAAAAGCTTGGCAGAACATTTGAGATCAGATGATGGACATGAAAGAAAAATGTGGATTTCTGATAAATACAATTTCAATTTATTTTAACACGACTGTGTCTCTGATCTTTGTTCCCGTCTGGATAACGTTTGAATAACGAACACACTATTCTAACAAGATACATGTGGACGCCATTATTCATTCTAACCTTCAGCTGCTTTTCCCGACTCTAATATACTAAGAACACGCCACAAAGAGATAAGAAAGGAATTTCTGGATGACAAAAAGTGCACATTGCAATACACGTCATGCCCCTATTCCTATTCATCCTCGTTCTAGTGTATTTTCCAATCCATAATTTCAGTCTTTAGACTCTATCGAGATTATCGAGTGCATTGGGATTTTCGATGATGTATATCAGTATAATATGAGTTTTGTTCAGTAATCTTTCCAGTAAAATATAATTATAATTTTGGCTCAAGATGGGACAGACAAACAAACTTTAGAGTTGATTTACCTGTCTTGAATGTGTGTTTGTGGTGTATTTTCACCTAGTAATGAAACAAACCATTGAGTCATAGCACGACCGGTGATGGTTTTAAACAACTCATGCTCTAGTTTTGAGTCATCCGCTTACGCTAAACCCTGGAAAAACGAGGCGCATACAGGAATTGATAGACAGGGCGAAGGATGGGGGGGGGGGGGGACCCCTCCCCCCTCTGATCTTAATACGGGGCCGTGTGCTATAGACCATGTGCAAATATAATTGATTTCATGTTCCTGGGTATTCAAATAAGGGTTGTACCATGTTACATGCCTGTGCAAGTCTCATTGATTCTATTTTTAGGCCTTCGGAGGACGAGGGGAGGGGTGTGTGTGTGTGTGTGTGGGGGGGGGGGGTGGATACGCCGCTTAAGAAGCAACCATTTCGAGGCTAAATGCTAGACGCCTTTCCTTAAACTTTATTGATTGAAGCCCTGCGTGCCAGATACGTGTGTTAAATCAGACAAGGTTTATACTCGTGTTTGTCAGTTGCAAATCTTCAGATCTGTTTCTCCAGCAGACATTTACGTAGAGGATGAAAAGGTCAGTGTTTCGAGTACAATTTGGGAGGATGATATACACGGTTTTGATTAAAGGTCAAGAAAAGGCCATGGAAATATACTTCCTGCGAATGTTCTAGGCTGAACTTACGCCTCCTCAATCCTAGTTTTGATATTTTTTCTTTCTTTGAAAATAGAGTACAAATATTAAGAATAAATCTTTATTTTTTTATAATACAGAGAAACACAGTGATCTACCTAAAAGAATACTACATGTAAACAGTTTAACAGCTAAATTATTCATACCGTCAAGAGTTTTGTAATTTTTGTATGAAGTGTGTGAAAATTGATTGTCTCGATTTATATTTCTTGAGAATGTGACATATCACAGCTTTCTCCTAAAATTATTCAACAAGGGCCATAATTTAACCAGTGGATCTTTCATTCATGAGTAACGAAAAACACACATAAACATATCATATTAACCAGGAGTAAGAATAATTGATAACTGTGTGTACAGCGGGATAGCTATCAAGGCAATGTTTAAGTTGCTAAGAACAAAATCTGACGGCGAGGGAATTGCGGTATTGCTAAGTAACGCCATTATCAAATCCATCTCGAGATATATACAAGATAAATTTATCCGTACCATACAGGCCTATATTTTTTTTTAATCTTTAGTACGAGAATGCCATATTGCATCATGTCTTATCTTTCTATCACTGTATCGTAAATGGCGCCTGAACTGTTTTATACCACGAACTTCTGGCTTGTAGAAGGTTGGAATTTCTTTGGATAATTCTGCCCAACTGTCTGTGCTCAATCTAAAGATATATTCTCCTGGGATTGGGGAAAGTAAGGGTACTTTAAGCTGGATTATTCCAGAAGGTTAAAAGGGTACGTGAGGTATACATCTATATAGTGAATGGCGCATCGTCAGGCCCGCCTTTAGAGGGCTCCGGTATTATTGAAGAGGGGAGGGGGGAGAGGGCACTGAAGACAAAGACAAAAAGCATTGGCAATCAAGTGAGAGTGTGAAAGGCGGGGGGGGGGGGGGATGCCCCAGTGCCCCTAATTCCAATATTTCCATGCAAGTAATGTAATTCAGCCCACATTAAGCGCTGTGTAGGATGTAGTTATTAATGTGAGCCATGTAAAAAAAAACCACAAAGATATGGAGGTAACAAAATTGCGTGAGATATTTTTCCCCCCGATATTCAAACATGCATAAGCAGAATAGATTAAATGCATCGTATATTTAGATCCAAAACATATATTTTTTGTGATAATTTCATATCATATCTCATGTTTTCATGCTATGCACTGATGTTCAATGTTCGATTATCTGCTTCGTGGAGCGTATCCTTTTCAATGGTTTTCTTTGATATGAAGTACATTTACAACATACCAGCTCTTTTGTGAAAATTAATCGAGCATTCATTCATTTGTAATATCTATAAAAATATATGTATTTCATTCTTTCATCGTGATTTTCCTTTTTTGCTGATGAGTGATGTAATTTCCATCTTTTTAATCATTCGCTGAATGTATAGTAAATGAACAGACTGAATCTCTTCTGTGTGGTGATGTTTCGTATTTGGATCAAATTGTAAAATGCACCATCCAGCGTGTTTATTTACTATAGATAATGAGAACAAAAAATATCCAAGAAATAAAAAAGAATATTAACGGAGTATGGTATATTTCCTCATGGAAAAATCTACTTCATCACCGCAGAGACTTAAAGAGAAGGTTGAGTTCTGGGAAGAGGTGAAACATAATTTGTGAGCGCTTTCATTGTTATTATGCGAGTGTGGAAGAACCTCAGAGAAAAAATGTTCCCTAAAAAGCATGGTTCTTCAAATGCCTTCATATTCTAAATATGACATGTTACAGCTTAAAAATAAGGACCAAATTATATATGTCACATGTTTGTGTAGTCCCATAAACATCTTTCTGTGTACAGTGCTTGTTACTTTTACCAAGACTGGGCCAAATTTGCACATTCCAGAATCTTGCATTACACACCGATACTTGTATGCTACATAGTCAACCTTTTCTGCTGATCGATTCCACACCGTTTCCTTCACAGTGCAATCGCATAACCAGAACTCAACTTTATCTTTAAATCTTAATAGTAATACATAGCTTTGTTAGCCTTTTGTGGGCAGCCGACGTTTTATGAAAATATTCTTCAAAACCTATAAAGCATTCGTGTAGCTCAGTAATATTGAAGAAAAAAAAATCAAAACCGAATCCATTGAAATTACCTCAACCTCTAAGCTGAAACCTTACATTTGCATACTTTTATATGACTATATTTATGTTGATATTGTTATATGTAGCCTTTATTTATATTCAGAATAATTTTTGTTGAGGCCTTGAACTATTATGCTACCATATTTTGTATTACTATAATGTATTGTGTATTATACTTTGTTATACATTGTTATTTTTACTACTTGTTATATTAAGCTTTTAATACCAGGTCCAAGATGCAAAACAAATTTATTTCTAATCTTGTGTACCAGTATAAATATGTATAAATAAATAAATAAATAAATTGAAAAAAAAAAGAAAAAAAACTCAAACAAACAAATCAAGAAAAAAACTAGGTCATATTCATAAAATGCAATTTCTTCGATGCCAATGACATCATTTAAAGCATGATAAGTGCGAATGAGTTTCTAAGTCTGGCCTCTTATCACCTCTCACTTTTTCCACTGTCCGAATGATTATCGACCGAATTAAGAACCAACGACAGTTGTCGGTCCGAAAGCCATGGCCCTCTGCACATCGGTCCGAATCATGCCGCGGACCAATTTGCCAGGTATTTGACGCTTGGAGGCACGCTGACCAGGGCGAGCCGAGTCCTTTAGGTTACTAAAAGAACTTAAACGTGTTAAAGAGGAGATTGACTTCTGGCAATGCGTATGCATGTATCTAGTATATTTATCCTTTTATATGTCATTTATTTCATGCTTATATGTATAATTCTGTATTTCAACCATCATGATGTATTTTACGTTGTAAATGACCATGCAATTCAGCGTCAGCTGCAAGAACGTCATGTTGAATAAACCCTTATTGAATGATGGACAAATAATATGTAAACTTACTCATACATTATATGCAAGTTTAGAAGAATATGAATTCAACAAAATTCCCTGAAAAGGTTTGCTCTTCAAATACCCTCATTTTCTATATATAACGAAAAGTAGCTGATTCGTTTAGACCAATATTTCTTAAATTTAAAGGGGACATTAGGTTCTGGAGAGGATTAAAAAGTAATTCATGAGCTTTCTCATTATTACGTAAACTTGCAAGAATATCACAGTGGAAAGGTCACACGAAAAGGATTGCTCTTACATTGCCCTCACATTCGACATTTGATGATAAACATGTTGCAAAGAAAAACAAAAAGGTTGGGACTAATCTCTCAGCATGTTCATGCTTCATAATGTGTGTGTAGTCCCATATACCCATCGTGTAGCTATGTGACATCCAGCCAAATTGAATAATTTTAACCCAACAAAAAATATTGTGATCAGTCCAAAACCTTTAAGAATGGATAGATTTGTATGCACTATTCAGTTAGTCGGCCATTCCAAGTTCTTTCTAGATAATATCTTCCACAATGTAATCACGTGACCGGTACTCGACTTTGTCTTTAAGGACACCAAAGACTTACGTGTGTCCCTGAACATACGTTTTAAGCAATTAATCACATAATGGTCCCACTCGCAGATAAATTCGCTGGTCGACCGATGACCGATTTAAACCCGAGTGTTGGCGGAAACGTTTTTACCGAATTGCGGAATGATTCTGACAGAAATGGGTCCATTGAATGACGTCACACCTGATTTCATATCAGCAATGGATCTCTAGCCTCTATATATAAACCAATGAAAGTCGAAGGGATACATAGATAATAGATGTATATATAGATAGATAGATGAATGTATAGATAGATAGGTGCAGTTAACAACTAAATTATTCTGTGTAAATCAGATGTTTTTTTTGTATATCAAGAATGAAGGGTTGAATAAGGGCCTTAGTTGAATACTTTTAGATGTAAGCTTTAACACTTCACATTCTAGAAACGTAACTCGAGACAAATCAATTGTTCACATATTTCAACCATTACTAGACTTTTTAAATGTATGAATAATTGAATTATTAACTGTAGATATAGATGGATAGATAGATAGATTTGGAAACAACAATTTGGAATGGATAGGGACAGAGGGAAGGGAAGGCAAAGACGGAGATATATAGAGATAGGTAAATATATATATATATATATACAGAGAGAGAGAGAGAGAGAGAAAGAGAGTGAAGGAGGAGGAGGAGGAGAGAGGGGAAAAGAGGGAGAGAGAGAGAGAGAGAGAGAGAGAAAGAAAGAAAGAGAGAGAGAGAAATCACTGTACATAGAATTGAATTGAATTATGGTTAAAGAATTCTTATAGACTGCAGATGAAAGATAGAATTGTCCCCCTAACAAATAAAATGAATAAAACGTGACTTGTCCCTCACTTGTGAACCTCTATCCATTGTCCGTCTTAGGAGTTGCCGTCAACATCACAGACATGTAAAATGATATTTTGTAATAACATTTTTTTTAAATGCATATTTCGCCAAGCTTTTTCGTGACCGCCTTGCTGTCCTTAAACTGGTATATAGTACACACACACACCTGTATCAATTACGTATGTACGACACATAACCATACAATCATGCCTCTTTATTCATGCCACATGCCCACAATAAATTCGAGCCATTTTCTCGTTCACATCTTCGCCACGGATGTACATAATACACACGATGACGTCATTTATTATTCATGATGTACCGGTGATGTTTTCAGTCCAAACATCTCGACCTACTTCAATCGCGTTTCTGCATGGAGAAGGTCTCAGTTTTTAGTCAAAATATTCCTTAAATGAGTCCCTCTGCATAGTATTTATGGCGAAACATATTTGTCTTACTTACAGCTCCTACTTAATTTAAGATGAATCATAATGATTTAATCGTTTTAAAATTATTATCATCCAATATTGTTAGATGTATAAAGTCTGCAATCTTTGTGCGTCACAAGCGTCTGCGAATAGTTTTCTAGATTGTTGCCGCTTTTTAAATGCGGTATATTTAATTATTGTTATTATTCCTTCCAAAGGGAACATGTTTGTTTTATTTTTATTCACCGAACACATGCATAGATGAGGCGTGCTTATAAATTTCACACATCTATAGAAAAGGCCTGTCTTCAATCTTTTACGTTGATTTGAGCTTTGCCATGCTTATTAAAAAAAATAGTTTTTCACGTATAAAATGTGTATCCTTATACATTGCGATTGAAGAAAATGAAAGAAATATTGGTGAACATTATTGATAATTGCCAAAGAAGACAATAACAATAAAAAATGATGGGTGAAAGAAATAAAGGAATAGCATTATCCATAATTTACATGCTGATGTTTTACGTAGCGACATAATACAGTGCGTCCCAGAAAAAAACGAAACCGAGAATCATCGATGTTCTATTATAACTTAATCACAATTATAATTAAAATGACACATATTTGGAAAGCTTAGATCATCCTCTTTCATTTGATACAACTCATAATGATGTATATTTCACGCATGAGTGATTAAAAGCAATTTGAAGAGAGGAAACCAAAAAATCATTTGGCGGGCGGTATCTAAATTTAAAAGGGAAAATCACATTTCTAGAAAGTTCAATTTCTGCCCTTTCATATAAGACCTCAATCAGGAAAAATGAGCCAGGAATAACAAAGTTCTTTTTGTTTAAAAAATGCTTGCATTTCCATAGTTTGATCAAACGGGTTCGTTTTTACTGGCTTCTTGCCGTTGCAACGAACAGAGTTGACAAAAGAATTAACTCCGTTTCGTTGACGATCAGCCATGCACAAAGAATACGAAAGACCTGATATTATCATGATGAAAATCCACCATATTCAGGTGATGAACAACCAAACACAACCATTCGATGCGGAATATCATATGCCTGAATTCATTTTTCAAAATACAATTATACTTCCATATCCTTTTCCTACCTATTTGTGTAACACATAAGTCTGTGATAACTTTCATGCGTCGTCTCTTCGTTCGATAGATACGTCATTCGCAAAAGAGAAAGAGAGAGAGAGAGAGAGAGAGAGAGAGAGAGAGAGAGATTCGTGTATCAAATGTTCTTTTTTGTATGTGACTTTTCCCTTGTGTCCTTTTCGGCATTTGCTCGAAATTCTGATACTGATAAAGAATGTTAATGAATATGGAATCGTTTTGCGATATATCTAATGATATAAATCTCAATACTACTTTATGATACATCGCAAAATGAGTAAAAAGCCCAAGTATCAATATGAATAAATTTTAGTCATCTTATCACTTAATCTTCATACTACCTTAAAACTGGGCAGAGTTGTACATACATGCTTTGGCAACGTTATGTAAATAAGAGGATGAGAAATGTCGGTTTTCTAATTAAAGTACTGATCAAGACAAGAATCTTAAATCTTGAAGAGTAAATGGCTGTCGCCCTTTGAATGATGGGATATTTACCCAGTTCTACATCACCCTCTCGTCCATGCCTTCCCCCTCTAAAAACACAACTTTTTGATAACGCCCCTATTGATGTTCGTTGTTTCAAATGGTGAACTGCTTGCACAAGTCTGAGTTGTGTGGCAAATATACAGCCCTTCCTGATAAACTGGTCTTAGCCGAGCTTAATTAAAAAGAAGAAGGGATCTCGTATTAGAGCCTAGGGATGTTTTCACAGTGGCATTGTTTCCTACAGTATATTGCGGTTATTGTTTGATATGAGAAGGAAAAACTTAGGAGTGACTGAGCATTTACGAGAGAGAACGAGAGGAAAGGGGATAACAAACACCCAGGGAGAGAGAGAGAGAGGGAGAGAGAGAGAGAGAGAGAGAGAGAGTGAGAGAGAGAGAGAGAGAGAGAGAGAGAGGGGGGGGGGCGGGGCAGGCTAAACGCCTGTAAGGCCAAATAACAAAAATTAAGTGTTTCTCGTCCCCGCCTGCCTCCTTTTTTTTCTTTACTATTTGTTAAAGCCCCCCCCCCCCAAAAAAAAAAAAATAGCCTGTGATATAAATTCTATTTAAATACCTTCTAAAGTTATACAAATCATTCGTTTTGTCACACATTGTATCAATATACTCACATTGCACAATATCTGTGAATAAATAGGCTTGGCCAGCTATAATGAGCATGGCAGCCATTTTGGAAAGAAAATAGCTAAAAATTGCAAAATAGTAAATAGTAATGCCCTGCCTCCTCCTTTTTTTTTAAAGTCCGGACGAGAAACAATTTACTTTTGTTATTTGGCCTTACAAGACATATTTTCACACTTCACTTTAACCATGTATCAAGTTCATTAGATCGCGATCAGTTAACACAATAACCTGGCAACGTAGAAAGTTATTTCAAGTTTCTTTACGAGTATGTTAGCTTTGCTTCGCTTCTTTTAAGATTTATGAGGGCATATGGGACAAGATCCCGGACAAGATATCTTGTAATTGGATAGATGCTTGTCCTCCACACGTCATGATGATGCGATGTTATTTCCAACGCTAAATGTGGAATCATCTCTTCACCAGCTTAAATAACAGAGTACATGTATGTGAGAAAGGTATTATCAGTAGGTAAATCATATCAATAATATTGTGCCATATTTTAAAAATAATGGGAGGGGGGGGGGGGGAAGGTGATACTAAAATGTTAATGACATTATGTTAAACGATTATAGTGGAGAAGGTATACTTGGTTTATATTTCAGGAGAAGGGGGTGGGGTTGTCACACAACAATATTTTGCACCAAACTGACAATGCTCTTGACTTAATTTAACACTCTTTTTTTCAACCTTGTGATCGTAATCATGTTGGAGAGGTGATGAACAAAAATATGGGGAGAGAGAGAGAGAGAAATAAGCATGATATAGAGATAGAGGGAGGGTTGGTTGGGGTGGGATTGCAAGGGTACATACAATGCACGGACACAACCCCTGCCCCTTAACAAAACAAAGGGGAAGGGAGTTACACCAATACTTTTCCACCGAATTTCAAATCGTATAGTATGCATCCAATAAACCTTCGATATTTATTTATTTATTTATTTATTTATTTATTTATTTATTTATTTATTTATTTATTTATTTATTTATGCATGCATGCATGCTCACAATTTCACAATTCATTGAAGTTAACATCACATGAAAAATGAATATAATATAACAAATCATTTCAATTTTACAATCCATTTGAATTGACTTCACGTGAAAAAGAATATAACAATGTTTTAACAAAGACAAGTTGCAACTAATATACAGTAATGTTTGAACAAAGGTGATGAAACATAAGCAAATAGAGCTTGAATCGTTACAACACCTTTCATATATATTATATATGACAAATAAAATTACTAAAGTTTTGTAGTGAACTATTTACACTATTTACAAAGATTTTTTTGTTTTTTGTAAAGCCTAGTTAAAATAAATAAATAATAATGTTCGATATAATAAGAACTGATGTACAGTGTATATATTATAATAATGTAATAATATCTTACATCTGTGAAATGATAATACATTTGAGTGCTGTTTTAAAGGAGTTTGTTGATTTTATATTTCGAATATCATTAGGTAAAGAATTCCATACATCTGACCCTCTATGTCTGATATATCCTTCTGCATAGGAAAAAATAAATTCCAAACTGACCACACTTGCCTTGGACCATATATCATTATTCTAATTCTTGCATTCTTCTCGTCTGGTGTCCATTTCAGGTTGCTGTGCGGGGTAGCTTGAAGGACTTTGAACGGGTTTATAAGAAGGACACGTCACGTCTGCACCTGCGTGACTCCAGCAATTCAGTCCCCTTCCACCACGCCTGTGGCGCCGGCAAGCTCGAAATCATGGAGTTTATCATCGAGAAGGGAGGGGGTAAGTGACTGAGATGTAACAAATACAAGGGATGGGGTGATCGAAAGGGGAGGTGTAAGCGAGTTAACCGTGGGGGACAAATGCAATGAGGGGGTGAGATAGAACAAGGGGTGAAGGAGGTGGGGCAGTATCACCGAGGTGCTGGCAAGCTCGGTATCATGGAGTTTATATTCGAGAAGGGGGGGGGGGGGGGCGGGGTGGGGTAAGCGAACTGAAAAAAAAATAAGGGAAGGGTATGGAAAAGGTGCATGTGATGATCAGACAATGCCTGTGAATTTGGCAAGCTTAAACAAGGAGGTATGATTATAGTCAACATTGTATGGAGTTTATAACTGACAATGAATAACGGGCTATCATAAGTGAAAGGAGACAGACAGTTTTAACTACACCTTGGATTATGTTGGCACGGGGGAGTTATAGGTGAAGCTGAGTTCAGATTAGGGGGGTAAGAGAACTTGATCGGGGGCTGTCGGTTACTACTATTACGATAAAATATCTTGTTGAACACGTGTTTTAACTGCGAGACGAAAACGTACATTTGAGACGTAGTACACCGAAATGCACATAACAAATAACGTTACATGAGAAAGTAATGTCACGGAATTGGGTAAATGTCTGCTCTACATTGTAGTTGTCCACTTTATAAAGTTGCGTTGCATGAGCTTAGGCATTGAGGGGGGGGAGGACATCATTAGGAGAAGGGGGGGGGGGCACTGGTCTTACACTCAGGGAAGAAAGGCTAATCATCAAGGGCTATAGTATCATCTTCTATTTTTCATCCTTTCGCCCTCATTCTGGCTTCTCTTCTCCTTTCCTCCTCTTTTCCGCCATTCGAGGATGGGAGGGGGGGGGGGGGGGGGGGGTAGACACATGCCATCCGTTGCTACGTCGCTACACCACACTAACTCGTGTTGTTGTGATAGAGTTGTTTAAGAGGTAATTGTCCAGGCGCCTGTGATGCTCAATTAATAAAGAAAAATCAGGGGAACGCCGCAACGGAGTGCATTTATGCTAAAGAGCACGCTTGTTTGAAATGTAAGTGAATACAGTGCTTTTTCTACATTCGCACGAATCATCAAAACATCGCATTCAATCACCTGAGCCGTGTCATACTATATGGCTCTTGAACCATTCAATGCAGGTGCATTTTACCTCGAGATATTTTTGGAACTGCCTTTCAGAAATATGTAGATGAAATGGGTTTCCGTTGGAGAGGAGAGGCTGGGTTCCAAAACCTTTCCAGTATGTAAAATGAGACAGGTTCTGATGTGAGAGGTTTTCTACATTCTTAGAGCGACATATGTAAAATGCGAAGCGTTTGATAAAGAAAATCTGTGAAGTTTGTATTATGATGCATGCATAATAATTTTGTTGATGTCATCTATTCTCTTGCTATTTTACATCAAGTTTTTTTTTATTGTGATTTGAAAAGTAAAGAAGTAAAATAAGTTTGTTAAACTGATTGATTCGAAATTGATTTTTTTCAAACTATCGCTCATATTCAAAGCACGATATTAGACATCCCAGAACTGACTCGACATTGAAAGGTTTAATATTTAAAACAAAAAAAATAATAATATTACAATTTAAACAAAAAATATAAATACCTGAAACAGACAGTGGTGAGAATGAAATGAGGGAAAGGGAAGGAAGATGGAAAGAAATGAATGAAAAAAGCACTTCACCCATATTATGGGCATTATGGGTATATAGATTCTTTCACAGAAGAATCAAAGAAGTTTATCAGAATAACAGATACGGTAAAGCTCACAGTTTACTCCATGATTCATTTTCAACCATGACAAATACATTTGACTTGTTCAGATCTGGAAGCCATTGACAGCCAGGGCAACTCCGCCTTGCATTGGGCAGCCGAGAAGGGCCAGGCAGCTGCTATTGAGTTCCTTATACTCAAAGGGATCTCTCCCAACATGATGAACCATCAGTGCATGACACCACTTCATACCGCCTGCGATCTCGACGTCGCCGACTCAGTCGATGTAAGTTGAGTTTGAAATTTATTTGAGTTGAGTTTAAGACATATTTGAGTTGAGTGGAATTTAAGTTAGAGTTGAGTGTCAGTCATTCATGGAGTACAATTTCTTTCGACAAGTGAGCTGAGCTTAGTTCAACTAGATTGCATTAAATATAGTGTGAGTTGAGTTTGAGTTCACTTTAAACTGAAACGATCAGAGTTGAGTTGAGTTGAATTGAATCAAATTGAGTGTGAGTTGAGTTTGAGTACGGTTTAGACTGCACTAATCAGAGTTAAGTTGAGATAAATTAAATTGTAATGAGTTTGAGTACGGTTTCAACTACATTTAACAGAGGTGATGAAATTAAAATGAATATTTGAGTTTAATTCGATTTTGAATGTAGACTAAAAACAGTATATCTTTTCAAAATGAACGAATTTTTGTTCACTTTTCGTCAAAATTTCATCAAACTGATTCCTTGATTTTTCTTTCACATCTCCACACACTACTACCCACATATCTGACTTATCGATCTCTGTTCTATCTACACACGCTCTCCAGTCTCTTCATTTAATAAAGGAATGGCGGTCACTCTAGACAAATAATTAAACAAATGAAAACAAGATATGCAAATGTATTATACAATTTAATATGTACCACTGAATACAAATAAATACGACTGTGTACAAATATATTACTATTACGAAGATAAATTTATCCCCATTAAACTGTTAACGAGGATAGATTTATCCTCATTTAGCTGTTAAATGAGGATAAATTTATCCTCATTTAGCTGTTAAATGAAGATAAATTTATCTTCAATTAACAGCTAAATGAAGATAAATTTATCTTCGTTAACACAGCTAAATGAAGATAAATTTATCTTCGTTAACACAGTTTTAAAAGCTGAATTTATGTGAGGTGAGGTAAAATTATTTGAACAAGAATTAGTATGAGTATTGTGTTAACTGAATTAAAATGGGTTAGGGTGAACTAAATTGAACAAGTTTTATACAGAGTTGAGTGTCATTTTAGATTGACTTTTATTTCTATTTCTACTTGATTTGGGTTTTATTTGAATGTGTAATGACACTATTTGAGTTTAATCGAGCTGCTTAATTGTAGTCCAATACTAATTTGGAATCGGGTTTGGTTAAGATTTGATTGAGTTTAGTTTGGGATTAATCTAGGTTTGATTTGAGCTTCAATTGAGATGATGTTCATGTGCCCTGAACTGAGTCCCTCAACGACTATTTTGTGTCCTAACCTTTAACCCTTCTCCAAACTACAAACTTCCAGCTCGTCAATTAGGAATGCTAATAAAATGTTGCCTGTAAGATAATTAATTGCAATTGAAAATTCCATCATCCTTTTCTAAAGGCATTATGCAAGCATCGATCACTTGTTGATATAGACTGTGCTGGAGAGTTGGGGCAGACACCTCTTCACTATTGCGCTGTAAGGGATAGCGCCAACGCCGCGAGGAAACTGGTAAGTAAAATGGCGATCAGACGAGTGTAATTCTTGAGAAACCGGGTGATCTTTGAACTATACATCAAAACATTGTGAACCTGTAATCGAAAATTAATTTTCCTGGAACATGAATGAATTGGACACCCTCGCCCCAAAGCCTAGCTTTTAGAGGCGTGTCCTCCAATTAATTTGCATCATGAAGAATGAATATTCTGTTCATTTTTGTCAAACTATGTATTACACCATCCGTTCATTTATTACTCTGTATACTTATATTGGAAATTAATGTCTTTAAATTGAAAACAAATTGAATTGAATAAAGTAACATGTGCCTTATTCCACATTAGGCATGCTTACAAACTTGATTTAAAATGTGATCATTTGAGCCTGCACGAGCGTCCGTTATTGACACAATCGCAAAAACTTTCTTTTTCTCCCCTATTAAATAGAAATACCTCAATTGTTTAAACGACAAGAAATTTTGCCCAAACCAAAAATATAAAGCATCTATAAAAGTATTGTTATTAATATGTTGATGTCCAAATGTTCATCGACATATTTCCCGTGCTTACAAGTATCTACGAATTTATTCACAATTGTTAGTCCAATGTATCCGACATCAGAAATTGAACCAATTAATAAATATTATTGTAAATAATAATACATCTAAAAAGGAACTTGATACTTTAATTTTTTGTGTTCGTTTGTTTACTATTCTCCTACAGCTTGAATTTACGTCGGCTCTTTCTCGACCTGACCAAAATGGCGTATATCCAATCCATGCCGCGGCTACACACGCCTCGGCTAGGGTGATGGAACTGCTATTTGCCGGATGTAAGGACACGGAAGATGGTAGGATATATACAACATTTTTAGTTATGATTTCAATTAATGTTGTAACATTTCATGTTTAATACCGTATTATATACACAACGGAGGTGACGTTACAAGTTATCAGTAGTAGTGCATAATAGAGTGTTTTGAACGTTCCTTTCGATTGTTTTTATTAAATTTGTACTCAGCAACTTGAATATCATATATGATTTATGACGTAAATATTTGTATATATTTTTCTGTATTATGTTTTCCTTTTCCCTTCTACTGTTTCCATCTGCTTTCGTTTTCTTCTTAATATGCTGTTAATTATGTACTTCCTTTAGGCTAAATGCTCTTTTTTGTTGACCCCTCATTCGACATAAATTTACTTTCTGAACTTATTTCCTTGTTAATTCTATTTTATTCTTATTATCTGTAGTGCTACCCTTCTACATTTATTTACGTATCTCAAATTTCATTTTTTTTTGGTATACTATATATGTATTGTATATGTTTTGTTTTTAATGAAGAGTGGAATAAATACCAATACCAATACCAATAATATTTATGCTTCATGGTCTACTGGTAGTTGCCCATAGGCTCTGAGCGATAGCCGCTCCTGATACAACCATAGACTGACAGAGTTAGGATCAGCTCCAGAATTTATGGAGTTGTATTCAATTGTCAGACCAAGAGTTTATACCTGCCTTATGTATGATATCACATTCACACGGCCACACCGACTTCACCCCCGATATCAAATCGACCTAATCTTTCCCATTCGGTTTAATATAATTTGTGTTCCGATATGTGTTGGTCTTGTATCGGTGTCGTTGATGTGACTGGGGTTCCCAACCGACTGGATCCTTTTCATTCGGTGTAAATGTAATTTTGTGTTCGCTATGTTGCTGGTCATGTCTTGGTCTTGTTCCGTTGTTCGTGCGACTGATGTACATATTTAAAATGTTTAACCCAATCAGTCGCGATGCTTCCAGAATTGCATGTGCATAACTGTTATAAGGTACAGACGTCACAATGGCTTCTAATCCGAACCAGCGGTACAATAAGGCTTTGCAAATTACCGTTGAATTTTCTTTTGTCAAGTCAATGCCATCAACAAATTTGATACACACATGTAGCTTAAGTTGGAATGAAGCACGCTGCTGAGATATCAAATACAACTAAATTAAAAGACAATAGTATCGAGAAACAAAATATATCATATTGAGAGAGAGAGAGATGATTGAATTAACAACAAGGAAGAGAACGAAAAATAAGAGATATGTAGACATAGGAGCAGACGAGGACAGATAAAAGAGGGAGGGAGATACAGAGAGACAAATACAGAGAGGATAGAAATAAGGGCCTACTTTGTACTTCTCATGCAGCAGTACTAGGACAAAGTTTCACATTTTTGACGAAATTCAAAAATGGCGTCTTTATTTCCCCCTTCTCGTCTACTCTACAGCCGGTCAGAACTGCTCCGATCGGTCATCGCTCCTTACGGTGGTCGACAAGGAGGGCAATTCGGCCCTTCACTCGGCCGTCAACAGCGGGGATTTCGCCGCGGTCAAGCTCTGCCTCAAGTACGGAGCGAGGATTGATATACAACAGGTATACTTGTGTGCCCCTTGGCAAGATGTGCCTCATTAATCATGAAAATGTCGTGACGTTGAGTATAACCTTGGCTAAAGAATGGGTATACACTTTTAAAATGTTTCTGTTAGTAGGCTCATACGTCTTCCGGTACAACGTAGTACTCAGTGTCCTTAGAACGGCGCCTTTTTTGTTTGGGGGGGGGGGGGGGGGAATATGCTTTGAATTGTGGGAGGTGAAGCAAGCTGAAGATGATGATGATGATGAAGCCTGATGATGATGATGGTGGTGGTGGTGGTGGTGGTAGTGGTGGTGGTGGTGATGATGAAAGTGAAGATGATGATGACGATGATGAGGATGATGATGAAGCCGATGATGATGACGATGATGATGATGATGATGATGCTGATGGTGGTTGTGGTGGTAATGGCGGTGGTGGTGGTGGCGGTGGTGGTGGTGGTGATGAAAATGAAGATGAACATGAAGATGGTGGTAATGATGATGTTGATGATGATGAAATGCTGAAGGTATGGGAGAACGCTGGGAGTTCGACCAGGTCATGCTAATTGTTAGAGGAAGAAAAAAAGAAGGAAAATGAGGGGAAGAAGGTTATCTTCAAGATGGGAAGGATTGAATTGGGATGTATAAGACGAGGGTGATGAGGGAGAAGGATGGTAAGAGAGGAAGAGGGGAGGATGGGGGAAATGAGACAAGGAAGATGACGGCAAAGTTGGAATGCGAAAGATGGAGCAATGCAAAGAAGAGATCCTTTTAAAAAGCCATTTATTATTACTTAAAGGTAAAGACCAGTTATGGTCATGCGATTGCATTGTGAAAGAAACGTTGTGGAATCGATCAGAAAAGGTTGATCATCTAGCATCAAGCATCTGCAAGGTTCTGGAATCATCAAAATGATAAGAAATTTGGCCCATTCTTGGTAAAGTTACAAGCACTATACACAGAAAGATGTATATTGGACTACCCTATATCTCTCACAGACCATGAGAGAAACAAATTTACCAAATATATGAATTAGTAGGCGGTTTCCCGGCAATTTTTTTATCATCATGTATTAGTCAAAACATATTCTTTCACATGATTGGTAATGAGAGCTTCCATTTCATATTTTTGAAATTGGGGCGTTTCCAATACTGGTCTTTACCTTTAACCTTATACAGAGTTCTTTCAACTCAGTTTCAGACTAAAGCAATATGGCCTTTTTCGGTCGGCTTTCGTACGCACAATCCCCTAGTTACCCATATGTAACCGAGCTGGCAAAAAACCCGTGTGCAAAACGCTCTAGAAATAGTCTACATCTACAGACAGTCAACCTATCAAGTACATTAAAATTAATATCCCAATATTTTATACTGTTTTATCAATAGGCCGATAAGTCAACACCAGTGCACTTAGCCTCTTCTCAAGGCGCTCTGGACATGGTCCAACTTATGTTCTCCTCTCAAGACGAAAACAGAAAGTCACTTCGACTCAAGGATGTTCAGAACCAAACACCTTTACACAAGTAAGTGATTTTTTGTTATTGTGTGTGTGTCGTCTATTCATTTGTTATTTTCCCTTCGAAATCTAAGGGCAAGTCCCCTCAAATAACAACTTACTTTCAATGGAAGCAGAAAAATCAGACAAACCAATCTAAACAAGTTTGAGTAAAATTTGATGATTAATAAGAAAGTTATGAATTTTTAATGAAATGAAATACTTTGAAAATCACAAGACAAATCGGCAACTCACTCATGAGTATATGACGTTATTGACTCACTCTCCACTAATTGTTTTCTTTATATTGATAATGTAAATTTTCAATTTTCCCCTTTAAAAATCTTATTTCCTCTCACCAGCATCCAGGTTATATTGATATTTTTCTTGTGGATTCACTAATATAGAGTAATTTTTGAACTTTAATAAACTGTTTATATAAAAATTAATAATTATGAATATACATATCCCAAAATAATATACATTTTTCAAAGTTCATAACAGATTGCGAAATGTCATGCATGCGATATGATACAAATCATATAACCTGGGCAAAAGCATGGGAAAAACGAGTTCTTAGGGATAAAAAGGGAAATGAATGGGATGAAATATATAAAGCAATTGATAAATAGTGAGGCAATGACGTCACATATTGATAACCGATTTTGAAAGCAAGTTATTTTTAGAGTAGACTTAGCATTTAATCTAATCAGTGAATCCGTAAATACATTACAAGACTCTGAGTTAATTCAAGTAGCATGAAAATTGTAACAATTTTATCTTGGTGTCTGCTTTCCTTTGGAATTGTTAGATACTGCTAAGTATTTTTCTTTCTAAGATATTATAACGAAACGATATGGACTTGTATCTCAACATTATCGCGATTTTACGCAGAATGCTTAAAACACCTGAATAAAATGATCACCTTCTATATATCCCCGTCAAGGAAAACGATCGCTTAAAGTATTTCAGTGCATTAATTTATTAAAAATATCAGCTACTAAAGAAAAAAAATTTCGTCCTAGCAAAACGACTTCACATATATTCTGACACCATTAGTTAATTCGTGTATATTGCAATATTGATTGTTTAAATGGGCCAGAATGACATTGGACTGAAATGAATATTAAATGGTCACGTCTCACACAAATTTTGACCAGCTAATAAATTATGGCTTTAATTGCAACAAAGGCGCTGACATGAAATTCAGGGTAAATAATTTTATTTTATAGACAAATATTGACCGAGTTAATGGACAGAGTGAAGGGTGATGGTTGTCAGAATTATCTTTTCAGTGGAGTCATGGTTAATTAATGGACTGAGATCAAAGCAAATAGACAGTTTTAAAATTTAAGTGTCGACGACAGAATTAGTAATTTAGACCAGGGTTAATTTAATTCATATTGACACAGAGGGATAATGCAAGAGTGCAGGGGGGAAGGACGCGTGAGGATTATGTGTGGAGAGAGAGAGAGAGAAAGAGAGAGAGAGAGAGAGAGAGAGAGAGAGGGGGGAAGAGAGGGGGAGAGAGAGAGTATGGAAAAAATAAAGAGTGCAAGAAAGAGAGATAGGTAGAGGAAGAGAGAGAGAGAGAGAGGGAGAGAAAGAGAGGGAGAGAGAGAGAGAGATACTGAGAGAGGGAGAGAGAGAGAGGTGGGAGGGATGTAGGCGGGGGAGCATGCAGGGAAGAAGATTAGGAGGTTTGTATATTCAGAGTAGGGACTTTTGTCTCTTCAGAATGTCTGAATAAAGAGAATAAATTAATGCCAAGTCATTGCAAAGCACGTGACAGAGGCTGGAAGACATAAAGAAAATATAAACCGTAATACATTTATAGCAAAGTTGACATCATCCCTTAAAATAACAATGTTTCTTTTCCTTCTCTCACCCAGAGCCGCCATGTTTGATCATGCTGAAGTGGTCACATACCTAATAAATGAGGTAAGACTAATCATACATCTTTTCAAAATTAGTGGCAACTTTCGCAGCTGATAATTAGATATAAATGTTTTCTGTACAATGTGTACGATACCTCTGTGTAAAATAATGTGAACTCATGATTTTCGTACTCGAAATCAACGAGACGTTTGTAATAACACAAATGATTAGAAATATTGACAGGGTTGGCACGAACAGTTAAGCTTTTAATGGCAATTTCTAATTTCTAATTTCAAATTGCTAACGTTGCTAATTGATCCATTTTCTGTTGCAAGAACCATTAGAAGGTTAATTGTTGTATCCCTGGTGTTTTTCTCACTCGATATACTTTAATGGCAAAAAATCGTATATGTACGTGTGTGGATTGTGTGTGTGTGTGTGGATTTTTAAATACAATATTAAAGTTTGAAAACGATTTATTAATGTATTCATCTTACCTCTATTCAATGCAAGATGAGACTTACACCTTATACTCTTTGCAGTATTGTACCCATCAGTTTACCAAGATAAGGCTTGCAATATTACTTTTACTCGTAGCAGAGCTATGATACGACAGTGTACATAGTCTACTTCCCTACACACACCTGACAAAGAAAACACATTTCAAAGACTTGTCAACGCACTGTTCGTTCATTTCCTCCGCGAGGCAGATTATTCATGTTCGAAAGAAACATAGTCCGGAGGCGAAGAAATTCCCCCACACAGCTCCGCTTATAGGATTACAACTGTCTACCAGGTTTTGAGCTGATTTTCCTTCTTGGCACAGTCGACGGACGATTCAATTGGATTTTCATTTTACCATTTTGCATAATCGGGATTACAGATATGTTAGCCTTAGGAAACGCTACACGATGGGCGTCTGTAGCGAGTCGTCAATCTCATTCCACTTTCGGGGAATCTTATAGCGATAGTCCTTCCCCTACAATATATAACAACGGTTCAAACGTAGCCGTTGCCCGCCATCTGCTTGCTCTTGCGTGTATTTTTTTCTCGAAGGAACATGTATATTAATTTTGTGAGTTGTATGTGTATGGTAATCTCTACACTAGTTTGTGTCTGTCAGTCTCGCTTCTTTTCTCCCTCCAACCCCCTCTCCTCCTTTTCCATTCCCCTCTTCCTCGTGTCTCTCTGTTTGACAATTATATACCCGAACACGCATCCATACACCCACACACACCCGCATACGTCTTTTTAAACCGTTACAATTTAATTCATATCTACTTTAGATCTGCCATGCCTTTAAGTGGCACAACTTTACAAACACTTGTTACTAATATCCTACTTTTAAAATGTTATCATCTTATCACAATGTTTTAACAAAACAACCTTAAATTGTGCCCATCCCTCTAATAGCTTCAAATATTAATTTTCAAATAAAAATGTACACATTACATATTCTTCAAGACACAGTGATAAATAAAACTATTCTTATTTTTGATGGTTGTCAAATATATCGGCCCATTTGAACCAACATAAGGTTTTGTTTTGATGGCATCGAGTATTGACAATCAAAATGTGGCATTAGTATAGAGTCTCTTTCCAAAAACAGACATAGCTAAGTGCTTGAAATCGAATTGGTACACCAGTCTTTCCCCTGCAACCCATCCTACATGATTTGATATGTGGGTGAGAAGGGGAAAGGGTTTGCGTTGCGTGCTTTTTAGGAGAAATAGCTGCCCTCTGATACCAGATCCACTGTATGCACACCTGGACGAGCACAGGCTAATACAAGCCGGGAAGGAAGGCGACGGCATAGGTGTAGGTTCGCGGTTGTTTACCGCCTTTAAAGCGAACTTCGGGGTCAAGTTCTTCCGGTGATTACTTAATGCAGGGAGGAGGGAGGAGGGAGAGGTGGGGAAGGGGGAAGGTGGAGGCAGGAGGCAGGAGGGAGGAGGAAGGAGGGAGGAGGGAGGAAGGGGGAGGGAGGAGGGACGGGAAGGAGGAAGGTGGATGGAGGAGGCAGGAGGGAGGAGGGAGGAAGGAAGGAGGAGGGAGGATGGAGCGGTGGGGAAGGAGGAAGGTGGAGGGAGGAGGCAGGAGGGAGGAGAGAGGAAGGAGGAGGGAGGAGGGAGGAAGGAGGAAGGAAGAGGGAAGAGGGAGGAAGGATGAAGGAGGAGGGAGGAGGGAGAGGGGGGATGCACAAGTTGTGGCGGATTAGAGGGAGGGCAACAGGGGCACGTGGCCCCCCATTACAAAAATCAAAACAAAACTAACAAACAAGAACGAACACATAAATAAACGATAGGGAAGAGGAGGAAGAAAAGCACACCCAAAACATGTTGACCCCCCTTTTTTTGTCGGTTATCACAGAATTTAATTACGTGCTTCCCCCTTCCGAAGAGAATTCTAGATCTGCCAATGGAAGGGAAGAAGGGGGTGGGGTGGGGTTGTGAAACGGGAAACAGAATGGGAATAGGAGTTGTCTACATACAAAACACTATATCGGTGACACATCAATTCAGGAAATAATATTATAGTAGGTCCACATCTACTTTAGATTTTGCTACGGAATTTTCGTAGTTAGGAATACAACATACATTACGATGATATATATGCCTATTTAATGTATAATGTATGCACGGAATATAGCTGACAAACAATACACAACCTATACACAAGATGAAAGACATCTAATTGATACATATAACGAAAGGCATATAACTGATACATACAATGAAATACTTCTAATTGTTACATTCAACGAAAGGCATCTAACTGATACATACAATGAAATACATCTAATTGATACATACAACGAAAGGCATCTAACTGATACATACAATGAAATACATCTAATTGATACATACAACGAAAGGCATATAACTGATACATTTAATGAAATACATCTAATTGATACATTCAACGAAAGGCAGCTAACTGATATATACAATGAAAGACATCTAATTGATACATTCAACGAAAGGCATCTAACTGATACATACAATGAAATACATCTAATTGATACATACAACGAAAGGCATCTAACTGATACATACAATGAAATACATCTAATTGATACATACAACGAAAGGCATATAACTGATACATTTAATTAAATACATCTAATTGATACATACAACGAAAGGCAAATAACTGCCAGATAGTGATACATGTACATACAATGAGAGGCAAATAGCTGTTACATCCGCTATTTCAAATACACTAAGATGATGTGACGTCATAAAAAATGATATTACTTGTTCTTATTTTTTGAATAGTAATAAAGGATGTAATTTAAACATTTCAACATAAACTAATATATTTTTAATATTAAGACATCATTTCCGTTTTTGTGTTTATATCAATGTATGTACGATTTCATTATGAATTGTCTATTCTTTTGTTTTTAACTCCATTTCTGTATGTATGTCTGTCTTTATATCTCCCTCTGTCCCGCTATTTTTTTTTTCTTCAGGAATGAGTCCGTCTATATCTCTTTTTGTCACAATTAATTCTCTTTCATTTGTTTTTTCTTTGGCCATACGCTTTTTTTTTTTTTACTATGAATTATTTACATATCTTATTTTATGAAAAGTGTACTTATGATGAGGACGGCAATTCAAAATTTGCTCATGGCGACCCTTTTTTTTTCTAGATATGATTTTATGTGACCACACATGTTTATGATATTACGAATTCATTTACCTGGACGATGTACGTGTAAATGGAACCAAAATTGAACATCAAATCAAATCAAATCATATTATCACAGTCGGTAGAGCAGTGGTCTCGTAATCCGGTGACCCGGGTTCGAAACCAAGTCAATGCGCTAGTGCCCTTTGGTAAGGCATTAATCCTCATTACCAGGTCCCTTGGAGAGGACCTAAAGCCGTCGGCCGTCTGGTTGCTTACTTACATGCTTTAATGCTTACTTAGCAGTCAGGTGAAATAACAACCACCATTCCATTCCATTATTAGTAAACAAGTGACACTTATTATTTTTTAAATGTCTCTATTTCCACCCTCGCATCCAAAGGGAAGTGACTACGATGCAAAAGACCGTCAGTGCCGCACGCCGCTGCTGCTGGCCACCGCCCGCGGTGCCTGGCGTGCCGTTCGTTCGCTGCTTCAACGTGGAGCAGACTTTACACAGACGGATTGTGACAAGCGAAACGTCCTTCATCTGGCGCTCTTGCACGGGGGCAATCTCGATTTCTTTGGAAGGGAATTCTTCAAGGTAAGTTACAGGGTTACATTAACATTGTCTTTAAGGGGGTTGTCGTAGGTGTAGGGGCACAAATTTACGTTCGGGAGGGGCTGTGGGAAGTAAATTTTTGTCGCCCGAATATTAACTTTCCAATTTTGTAATATTTCGAGCAAACTGAGTAAAACAAGCAATCAGAGACTTTTAGATAGAAATCTAATTTTCTTACCCGGAAATAAAGACACGATTAAAAATTACAAAAATAAATGAACATAATTGCTCGAATATAACTAATGATTATTATAAAAATACAAAATAATTGCAGGAGGGGAAGGGGGAAGGGGTGGACGTGGTCGTGTGCCTTTAGCAGGCGATGTCAGTTTTTCCATTTGTGTCACTTTTTAAATGGTCTATGCAATAACTGTTGTTGTAAATAAGAAAGATGTGTTTTTACCAGCACAGAAACCTCCACCTGGGAGATGTTAATCGATTGCCTTTTAATGGGAAATTCATGGTAAACTCCTCCCGGCCCGTTAAAGATGCATATCGTGCCATGGTTCTTTTTGTTAACCATGCCACCCAACCCGTTTATTGGATAACTTAATCAATGGTGCAATGTTTGTCTATAGCCATTGAGGGATAAGGGGGCACTGCTGACATGGAGGGGGGGGGGGGAGGCTTACAAGGGAATGAAATATGAATATTCAAGGCAATCTAACAAGGCACTTGTGCGGAGAGGCGCCCCTGATTAAACTTTTCTCGTCCTTCCTAATTTTACTTTAGGCCTACTTTGGTTCATTTCCTTCTCGCTCCTTGTAATTAAACAAAAATATTGGGGGGGGGGGGTACCCTCATGTCCCATGTGGCTACGCCACCGATCCTAATACCGACACGCAGGTAGAAATCAATCCTGTATTTCCAAATCCAGCACAATCCTATCTTCGAACCCATCTCACACGTCACAATACGTTTAGATGTCGAACAAACCTTTTAGGGCCTTAATAGGATAATGCCCTTCTTCGCCTGCCTTGACCTTGTTCGCATGGTGTTCAAAGCCAGACCAAATGAATAAATAAAATGAAATAAATGAAAGAAGAAGAAAGGAGCTTCTACAGGCCCTGTGAATTTGAATGATAGGGCTTTTATATAGGGCAATCGAACTAATTCCAGATAGGTAAACATTATTATATACACTTTTGTAATAAATATGCACAGATGTTCAAAGCCAGACCAAATTAATAAATAAAAATGGAAAAATTAAAGAAAAAAAAATGGGCTTCTAAAAGGCCCTGTTCACAATGTTGAATGTGAATGATGGGGATTTTGTATACGGCAATCGTACTAATGCTAGAAAGGAAAATTATAATACACAATGTTGTAATAAATATGCACAGAACTTGTACAGGGAAACTCCTGATAATTCTTGAATCAGATGTTTGTATAATGTGCCACACAAAAAGGACATGATAGATATTTCATTTAATTATAATATGTTTCTGTAGGGATAACTGCTATAAGAAATACGAAATTTGTACATAAATAACCTGTGACGTGTTTGCATAGGGGGTGAATTGGCAAAAGTATAAACGATATAAACATTTCCGTTATCTGTACATGAGTTGTCTACTCAACAGAAAAGAAAGGAAGGCAAGGGAGGGAGACAAAGAGAGAGGGAGAGTGCGAGAAAATAGAGAGGGAGAGGGAGAGAAAGAAAGAAAAAATACAAAAAACGGAAAAGAAACCCAACAAAATATGTATAGCCACCCATAGTCAAGGGTAGTGGCTTCGACGCGATGCGGAGTAGCTAGTGGTAATGAATGCAGCATGCCAAAGAGACAAATCGTCGCTGTTTTCACGAAGTGACGGTAGTGAAAAAAAATGTGATCTGGATGATAGTATTTTCTCCTCATCAGAAAATGTCTTTCGCTATGGGGGTCTGATGACACAATTAACCCCTTGTTAGGCCAACCGACAATCCCACGTATGCATAGACACTGCGGTGTGAGAGAGAGAGAGAGAGAGAGAGAGAGAGAGAATGAGAGAGAGAGAGAGAAAGACAGAGTGACAGAGACAGACAGAGAGAGAGATAAAGAGAAAGAGGGAGAGAGAAAGAGAGAGAGAGAGAGAAAAAGAGAGAGGGTGTGAGAGGGAAAGAAAGAGAGAGAGAGAAAGAAAGAGATGTTGATTCTTTTCGGCCCCTCTTATTCCTCCATCTTCTCCTCCTGCTCATCTTTAACATCATCACCCGTCTCCAATCTCCCTTCCCTTTCATCATCATCATCATCATCATCAAGTCGTGGATATACCCCAAATCTACCTTTGCTCGGTCAATTACGATTATGACGTCACAGGGACATACACAATGGTACATTACACGTATCAACTCGGATGAGGACACGTCTTATCACATGGCCGATTAACTTCATACTACACTTCTAGCGTTTCCTTCTAGTCATTTGTATTTATTCCTGGTCATTCACTTCATAGTAAAGTACAAGTTAAAGGCCCACTGCACTACTGGTAACTACTTGCGCCCTCTATATAACAAACAATGCCTAATCGGTGACCATTGGTCCCCCATGATCCTCTTTTTCTTATGTTAACTGAGAGCTGAGTTGATGAGATAACCACCTGTCCAGTGACCTTGCAGAGCGGTCTACTCCCTCCTGTAAACTACGGCAGATAAGCTTTAAAGCAAGCAGTAAAGTTAAAATAGCGGCGTATCGTAAGTTCATCCGTGAGGGGGCTTTGTCATCGCTTGGAAACTGTTATGATAATCTAAAAAAAAGGCTTCTAATAAGGGGGAGGATGTGTGAAGGGGTCCTAACGTCTTCTTTTCTAGTTCTGTTTCCAATTTTATCCTTTCCCTTTTTCTCTAATTTTCTTCGACATTAGAGGAGGGGGAGGGATGCCTCAAATAACGACACATCGACATTTCATTTGCAATAGGAAATCTAGAAAAGATTTTTTTTAAAAATCATCCAATTGAGGGCACTTATGAATGCGAACAACATTTCCAGTTTGGCGGTAATAGTTTGCTGATCTGTGTCCACAGTTCATCTAATTTTGACAAGATAGTAGTAAGTTACAGTAACAAGTGATAGGATAGGACGAAATGCTTTGAAAACGATATCATAATGTATTTAAGTCTTTCATTAAGGCCTAGACGGTATCCTACACTCCTTAAACGCAATCAACAAGCCTAAAACGTAAAGGTTAACTCGATCCCTAAACCTATAGGGCATTCAAGTCCAAAATAATCTGTTTATTACTTTTACGGACTACATCTTTAGATTACCTCATCACTATATCATGCTGATAGTCCCTAGATCAGACTCAATGTCTTGTACAAATTATATATATTTTTATGGCGAGTCGTGTTCACGATTTTTGTTGAAGATATTCTTACACTGAAATCTGTTAACGTTTGGGACAGGGCATTCCTTGAATTTGCTAGAATCTCTGTTGTGGTAAAGCCCAGAACGTGGATTAGAGTGGGAGTTCTTTTTGTATAAATCAAATTTTGTCCTTTCTTGTTTCGCCAACTCTCAAAGCAGAAGGAAGGCGCATTGGAGCTGCTCAACCAGCGGGACTGTTCGGGCTGCACACCGATGCACTACGCCACCCAGCAGGGTAACATCAAATCCGTACAGGGCCTCATCGACCTGGGCGCCACGGTTAATCTGAAGAACAAGGAGAAGCAATCGCCGCTTCATTTCGCAGCCAGGTATTGCATGACGTAAGGCACACCTATCCTTTCCTTACTTCCGAAGTCTAACAGCCCCCACTCCCGCCCCCGCCCCGCCCCGCCCTTTGCCTTTCAATTTCAAGTGCATGAACTATTAAAGCGTATAGGTTACCGCAACAGAGGCTTGATAAAAACCAATTAGAACGAACCTTCATCATCAACCAAAAAAAGGAAATATTTAAAAATTTACAAAGTGGCATCACGTAGTTGCCAAACTGCGTTTGATTACATTACAACATTTCTATAAAAAAAAACACACCTTGTACATAATCACGATCTTTAAAAAAACTTTCACTGATCTCTCTTTCTTATTTGCATGTTTTTATTAAAACTAACTTAATATCAGGGTAGACATCCCCTTCCTATAGCTAAAATGGAAATGAGTACGCCTCTGTTTCGGAAATCCCCTCCCTCCCATTTCCCAAACTGCCTGCACTCAGCGTAGACAGAAGTTGTCAACCCGCAACGCCATTGACAGTGCTACATCAAAATAACATGTGATTAATTTCATTGGCTGTCACCTGACACCATGGCATGCATGTGACAAGGAGCCCGGTTTGCTATTGGCTGATTAGTGTAGTGACGTCAGGCAGGTAGATATGGGAAGGTTTGTTTCTCCTTTATGAGAACATAAAGGGGAAGTCCACCCTGATATTAAGTCGGTTGTCATAGAAGCAGAACAATGAGAGAAACAGGTCAGTGAAATTTTAAGCAAAAACAGAATAAAAATACGAAAATTATGAATTTTAGAAAGTGCAATCAAGCAAACACATATTGTCAACTCTGTGACGTATCTTGCGAGCTCCTCTTTTACTCGCCCTGTACGACAAAACTTTAAAAATCTATCCTCCCATGAGAAAATTGTCAATCATAAATTCACCTTAAAAATGTTTATTGCAAATATGTTTTTTTACAACTCCTGAATGAAACAAATCTATTCCGTCATAAATAACTAAGGAAATAAAAGTTTATGCCATTTTCTGTCTAGAGGAAATTGGAAAAGGAGCTCGCAGAATACGTCAGAGTATTGCCACTTTATGTTTTACTGATGAAAACATTAACAAATTCTATTTCGAATCTTTCTAAAAACTATTTCTAATCTAATTTAATTTCTAATCGGATTTCGATTAAAATTTCACTATTTTTCCATCTCATTTTTTCTGCTTTCTATTAAAATCAACTTAATATCAGGGAAGACTTTTCCTTTAAGAAATGCGAAAGTTGTAAAGTCAGCGTGAGCGTGATATCTTTTTATAAAACAAGTTTGCTCACGTAGTCATGGTAATAAGTCTTGAAGATTACAAACCTTTATTTCATGTTTAAATAAAAAAATATATTTACTGGCCAAATATCTGGAAGTGCAGGAAGCATGAGTAGCTAAACCGTGTAAGTTTAAATTAAAGTAAAAATATAGGACAGAACCCTGTGAATTCTATACAGGTAATCATTCGCTATGTTACACAATTTCAAGAGGCAAATTTGCGATATAAGGGTTACGCCATTTGCGATGATATTAAATAAAGAATTCGGCGGAGAAGCCAATTTGCTAGAGTTAAAAAATAAATGCAAATAGACAAGTTTATTGTGTGTGAATGCCCCCTTCCTCTATTTTAATTTGAAATATCCAATGTTTTGCATGTCTAACGAATGAAAGCCCCAATTTCAAAATGGAAAATAAATCAGTAATACCCTGCGAGTTTTAAGTTGCAAGTGACCATTCCATGCATGAAAGAAATATAAATGTAAGCGATTAAGCGACTCAGTGTTGTTTGAAACCCTTTACCAGCACTTTGCACATTTTTTTAGATTTCAAATTCAAATATATAAATCTTGATTTGTGTGCGTCATTTAAACTACATAAATGATAAGATAACCAAAGTATGATTGGCTGGACACAAAGAATCGCATTACAATAAACAAAACAACTAACGTGAGGAAGTCAAGGAGGGGGGGGGGGGGGATTGGGGAGGGGGAGAACGTATGCGATTGCAGTTTTGTTTTGGACAAACCTTTCATTTAGAAACCGTTGGAAATGATGTACTGTCATTCATTCGTTTCGATGCCAACTAAATTAGATGCATTTTAGTTGGAAATGTTTACCTTAAATTAATTAAAAGAAAAAGGAAAACATTGGACTTGCATGTTTTAGTTTTGAAACCCAACTTAGGCTTTTGAATGAAATCAGTACAATATTTCATTAGGAAGATATGATTTTTTTTCTTTTCTTCCTGCATGTATAGGCTACTAATAAATAGCCTTATTAGAGATGTAGAGAACTCATAGGTAATTTTTCAAAAGCTCACTATCACGCGATGAATACATAATTGTCATGTATTTTTATAATATTAAAAATGTGAAGATATGGCTGTTTTTTATAGTGAGGTCCACTTCCTTCGAGCATTTTTATTTCCTTGTGAAATGTCATAGCCAATTATATTACGTTGGCCCGACTGTCCATATCCGTGGGATTTATGTTTTTAAACGTTTATGAAGATTTATGATTCTTATTAATCCATAAACACCATATTAGGTATTCATAAATGTAGAATTTTTTTTATAATTGCATTCTACCACCACAACGCTCATTAATCGTGTCAGTATACCAAATATTGATTAATTATTTCTTTTAAAATGGCTTCCAATTTAGGTATGGTCGTCTGAATTCGTGTAAACGCCTCTTGGATAGTGCAATAGGACCCCATATCTTGAATGAAAGCGATGGGGCAGGCAGGACGGCCCTCCACATCGCCTCTTGGAGTGGTCATGTTAAACTGGTACAGCTTTTACTCAGCAAAGGAGCTTTATTACATAGGTGAGATCTTACAAATTACCTGAAAGTGATGTTTTATTTATTCTAATTTATTCTAATTTTATTTGTTAGCAGTAAAAGATTTTTAAAAATATTTTAGTCGGATCGAAGCTTTAAATTTACCCATTCCCAAACTAGTATGAGCAATTACGCACTCGTGTTAATTAGTTTTCAATTTATACAGATTTTAAGTGTTTAGGAAATTATTGGTGCATTTCAAATCAGGACTATTTATGAATTCGTGATTATTCATCCGTTTTAATATCCGATAAATTACGGTTACAGAACTCTACTAGTATCAAAGCTTCGAATATTAACTTTACAATATAGTAATGAATGAAAGAATAAATCGGTAATTCATGATAATCAAAAAACAATAATACGATGATATAAATTACTAAACAACAATAATCAATACAGTAATGACATACTTAAAAAATAGTTTCTACAGTTTTGTGTTCACTTCTTGCACACAATATTTATTAGATACAAAAAATATGGTATGAAAAAATAATTAATTAATTTCTTTTCCTCAGGGATCATGAAGGTAGAACGCCTCTGCACTTAGCTGCCATAGAGGGCTACATCAATACAATGAAAGGTTTATTAGCTACGCATCCTCATCTTATGAACCAAGCAGATGACGAAGGGGTAATCATATTAATCATCTATTTCACCTCTCCCCCTTCCTCCTTCTCCTTCTCATCCTATTCATTATTATCACCTCATCTTAAGTTTCGCACCTATAATCCCTTGTTCTCCTCCTTTTCTAAATGTCTTATTTTGTCCTTCTCTGTTTCAAACCATCGATGCAATCATCTTCATCATCAGCAACATCACCTCAAAAGCATCGTTATGTCATCATCTTCATCATTATAATAATTTTGATAGTAACCATCATCACTATACCATTGTTATCGTCACCGTTATCAACATTAATAATATAATCATCTTTATCAACATCTTTATCTTAACCCTAAATTCTCTTTAAAGGGACTTGGTAACATTGTTCAGATGAGAGATAGTGGTGCTAAGGTAGTGACTTCAATGCTAGATGAACAATTAAAGATAATCTGAAAATTTGAGTGAAAATAGACCATTATTCATGGTCTCCCAACTATATTATTACAACTTAATTACATTTTAGGTGAGTGGAAATCGTCACAAAGCAATAAAAGACATTTAAGTGTTGACAGATTTGTTATAGCCTGTTTTATGTCTTTTTTTCATGGAAAAACGGTTTGGAAAATTCAAATATGGTTGGGAGAATTTACTGTTAATCACTGTTAGAGGGTGTCATACATCGACTCCTTCAAAGAAAACCATAGATATCTTCGTGGTTTGAGAATTTTTTCAGGATTTTTTGCATGTCAGAGGGTTAGTACAGTAAAAGGAATATAGAAAGTAACATTTAATACAAAAATTAAGCAATTTTTTCATCAACCTTCAACAATTTTACCAAGTCACTTTAATAAATTATCCATTTAATTTCTCTCTTCCAATCCATCCTTTTCCCTATTGCGTTAAATTCTCATCTTCTGATCTACTACGACAATATTCTGCTTGGTTTTTGTCAGTAATAATATCGATATTATAAATGTTCAATTATCCTCAAATACGATTTGGATATTGATGTTGCCCCCTCAGAACACTGCCTTACACCTGGCGGCGCGGGCCGGTCAGGCCGCCGTTGTCACATTCCTACTCGACAGCCAAGCCGCATTATTACGTAGTAATTCAGACCAGAGTTGTATGGAGGTGGCAATAGAATGCAGAAACAAAGATGTCGCAATGGCCTTCGTCATGAATGAGAGGTAAGTCGAGTTGACTGTAATTTGTCATTATGTTTATTGTTAATGCTAATAATAAATGAGAATGGTCATCATACATTAAGGTCATATTTTTAAAAAGATATAAAACGGAAGTCGGTGCAATAAAATGTTGATCCACCAGTGTTTAAATATAATACTCATTTAAAAAATAATCACAAATAAAGACAAATGAGGGTGAAATTTTATCTCTCATATTTGAAATGTTAAAGCCATACTGTACGAGAAGCACTCCCGCAAAATCCATCTAGCGCCAACTCGGGTCAGCTGTTTCAGTATGTTCTAGTAACTCGCTGCTTCCCTAGCTGTGCTTGTCTGCGGAATGGAAATGAGGTATTGAGTTACGCACTGTTGGCAAGATAACCATTATGTGGCGCTGTACAAAAAAAAAAACCGTACGCTAGATCAGGAAGGGCATCAATTCAGAATCGCTTTACAAAGTTCGCACTATCATAAATCATCGTTCCGATCATTTATAAGCCAAATGCATAATGTACACTACATACCTTCATTCTTTTTATGATCTATTAATTTCAATATATCTTGATATTAATTCTCACTTCTATTTGTCCTCCTGTGCATCCCTCTCTCTAATTTGTCTACAACATCTTCGTTACCATGGTTACCCCACCCATGTAGGTGGCACGAAGCAATGGACGACTGTGGAGAGAGGAAGGCCCCTCACATGTTAGGCCTCATCGAGCAGTTACCAGAAGTGGCTTATGTGAGTTTAATCTTCGAAAATTAGGAAACCATTAACGGCTGACGTTACAATGATCCTACATTCCATTCGTAATTAAGATTAAGTACAGTATTACAAAAGAAAAAGTATTCAAATAAGAACTCTCCATGATCATCACGTAAAACGTGACAAAAGAAAATAAAATCCTTTACTTTAAGAAAACACGTTGGAATTCCAGTAAATGTATCGGATGCATGTATATAGCTCTCCAATTGACAATACATGTTGAATATAAGTCATATAATATGATAGATCCGAGATCGAGCATCCTTCTTGTGCTTTGCTCTGCCTTTGAAATGCATAATATTGTTTTATGGTCAAACGCCTATTTGGTCAATTACAACACCTCATTCATCCTATCATTATGTAAACATATCTTTTCAAACTGGCTCAACTGATAACATCTTCTACAATAACCTCCCCTATTATTACGATTACAAGTCATTGAAAGCCTGCACTTGTCCATTCTTCCACTATTGAGTCATGCATAAATTATAGTAATAAATGCTTTTGATATTCTGTTTTGATGCTAGACTGTTTTAGAAAGATGTCAAACCGAGAAGAAAGCTGACGAGGAAGATCCAAGAAGTCGGGTAAGTTGCACCTTGACTCGACCTTGGATTGGTTTGCTAAAGAGAAATTGGAAAGAAGTGACTAATTACCTCACATTATCCCCGAATATTAATCTCACAAACATTTTTGACAAGGATTACCGAGGGCATTTTATAGAATTTATAGAACTCTGTCAGTCATGTCAGTGAAACGCTACCCGACAAAGTGAAATTTAAATAGAGATTTATGAAACGGCTCTTCGAAGAAGAATGTACTGGAGGAATAAATGTGAGTCTTACTGGCTTCTGATTATGAAATCGAATATATGTATCAGACTAATTATGTGAAGTGTTATTTTCTAGTGGTTATAATTGTCACAGATTGGATGTATGGATATATTTACTGTTCGATTCCATTATGAATTTCATGCCTTGTTTTTTAAGCTAGGTTACGAACACACTTGACTCAAAAGAAAAGGAATCGTTATTTTAGAGAAATTGTTTAGGGAATTTCTTTGATTTTTAAAATCTTTTTTTAACCTTATTTTCAAATGATTAACATCCTGTTTATATTGGGAGCCTTTTCCTGCTGTTATTTTTCAATGATAATGAATTCAAACAAAATTGCTCATTGACATATTATGACCAAATGATTTTGAAGTAATTTTTCATATTTTTTCTCCCACGGAAATGCAAACCATACGTGGTAATTGTACCTCCAAATAGCCGGTACTAAATCTACTTGATTTCTCCTTGTGTACTTAGTCATATCTTCTTGATTCTATGTGTAGCCTAACTATAGCTGTAGGATTCTAACTCGATTCTAAGACTATTGCTACAAATCTTTGCGATCATATCCTATTTATTTCCCTTTCGCTCACACAATAATTATGTGAATTCTAATAGATCGAATGGATTAAGGATTGAAATTTGATTTGGTATTTACTTTCGACTATTATATTTACGTTTCGTTATTGTACTGTTATCTTTTATTTGGCATTCGATTATTCTCTTTTTTTTCGACGTGCATGTAGCCAAGATTGGTATTTTAATACACTTTTCTCGAGTTCTATTTTTCTAAAGTGTAGCCTTTTTTACGATTCTTAGCCTTAACCATCTCTTTGTTATCTTTTTCGCACTGAGTGCCGTGAAACTTTACACTCCTAAGGCAAATATTTACGCTGTTCGATCTCTGTTTCGTATTTATTGTTTATTAAATCATATGATAAAATATCTTCACAAAGCTCTATTTTCGCTTTCCAATGCTACTTAACCTGTGACTGCTATATCAGTCTATCAAACTATTTCGTAGAAGATTTTACCCTGCTTATGTTTATATACATGCATTATTCTTGTGAGGTACGTCCATATAAATGGATGTCAAATCATCAATCGGAAGCTTTCTTCGGCATAATGATAATAATAATGATAACAATAATAATGATAATTATAACAATGATGGTCACATCTGAATAGCACTATATATTACAATTCAAAGTACTTTACGTTGTAAATATTATTACCCCGGTCATTGGATTCAATTGCTAATCCGCACATGTAAGAGCACCCGCCTTTTCATAAGCGCACACTTGCCAATCCATCCACATTTACGTTCGCATCCTACCGGGTACTAATTTATCACCTGGGTAGAGAGTGGCAAATGTAGATTGATGTCTTGCCAAAGTGCCCTGGTGGGACTCGAACCGCAAACCATGTGGTCCATAGTCCGCTGACATATCTACTCGACCACGTCGCCTCTACTATAGTTCCTAAATCGATGCCTAAAATATGTTTTACTCTCTATGCTTAGGGATCTGTGCAAGGTATCTTTCTTCAAATATCGCTCTCCGATATTATTCCTATACAATCTATGTAAATTACAGGTTTTAATAATTGTAATTGCAACTATATGCAACTTTGAAATTAACTCCGAGTCTTGCTAGCATTTACTTAGAAAAAATTATACATATTCTTATAATGCTCTATAATCTTTACTATTTGGTGGTCTCTTTCAGTTCTTATAATGTTGGTGTTTATGTTTCTTTGTTTTTGTTAAAAAATGTGTTTTTTGGGGGATGGTGATTATTAAATCCAAGTAAACGAAATATGTTTTTGTTATGAATTTCATTATTATTTGACTCTTAAAATATTTTCCCGAATATTTTGTTATCAATTTGCAAATATCAATAAACAATAAAAATAGCAAAGCATTTGAAGTTTAGGAATATCATTTGATTGCAAGTTGTATTTTTCTTATTCTCTTTTTGGTATTTTTGTTGGTATTGAAAATAAAACTCAACGACAAAACAAATTTACAACAATATAATACCGAGAGTCCTTTTCAGGACTCCTAAATCCTCCCCTCTCTCTCACATGGTGCACCCGCAAGCCTACTGTAAATATAATATCAATAAAGTAAATGTATGAATACAGAACACGGTATATTGCGAGTTGTAATTGAGTATTGCACTTTACACGAGTTTAATCTAGAAACTATCCTGTATGTCGCTTGATTTTTTTTTGTCTCTCTCTCTCTCTCTCTAGCGGAATTATGATTTTGCTTATCTTCGATGTATAAAGGACAAGCAACTGAAGTTCCTTAACAGTGAAGAAGGTTTCGTGCCTCTTCTTGTCTTAAATGTAAGTATAAATGTTATGGAAAGTTTGTAGTATTAGAAACATATTAAATAAAATGATGTCTTGTAATCTTCTTGAAGAAGTCCATAAGGATGGTTGAAACAATCAATAATCAATTTATTACAATCTAAAAAAAGTTCTTACCTGTGGCAGTTTCGATGAATCTTTTTCAGACAACTTCTTCAGACGTGCATTGAACTGGAGTTGAAGTTAACAACCAGTTTTAGGATCATTAGAAGATGCCGTTTTAACGATCGCTTTAGCATACAGCCTAGAGGGCAATCCAGCCCTTGAAATAAGTTGTATGAAAACAGAAAATGAAACGAACAGAGTAGTGAAAGTTTTGAAGAAATCGGACCACTTATAAAAGAATTATGAATGGCTGAAATATGAGATTATTAAATCTCAAATTGGCAATTTTGCCTGCATATTGTGGCGTAGACACAGGTAATCTTAATCACTTTTTGATTGTCTCTTAAGTGCCTCCTCCCTTGGGCCTTGGGGCACTACTCGAAATATATTATAGATCGCATACTATTATAGATCCTCTGAAGAGAACAGACCGCCCTGAGTCATGCATTTTCAAAGATTGAAATTCTTGTCATTTTGTGTGTTGGAACGAATGGGAAAGTTGTCAGCTACTACATTACAGAGACATTCCAGACAATTTGCAATGTCTTGGAATAAAACCAAATCAAATGTAATACCTTTCCTGAATTTTTTGTAATGACATATTACAATAATTAACAATTTTTCATTTATATGAACGTAAAATCTTAAGCTGACCTCATGTAATTCATTTTGCGGGTAGTATAACTTCTAATTAATATCCTCGATCATTTATATCATGTATGTTTGCTTTACAGACAATGGTGAAATTCAATAGAATCAATCTACTTTCCCACCCTGTGTGTGTTAACTACTTAGCAATGAAATGGTAAGTACAATCGTATTGTTTTACTCACTTTTTCTCCTCTAGAAATTGTCCTTATTAGCATAAGATTAAAATATGGAGAGCAAAGTAGAAAGACCCAAAACAAACGTCAATAAAATGAAGACAAAGCTCACAAAACAAAACAAAATGCAACTAAAACATACGACAGCAATATCGATAAAAATATATTTTAACAATTTCATAATTTGCCTTAAAACATTTTCTTGTCATTTCTAGGAATGCCCGTAGACGAGTCTGTTACAAGACCATCTATCTGGTTTTTTCTCTTCTTTCTGAACTGTCTAGCATGATATTGCCCAGATTTCAATCCCAAGTCTCATTATTAATGTTTATAAGATGATGACGTGGATCCTAATCAAATGATTGGTTGAAAGCGTGCACGTGACTAGGTATTTATTTTGCCTAAACGACATTTTACTAATGACCGGTCATTAGCATATACAATTATGGTTAGGTCATTAGTAAAATCATGCTTTACAATATCATTTTATAAAACAAATACAACATCATTACAAACAAATAATACACATCATTTTGTTCGGGAAAAAATTACCCACACTCGGTACCTTCGAAACAGTCTGAACACCCTCGGCTGTCGCATCGGGCGTGTTAGACTGTTCCAAAGGTACCTTGTGACTGTGTTATTGGTCATTCTTACTAATGCCCTCACTGCTGTGTATTATTTGTTATAATATAGGCCTACTGGAATAAAAAAGTATTGTTGCTTTTTCTAGGAATGCCTATGGACGAGCCTGTCACGTGACCAACATCACGATCTACCTGGTCTTTGTTTTCTTCCTAACCTACTTCGTGTGTGTGACCGATGTACCCGACACCTTCCGGCTCCACAACAAAACCCACTTTGAGCAAAGCGACAGTGTGGAAGAATATCTTCGGTTACCCTACTCAGATGTGAGTATATACCCTCCCTTGGCTAGTAATCTAAATGAGGGTTACGTCGAATCAGGAGAACCACATTCAAATAGAGGACCTCCACTACTTTTTCAAGTTATGTGTGATGGAATGAACAGATTTCACTTCGTAAAAACAGTGATTCCATACAAATTATTGGTCGCTAGGAATAGTTGCACTGATTGTCTTTAATACCGATGACTTTTTCCCAATTTGTGATCAAAATGATAGTATTGAGCTCCCTGCTCCCGCCTTATTTTACCGCGGTTAGTGTACGAAGGGGAGTTAATAGTACGGAACTCAATATGATTCTTTTGATCACAAATTGGGAAAAACTCCATGGTATGACAAACAGTGCATCTCTTCCTAGCTACCTATACTTTGTATGGAACAACTGTTTTTCCAAATTAAGAAATATGTTTATCAGTTATATGCGTATCGCTTTATTTGTACATTAATGGCATATACTGCATGTACAAGCAGCGACTTCGTCCATTGGAATTCATCCATTTTTGTTGGAATCACGAGACATATTACGTTTTAACACAAAGTACAATTTATATAATGAAGTTATGATGACACGAAGATGCATGATAGTCATCAAATAACTAACAACATTTTCCCCACAACTAAGTTTTTCACATTTCTTGTTGATTTGACAGTTCACAATGTCCACCATTGTAGCTGTGTGGGTAATATGCGGCTTTGCCTCCATGAATATACTGAAGGAAATCGTCCAACTCTTGCAACAGGCAAGTATAACTGGTGTAAGTTTCTTATCTATATCAAACCAAAAAAAAGCTGCCAATTTGACGGCGCTTCGGCATGCTTTAGAGTTTAGCCCATTGCACCCCACGCACACGTGGTGAGCTGTCCATAGCATGTACTGTCTTGTGTCGATAAGAGTTTGAGGGTTAATTCCGCTGCATGGTGAGTATGTATACCGATTGTCTATTTAAAGTCAGGACATGAAACATGCTAGAATAATGGGCATATCAATACGTATTTATAGTATCGTTAACCGCATGATCTAAATACCATCACTAGAAAATTACGAAAATTGAAAGTAATGAATAGCGACTATCTTGCATGACTGTATAAAATTATGAATGTCATCATGCTTTCAAAGTATAGAATGGAGCATGCAAAAATATAGCTGCTAGCTTTTCAGAGAGCCGCTTGGCGTTGTGTTGTTAGTGCTTGTGGTGGTGGCTGTGGGAAGGGGGTGGGTATTTCAGAGCGAGTTTTCCTATGGAAGGTAGTATAGTTGTCATAATGTCGCCCCAATATATTTTTTCGAGGAGTTTACAGTTTGGAAATTATTTTCTTTCCCTCGGAAAACAAATGCGTTGAAACACAATAAGACAAATGTTTTCACGTTTACACTAATTTGTACATGTATAATCACCTTAAGATCTAAATTCCTAATCATAACTTATTTTGCTAGACAGGTGAGTCATTGGTTATTGTTTATTAAACATGCATGGTTCTAGAAAACTATTCTTAACTGACGTAATATTTTGTTGTGTTTGTAGACAGTGCATACCTTTTGATAGTCTAGAATTAAAAAGAGATAAAAATGGATTTAGTTAACACAAGAGTAGCCCACTACACATAGTGTTTTACAAAAATGCATTTTAGGTCATAGGTATTAATAGAAATTTCAAAAGACTAAAGCAATTGTGTTGATCGAATGTACTATGAAATGTTCTTGAAATAACAGCCTCTTTGCATAACTTCGAATACGATGCCTAGCAAAAAAACTAGCTTTTACATTTGGTGTGTGACAACCCAATTCAGTACTGATAAAAGTCTCAATACAGTAAACGACGTCAAGTAAATCTTTGACCGTATAAACTCTTTGCTACTATATTACATCATATAATAATATCAGTGGTTGAGACATAAAGTTGTAAATTAGTGATTGTCGTATTACATTGTATGTGATTTCATTTTGCTTTTGGTGACGAAGTCCCATGTTATTCCTGAGCTTAAAAATAGGTAGTGCAATTCCTATTCCCAATATTGGTGACAACCTACCTGCTTAAAAAGTGCTGTTGCAGTTATTCTTTTTCGGATAATTATGCTTTTAAGCATTTAAGGCTTTGGTGCACACGAGGCGTTATTTCATTTCCATCATTCACAGATATTCGGGCATAAACACCATCGCCCATAAAGTTAGAATAATGTTTTCTTATCTCTTTTCATGACACGATTGTGACCATATGATTTAATATCGATAAAATAAGTTTATGGATCTTCTTATACAGAACTGTATTGATCCATTTAAACTGTTATAAAGGTTGATTAATATGATTCAGAAAAGATTTATACTTCATTTATCAAGATTTGTGTACTTGTCAAGAAAAGAACGATGGGGTCACATTCACTTCATCATGACAAGAAGTAAGAACAAATTGTTACGATTTCATGGGCACATGTCTAAACTCATAGAACAGGTCCAGGCACAATCTCTGGCCTCAGACGCAACTCCTTGGACATGTTGAAGGAGTAAGTTTGGGATTTGTCCGAAAATCGACTTTTGACAGGAAAACAGCAAAAAAAGAAGAAGAATAAATCAACAAAATATACAGGGGTTACAATAATGCGTACATAATCATACAACGTTGTATCAAACTCTGGGCGCGGTCATCATTTACGTAGGGACTGTTCTCTGCCCCAAGTTACTGTGACATGAAGTCTAATGTTTTTACAATTAGGTGACGTAATCGGCGGTAATGAAATAACGCATTGTGTGCACTAGGTAAAATTAAGATGAACTTGTAGTCATGAATGAAATAATAATCAATATTTCGTAATACCTACCCTCTAATTTTTTATCACCATCTTTCCTCTGCCAGAAAGGGAAATATTTCTATGAATTCACCAATCTGCTAGAATGGACGTTGTACGCCACCTCGTTAGCCTTCGTCGCCCCGTACCTTGCGGGGGAGAACAAGGATTTCCAATGGCAGTGCGGCGCTATAGCAGTTTTCCTCGCGTGGTTTAATTTTTTACTTTATTTACAAAGGTAAGTATCAGTATATGTGAGAGTATTCTTTCCCTTCATAAGCACTAAAAGTCGGAGCTTTTTCTCTTTAAAGGCAGGATATTTTACAGACGTCGTTACCACTGGAGTAATGTATTTTCAATTGCCACACCTTTCGGTGAAGGCGTTCATAGAGCATAGAGAATTCAGTCGACAAAGGTTGTAGTGCTAAATTGTAACTCGTATTATAAGTTCTCCTCAAACGCTCAGAATGTATCTTTTAAGCTTCGTTCTTATATGTCATGGCATTAAAAAATGATTAAGTAAAGTGTGCTACGTCTAGCATTCCTGTATCTTGTAACACAGAGCTCAATAAATACACGGCTATCATTTACATATTTTTCACAAATGCGGCGTTTTGGGGGTGTTTTTTGTGTGTGTCGGTTTACCATGTCATATCTCAGCAAACCCTCGCGAGGATAATATTTTCACTCACTTTTTTTCTCCTTTAATTGTATAGGTTCGATATATTTGGGATCTACGTAGTGATGTTTCTAGAGATTCTTCGTACATTAGTTCAAGTTCTACTTGTCTTCTCAATCCTCATCGTCGCATTCGGCCTCACGTTCCACATCTTATTACCACGAGAGGTAAGTTATCGACATTGGCGTAGCGAGTGTCAGGCGGTTAAGGGACGCTGGCACAATGTGGGTGGGTAGGCAGGGGATGGGGCGTTTGATCGTCTTATCTTCTGTTTTCGTCTCTTTCCCCTTCCCCCATTATTGTGTTTCCATTTTTTTCTCTGCTTCTTTTCATAATGTTGTCAGGAGGGGGGGGGGGGGGGTCTGTCTAGCATTCGTGCCCGTTTCTTTTCGTATTTACACCACTGCTTCTGTGCTATAAATTATATGTTACGATCGGTTGTCACCTGCATATCCAGATAGATGAGACCAATCTATTGGTTTGGATTCATTATCAAGATTTAGCAAGAGTAAAGGGATTCATATCCTGCCAGCTATCATGTCTTATTCATTACCTCCAATTACACTAATATTATCACTAATCCATATGTTGTTTATTATATAGGACAACCACGCGCACAACACACCAGCCATGTCCCTCCTTCGCGTTTCCACCGCGCTACTCCTGGGCGAACTCGACTTCATCAACTCATTCGTCGACCCGCTCAACGATGGCAACAATATCACCATGCCTTATCCAGAACTCACCTATTTCTTTCTCATCGGCCTTGTTCTGCTTATGCCGATCCTGCTCATGAATCTCTTGGTAGGTATTGACACCTCTACATCGTCAACATTTCTAGGAGAAGGGGTTGGGGTTGGGGGGGGGGGGACTCAACTTACTTTGTCTGAGTCCTACTTCTTTTTTAAAACAAGTGATATTAGACAAACATGACAAAATGTCGTCAGTAAATGAATTAGATGAATCCCGACCATTTTTTTTTGGGGGGGGGGGGGGGTGGGGGGGGGGGGAGATTTTGTCGGGCTTGGGGGTTGTCTACCAAGTTTAACATACAATCTGTTTCGATATTCAATCACTGGCCCGATTCAAATTATTTTCAAAAGGTTAGAATGTCGTTATCATTATCGGTCGCAACATTATGACTGTAACTCGTTCTTCCTCCATAGATTGGTTTGGCGGTCGGTGACATCGCCTCGATGCAACACAACGCTCATCTCAAGCGTCTCGCCATGCAGGTCGAACTCCACACCGACCTCGAGCAGAAGCTTCCCGCCCGCATCCTACAAGCAGGCGAGAGAGACCAGTACACCGTGTACACTCATACCGCCAAGTACTTTATACTCAGGGTAAAGGTGAACAGTTCAGCGTGACATCTCTGTGGCGTGACTAACCCGCACCACCGTTAGGCGTAGACAAAAAAGATGTTCTATTGCTCTTTTGCGACCGACCCCAAAATCTTAAAAATCTATGGTCGGCTCTTCAATAAAGGTTTTTTTTCAAACCATTTTTTAAAAGTAAAAAATGTTTGACGATTAAAAAGATATGTATTTTGTTTGTATTCAAATGTGATATAAATGCATAAAATAATCAAATTATTCCCACATTCTCACTCGTCCTCGGCCCTAGTTTCGGAATCCTGCTAGCGTAAACAAGTAGACCCTGCCTCGCGTACGTGTGCATGTATGTACAATGCACTGCACCACCTAGAAACTAGCGAGATTCGGGCGACGTTCCCAGTTTTGAGATTTTGGGGGCGGGGGCCGCTGTTTTAGGGGGGGGGGGGGGAGATATCCGACGAACCGACCCAAGTTCTGGCACCTAAAGGGCAATACGACATCTTTTTGTAAAGGCCTTAATCAGTGAGTGAACTCACACATGCATGGTGTACGGGGTACTCTGGTATTTTTTATTAGATCGTGTACTACGCGCGACCACGTGCGGGTTTGCTAGGTGGGTCTACGTGTGGGCTTACAGTCAGTCACGCGACAGAGAGACCACACTAAAGAGAGCCCAATCTAAGCGGATAAGATGGGCATTGTTTCCTTCACAAAAAAGCAGATTGCGTGAAACCAGAACAAAATCTAAGAAAAATCGAAATGGAAATTCATAAAATCCGGATAAAAAAAGATAGTTAGAATTTGTTTTGTTCGTTCGTTTGGTGTTTGTTTGCTTTAAAGGTGATATCTTGAAATAACATTCGAATACTCCAGTAGCAATGAGTGCATCCCTGCTCTTCCCTCAATTTATTCAGTGATATGTAATTGTATTACTGATTTTGTATGGTAGACAATAGTCTGTCCTACTTTTAAACTTTAAAAAGTAACAATGTCGAACATACCAAATAGTACGTAAGATAATAACACATAACGGTACAACAGTTCATTATTTTCCCATTCGTTATCAGACTTTTCACAAACTTTCACTGATATTTTTTCTTTCTTTGCACCATTTTTACGAAGCAGTCTCCGGCAGTTTTTTGCTAACTGTTTCTCCCTTTTTTGTCACTGATATTCCACCAAAATTGTTGTATACTATTTATGATATATGTATATTCATATACCGGGTAAAAAAAGTCTACGCATGCCAGGAAGTTGGCTGTGCTGGCGTATTCCTTTTTGTCAAGGCGAATAATTGCACCTTTCATTTTTCATTCATTGACATTATCATTTGCACATTTATCTTTCTCTTCATTCATTAATCTTCTCTTATGGCCACCTATATTATCATATTTAATTAAGTCATCAGCATGCTTATATTCATACTCCCGTTTTATTTTGATATTTTGATACCTATGACCCGGAAATACAACCTTTGCAACTGATCAGGCTCGTGAGAGAGGGAAATACTTCTTCTATATAAAGATGCTGCAGTACTTCATTTATAGGGTGAGGATATTTTTGTTGCCGTGGGATGCCATAGATAGTATTCAAATGTTTGCTTTTTATTTTAATGCTAACATGCTATCGATCCTAGCCGTGTGAATACTAAAGCCCCTTTCAGACCGGATCTGCGTAGAGTTGCGTAGTGTGGCGTACCGACTACGCAAACAATTAGGCTGCGTATTCATGACAAAATTTTGCTTCGGCGTAGTCCCTGTGTAGGCTGGAGTACGATGGCGTGTGTTTACGTACTCTGTGCATAGGCAACGCGTACCTACGCGTACGATTGTGTATTACAAGCGTAGGGTTGCCTGCGTTTACGTAGGACTGGCGTGCATGTTTGCTTACGGTTGCGTACGGTTGCATACTGCGTGCGCAAGCTTTTACTGATTCGTCGGACTGGCGTATGGTAACGTACTATTGCGTAGGCTTGGCGTACTGTAGCGTAGTCTTGCGTAGACTTGCGTACAAAATGCGTACTTTCTACGTTTTTAACTTTCTACCTTTCTAACTATACGTTAAAGGACGCAAAGGGGTACGGCGTAGAGCCTGCGTAGGGCAGCGTACGCTCGGCGTAGTCGGTACGCAACACTACGCAACTTTACGCATGACTCGGTGTGAAAGGGGCTTAAGCAGAGGAATTGAATAACCGAATCATATTGTCTAAAGCTTACAATTTTGTTAATTTGTTTAAATATTTTGTTTCGCATAACAAGGGCCACCTCTAGAAAGCTTTAAGTCAGGCCTCAAAACCCATCTTTTCAAGCAAATGTGTAGTCCATGAATTTTGGAGGAGCAGGGCCCTTTGAATGTTTGAAACAGATAAATGGCGCCATACAAGTGCTGTGGATCATCATCATCATCATTATCTCTGTTGAGCGCGCACAGCAATTTTGGCGATCTGTACAAACAAGCTTATTGAAACTGTATTGTATACGTTGCAATTGGATGGTATCTTCCTTTTTTACCACCGCTAACATTTTTACTTTTGCAATCATTTCCCGACTCTCTAATTCTTTTACATGATTTTCAAACTACTTTCGATTTCTTTATTCACTTATATTATGTATCATATCAATAACATTTAATACTTTAACGATCATATCACTGCTGTCAACAGTTGCACTGCTCCCATCATCATGCCGCTTCAATAAATGCTCTCAAAATTTGATCAGTTTCATGTAACACGGGTACCGTCAATTCCAAAGCTTCCATCATTTCTATTCCAATATTATTAATATATTATTATTTGAATAACTCCATCCAGGAATATTGATTATTACTTATTGTTACCATCTATATTCCAAGTACTTTAATAGCAACATGTGTTAAAACACCTTTTGGGAATATTTCTTCTGGTGAGACAGGTATACTAATATTGATGAGTACATGACTTTATAAAAATGTACACTCTTGTAGTATACCTCTTCCTCCTATTACTACTAACACTACTCCTACTTCTACTACCACTATCACTACTATTACTAAATAGTAATGATAATACTAATCATCATCATGAATTGCCAAGTTCTTTTACAAAGCCTTTTCAAAGCGAAACCAGCAAGTTATATACGCAAGAACAATTGAATACGTCGGCGGAAAGTACACTACTAAAAGTGTTGCACTTACGATATATCATGCCTGTTGTCTGTCAGGTTATACTATGGTTTGCTAATCTCAAGGATCGCAGAAACTTTCGAAAAATCAACGTTCGGCGATTTCATCAGCCGTCATGTTCACCCTATATCGAAATGGGCGAGCAATAAAAAGACCCATTTTGTGATCCGATCATTATTTAAAAGGGATATACAAACAAGGTATTGATGTTCTCCGTGCGTTACATTAGGGGAACAAAAGTTACAGGTCGTGTTTTATATGTTTCGAAAAAACAGATTTGGAATAAAATCCGTGAAACAGCCGGAATGGAAGGAAACGCCATCGGGTCAAAGTTGGGAGGTGATGCTGCGAACGACCCCCAGCTTGTTATACTCCAGAACGAGATGATTAGCCAGAAGAGAAGGTATGTAAACAATTCACCACTCATTCCCTCCCTCCACCCTCACTCACACACGACCCTCACCCACACCCACACCCACACTTTGGTTGTACGACACATGCTCCGGTAACAATAGACCTGTTTACTTACATATTCGAACTTATATGCACACTTTTTAAACAAAGGTTGTTCTTGACAACCTGAGACCTTACTTGAGGATTGTCCGACATAGCACTCAGTAATTTACGCAGACTGGAGTAATAGTATCGTAGTTCATTCACTATTAATGGGTTAATGGAATAAGTAGTCACTAGGTCCTTAAGGAGAAAAAAAATCTCAAATTTGAATATGTTAATAAACCGGTCTATACTCCGCAGTTATTCATGAATAGTCAATGAATCCCGAACTTCCATCCCGATTCTAACCCTGTACATTACCCAAATCCTAAAATTTAAAGGCAGAATATTTTACCGACATCGCTACCACTGCTGCAATGTATTGCCAATTGCGCCATCTGTCCTTGAAGGCATAGCACGGACCTGTTGGCAGATCAGCCCTGTGCCAAACAAGTTATCCAATAATATAGATATATCGACTGCTTTAATATTCGAGGCCTAGCTTTTTCTATACTGGCTCTCGGGGACGTTCCATCCTGCCAAGACCCCGAGGCGCGCCGTATCAAATATCGCGTTTATCCCGTTCATTCCCTTCCATTTGGTTTTGCACCTCTCCTCTTCATTTAGAATGTTCTGTAGTTATTAACATGATAAACTGTGCACATGTTGTTTACATATTTTTGACTGTGTTTTTGTTAATTTTGTTAACAGTTGTCAACTCAAACGTAATGTTTGTGAACTTAAGCAATTGTCATGGTCTGTTTAGTGTGAAAACTCTTCGATGTGTGGAAAGACTGAAATTTTACTTGGACAATATAAATTATTTAAGAATGGAATGAATGGAATGAGTATGATTCATTGATATTTGATTAATCCCGTTTAACAAAAGGTTCATTTTAATTGGGAGTGCATCTCGACTTACATGTGTACTTGATTTTGAAACGTCCTCTAAGCAATGCTTACGAAATTGTATAGGTCACTTTAATTTCAAAGTGACATTCATAACTGATTTTTACCCTGCTATTTCACGAATTTACCCCTCCTCTTGTCAACAGGTTTCCAATGATACTAGGTCCAAGTTTCTTGTTCCATAATAACGTCATACACCATGTACAAGTATATGCGGTACAATCTGTGTTAGATGAAAATCCATTGTTAGTGTCGGAATGATCGTCAGTTTCTGTAGTTGTCCAATTAGCTTTCATTATGGATTTAAACAAAAAGAATTGTGTTTATTTGATTCATAAATACCTTTCTATGTTTTCTATGAATAGACATACTGGCATTTTTTAAAACTAAAACCCCCAAAACTTTTTCTACACCTTTGTTTATCTTTTGACTATTTTTTTCAATAATGTTATCAAAATTATTTGTCAATCATTGCTGGTCATAATGTATTACATCATCTGTTTTACGTGAATGTGTTTGTAACTCTCTATATATTAAAGGTGGTCGAGCAAAACAATAGCCAGGTTTGACCAAGTTATATTGATTGATTGAAACAATATAATACACCGAATCGAAATTCCTTGAGAAAATATGTGTTTTACAAAAAAGAAATTCAATAACGACATAGATTCACAAAGTCGTATACAGTTTGCAGTAATATTTTAAACTTGCCCCATATCTGTCGTAATATGATATGTACTTAATCTGAGGGCAAATTATCAAAATTCCTCAAATATTCGAGATTCTTTTAACTTTATTGTTGAAGTATGAATCATATTCGATTTATAGAATGATTAATGATACTTATTGGTTTTAATTTCAATGTGGTGTTTATTTAACATGATTAAATGATTAAAAGTCCTTTGAAACCATCGGGGCATCTACTTTTCCCTATTTTCTTTCTATCTGTTGCTTGGCATATGCGGCAGACTAATAACGAATACGGCATCTTCCTTAACTGACGGGTGAGGTATTCAACAACTAGATATTAACAGTTTAAGAAATAACAACCAAAAGTGCCTGCGCTCCTAGACTTTGAATATTGTCATGAATTCATCCCGCTTGGGCCCCTAGAGCTAGTCTAGACATTACACCCCCTACTCATCCCCAAATACCCCGTAGAGCGAAAATTGCTGTTACCCCCATCCTAATTCATACCCAATGCGCATGCGTGTGCACGTCCCTTTTTTCCAACTCAGTATTAGACCACATAAACAAACAAAAACAATTAAAGAGGAAACAAATTAAAACAACAGCAACAAAAAAAAAGAAGAGAAACAATATATTTTTCTTTCTTCGGAAAATTTGCAACTAAAATTTTGAATGAATCAATTCTTTAAAAGATGATGTATTCCAACTTTCCGGGCTACTATTATGCTATTGTTTTGGTAGAATCAGAGATGATGACAATTATAGGTTTTTACTCGCAACCATCCCTATCCACGATTGCAAACTTGCTTTACACACTGCTTTTTTAAAATCAGGCAGACCTTTTCATTCACGAAATTGCATGTTGTTACCTCACCCTTCAGTTCAAAGTTTGAAGAAAGAAAGAAATAATCAGAAGTGCAAATTTACTGCCACTAGTGCATTTTCTACTCTTTTAAATCTTGTTTCATATTGTTTTGCATTACGTGCATGCATTTGCATTTGCATTTTATTTATTTGTATCATTTGTGTTTTTGTAGGCATAGTTTGGGCGACACCAATTAGGTCTATTTTTACGGCAATATTTAGCTGCTTGCTGCTACTAATGCACTTTTAAGCACGTTTATTTCCTTTAGTACTATATCATCATTCGATCTGGCAGTAATAACGATTATAATATTATTTCAAGTTGTCTTTGAATTATTCTTCGTTCTTTACTAACAACTTAAGTTAAAATGTTGACAAAATGTATGATTTGATTGATACTAGAATTTACCTCTTAAGGCATTAATAGGGGTTATCTCAACCCAACTTCAGCTGTTAATTTCCTAGGACGTTAATTATGGTCCATTTACTTATACTTTTGATTTATTTTTCTATTCTTTACAATTGATATGCTTTAATTTATATGTTTTGATTGATTGACTGATTTATTTTATTTCATTTCATATAACAATTGTTTACACAATAAAGAACAAAGTTGACAAAGTAAGATCAAAATTATGAAATGAAACAGGAACAGCAGCAAATATACCACCAAGATTATCAAACATGCATTAACCATATTCAACTGAGTAAAATATTCTGGCACCCCTAAAGAGCTCATTTTGAAGAAAAAAAAGATGCATTATCCTAGCATGTTTAGACTTTTACTTTTATTTTACTTTTATTTTCTACCTATTATTATATTCAGTTTTCGCTCTAAACATCTTTGAAGCGGCTTGTATATTGATAAGTAGTTAATTGGCATTTCGCTTTGGGCGGTTACAATACCGTTTCAAAATAGATAGATATTATTATATTCAGTTTTCGCTCTATACATCTTTGAAGCGGCTTGTATATTGATAAGTAGTTAATAGGCATTTCGCTATGGACGGTTTGTACAATACCGTTTCAAAATAGATAGGCCGCGATGCATTCTCTCTTCCTCCTTCTCCATCCCTGTATTCGTGCGGAAGTGACGTCATTAGTTCATTTTCAGGTTGACCTTAATCTCCCGCAGACTGAAAGAGGTCAAAGAGCAACTGGACCGGCAGTACGACCTGCTGCGCCTCATCGTGCAGAAAATGGAGATCCGCAGCGAGGCGGAGGACCGCGACGAAGGCGAAGGACCGGGCGAGCACGGCAGGTCAGGGCAACTTGAATTAGACTGGCTAGCAGAGTACTAGTAAGCACCACCCTCTCATCCATTTCATCTTACATTCATTTTTACACGCTCATATGTTAAGTTCATTCGCCGTGGTATCTCGACATTCATAGACGTACGCTTTGCGCGTTTTATTTTGCGAGATAGAGCGGATCATTCCCTACTTATTTACTGATCGCGTACCAGTGACTTCCAGTCACAAACATGCCCATTCAAACACTCAAATTTACTGAGGTTCGGATCGCGATTCAATTCTTACTCTTTCTTTTTGGTCACTGTTTATACTCAAAAACATCGTTTACAAATATCCTTTTTGTCCGCAGAAAAACGCGCGGCAAAGTAATCGCGATTGTTTGGAAAAAAAATTGCACTTTTAGTGCGATTCTGATCAGATTAAAAAACTTAATTTGAAAAATGTTTTGGACCATAACGTTTTTGTCCCAATGAATGTTGCAAAAGAAAAGCAGTGAAGAGGGTAGTATTGCAATGTACGTGCGTCTGTGTGTGTCTGAGATCTCACAGCGGCCTGATATCATTTTCATCGTTTTTTTAAAATAAATCATGATGTACAAAGCCCAGCAAATTTACTTAAGCATCATTTCCTCAATTTGGTTTAATATCATTATTTAATTGTCCAAGAAGTACCATTGATGCAAATATTTACAGTTTTACAGTTTCATAAAGTTTCTTTATTTGAAAGCTTTTAACCAGTTTCTGGGAATCGAATATACCACAGGAATAACAATGAAAATGTAAAAGATTTGGTAATTTATTCAATTTAACTGTTGAGGGAAAAAAATAGTAAAATGCAAGAAATGCAAAAATGCAAGGTGGTTTCCTCTTAGCCTCTTTATAAGGAGTGATACGTTTTCCTCATACATGACTGTTTTATTGCTCGGTATATCATTGCGTCAGACCAGAGAAAATTGGTCGGAATTATCAAAGTGGTTTTAAAAAAGTCTCTTGGGTATGTTTGTGTAGAGAAAATTGTTTAAGAATTCGAACCTTCAAAGGTAGATATTACTAATAATAAATCTGCATTTAATATATAAAATGAAATAGAACATATACAGAATATTGACTAGGGTTTATCGTTGGGCTATCATGATGTTCTTGATTAAAAATGTGTTTACTCTCATTTGCATTTTGCATGACATTTGTGCATGTGCATGTGTTATGATATAGGTTTGATAATTGTTGATTTGTGCTAAAAACAGTCACTTTTGTTTGTAATATCTCTGCCATCTTAATGATAAAATAAGTGTAATTTCTATAGTGTTTTCCCGTCAGCCAAGAGTGCATATTTGTTGTAACCTTGTGTATTGATTGTGTTTCTGTTTTTAATGGTTCGAAACGAATTCTTATGATGCACGTAGCGATATTGGCAATAACCAAAGGTAAGGTTGAAGAAGAAAAAAATCATTCGAATGTACAATATGCAGAATGAATGCGATTATTTATAGCGTATATGAGGAAGCTCCAAGGTTGTAAACAAAAACAAAAGTTGAAATTAAATAGAGAAGTCGAGATTATGTTTGAATTACTTGCTGTGTCCCCATCACCGTCACGAATCCTGTTTTTCATTCAGCACCCACTACCTTTTACTCTTAGACATTTATCGACCTATATGGTATATAATATACTGTATGTATATATGCCAAATACGCTCTTCTGTAATATGTTTCATTTGACTTGATTTAAAATCAGTTAAAAGCACACTACGATGAATCAACGTCGTATTGGATCACGGGGTTCGGAAATGTAACAATTACGTTTGTAGGTTAGATTTCTTACGGCCTAATTGAGTGCATTAAGATGCTTGACGTGTGCATGTGCTAATGACCTTTATAGATTGCCTTGTAGCAGGATAGTAACGGAAAATGAAGAATTTGTTACAATAATGAGTAAGTAAATCATTGTTATTACCCATATTAACATAATCTGTTTACCCATCCCTAACCCGAACCTTGTAATTGATATTGGCAAACTAACAATGTCCCTTATATCCCCTGTTTTAATGCAAGTGTTACTAATTCTATCGTGATAGTCCAGATATTTCTAGCATTCCTTTTTTTTTGTCTGAACAAAATATAATTGTCAATCATTGCCATCGTTTTGAACTTCGTCTTGGATTCATTTGGGTAATACCATGAGTACTTTGATCCTTGTAGTTAACAAAAATACCATGTTATTTGTCCTTTTGTTAACCGTACTCGAGTAATTTTAGGTTCGCATGCTTTTACATTTTAGACGCTTATTCTGTATTTTCTCAATTTTTTTTCTCCATATATTAATCAAAAACCCATACGCGGACACACTATCACCTTTGTTATTTTCTTTTATTTCATCTCCACTCCTCCGCCTGCTTGTATCCGTCCTGAACACTGTATCCCCTAATCTCACCGACTGTAAACTCGCCCTCTAAAATGTTTCATTGTTCGTTCCGAACATTATTATCTGTCAACCTTTCTCTGTTTCTTTCCTGCACCTTAATAACCACTTATTGCCAAAACAACCGCCTTTACCCAACATCCACCCAAATAACCGTCACTTTGCCATAACATTGTATTGAAACATCTGGTGTTCTTAAATCATCCTTTTGTTGTCCCTGGATGCGTCCTCCTGTTCCTTGTCCACAACCTTATAACCATTACCATTTACACTCATCACAAACGTCATCACAACCACTTACACCACCACCACCACCACCGCCTTTATAATCCTCCTTACCCCTTTCATCATCACCATCACAACCATTTAAACGGACACCCCAAACACCATGTCCACCAACGCCTCCAATACCACAACCATCACGACCCCCACCTCTACCACCTGTACCACTCCACCATAATTAACACCTAAACAAATTAACACCGCCACCACATCTTTCACGGCAATCTCTAATACAAACACCACAACCACAACAACCACAACCACCACCACCACTACCACCTCTACTGTCACCTGTCCCCGTTTGTACTGCTTCATTCTCAAACCTTAGATGGTTACCTTCAGCCAACTACGGCACCGACTTCTCCCAGTTCGTCTCATCGCGCAGCTCCCGGAGCTCCAGCCTAGCGAGTGTCGGAGGGCTCGGCACCGTGATCAGGCAGGACAGCGCCCCCACCGTCCCCACCAGATCATCACCATCCTCTGTGCGTGCGGCGTCCACCTGGAGTTTACCCCGGTCGCGGTTACTTTCATCTTCAGAGTCAACGATCTGAGATTTTCCATTAGCGCATAACCTTTGACATAATTTTTGCAGCACGTTATTCAGTGACGTCACATTTGCCTTGTCACACTATGCCGCACTACCAAAGTCTGATATTAGTTTCCGTAATGCAGCATACATTGAGCGAAATTTGATGACTATGTTCTGATCGTGTTCGATATTAATGGAAACAATGATGTGCAAAAGCTTTAAATTATGTCAAGATACTTATGGGAATTTCAAACTAACAAATGTCATGTTGAATCGTGCAATGGTTACGCAAACTGTTCCCCTTACTGACCCAGGCAAAACAATGATATTTAAGCAAGTCACTTGTTCATGTACAGTACACCTGGGGCCAGTTTCTTGAAACCGTCATAAGTCTAAGTTCGTGGACATCCCATAGAAACGCGTGTTAATTCTATAACACACGTTTCAATAGGATGTCTAAGAAGTTAGACTTATGACGGTTTCGAGAAATGCTCCCTAGGGCAACGTTTCACAAAAACGTTATTAGTGATGTTAATAGTAATACAAGTTCGCTGACACGTGTTTCAATGGGCTATCAGTGAAGTTGTACTTATGACGGTTTGGTGAAACGACGCTCTGGACCCCAATCACACTGGGCCATCTTAAAATCATGTACACACGTTACTTATAATGAATTCATGCAAAACTGGGGACATTTTTTGAAATATCACCTTTAATGTTTTTATTCCTCCCGATATCAATTCATGTACAAAATATGTTCCAAATGAGAAATTACTTTCAATTCATTTAAAAAGTGTTCCTCACCATTTTTGCCATTCCTAAATTTCTTTGTTAATATTAACATTCAGTGATAGAATGCAATATATTTGATACGTCCATGTATTTTTTCTTTTTAAATTGTTTCTCATTACCTTTAAATAAAGGATGAATATTGCATTGTCGTTGGAAGTTATATAGATTAAAAACGGAGCAAAGGTTGATGACAAATAAATTTGACCTTTTGGGGGTGATTGGTACATTCTAAAGATATTTCATACCTGATAAAGGTTTCAAGTAAATGAGTTTCTAAAAAAATGAAAGCTTAGTCACAGTCGACATAATTACCTAATAAATCATTCTGGTAAGCTAAGTGTGATGAAATATTGGTTCATCACACTTTCTTCTGATTTTTGTAGAGACAAATTTTTTAAAGTTCTATTATTGTGTGGAGATGGTCCACGTGCTTGACAACTTAGAGAAAGAATTAAAACATTTGATTGCGATTAAGAATATATTCAATCTTCTTTATCTCCATCGCCTTATAGAACCTGGCGTCTCCTGTATTTTACGCCGGTTAAAATCAATGTTGTCGTTTCATAGTACCCAAAGTGGTAAGCTGTTCAGCATTTACTGACTCTCTCTCTTCAGGCAAATATGATTTGTAAAATATATTTTGTTTTAAGGTATTTCTTATTTTTAAACTTTGTAAACAGCCATATCTTTTCCGGAAAATGTTGTCTTGAACGTCTATGTGCAATTTATAAAGCGAAATCTTTGATGCTAGGTGAAGAAAACAAGACTGGACAATGAATTTTAAAGGATCCTACGTCTTTATTATCTTACCCAAAAAGAGACGGAACATTTAAATCTGATCACAGCGTGTATATTCCTTACAGGTATATGAATGAGATGTAGGCATTATATATGTAATCTTTATTCACTAGTGTTCCCGATGTGAATAAGGCGGATCCAATAATTGTTGCATCCACTTATATTTGAGTAAATTCATAATGTGATGTTCAACCCAACAGATGTCCGGAAACACTTTTATGACTCTTTTCTCTCCTAAAATATAAACTATTCTAATTTGATACTAACAAGAGTACAGTAGATAGTTTTACACGTTTACTTAACGAACTGAAGAAGTCTTTGAAATAAATTACATTTTACGAAATACTTTATGATATTGCTAGCATTGAACACAGTCTTAATTGATTATATGCTAATTATATACATATTTTTGTAACTGGTATATAATATGAACTTGTTAAAATATATAAAGGTATACAACGTTGCATATTTACTTTGCTTCAGGGAAGTGATCTGATGTTGTACATCACAGTGAGAAAAAAATCACAGTTTATTGTGCTGTAGTAAATGCTATAATCTGTAATATCACAATAAACATTTTGATTGAAAAATGATTGATTCTTCATGCGTGTCACTTAATGTTCGGAAGTTTAAGTGTGGTATATAAAGGTTAAAATATAGAGAGACATTCTTCGACTAGGCACGAGTTCAGCGTTATTATATACAGAATACAAAAAGCTTTGTCATGCTGTTGGAAATATAATAGATTTATGTGAATTATGACTCATGCCGAGAGGCGAGAACATAAAATCAATCGACACATTTCATTTAGATTTCATCTGGAATTTCGTCTTGAATTGGCACGAGAATATTTTAGCTCGTTCAATCGGAGTAATTTTCATTTTGTAAAAGCTAATCTTCATTTTGTTTTTAAAGAAGACCGAACCCCAAACAATAACTTTGCTTATTCTGAGAGATTTATTAAATTATTGCCCATAAATCTACGAGATTCCCCACCAAAGTGTATTATAGAGGTATAAAGCAAAAATAAAGTACAGTTTCTCAGCACGACATGGGCATCGCCATTTTCTTGATAATGTGACGTAGTATGCGAAGTCGTTTATCAAGTATGTATTCAAATTTATGGATGCTTCTTTCCCAGACGTGTGTAGTGATGAAGCATTTCATTCACCTGCTATTATCCTTTGTACTACAATTGCCAGAACGCAAATTGCATAAATAAGTTAGTGCTCTTCCGGGGTGAAGATTTCTTATAAATGAAATGGATTTGTCAACTGCTATAGTGTAGTATTTATAAATTAATTTTGTTACAATTGTGCCCCTGTTATTTATTTTTCACCTAATATAATTTCTATCATCTCAGTTATTATTTTTGTTCATCGAAAAGTAAAGGTTTCGTTATTGAAATAAAAATTCTTTCCAACTAAAGCTTGGTGCATAATACATGTCCAACTTCAACAGGTACGTCACATTTTCAAGAAAATGGCTGCGCCCATGTTATGCTGAAAGGCATCACATCATGCGAAGAATATCTTCATTTATATATATCTTGTACATTTTCGTAAGGAATATTGTACATCAAATGGCAGGAATACATCTTATTTTTCAGAATACCTACACTTATTCTTTGGGTTTAGGTTTCCTTTAAGAAGTGGCTGTTCGCATCGCCGCATGCTACCCGGAAGGACTTCCTCTGGAGTATACGGTTGTAGTAGTCCGTCACGAGAGGGCGCTTCGAAAGATAGAATCTTTGGGCCTGACCCACCAAGGTCAAGCGATGAAGAAAGCAGGATAAGTGAATATCTGCGACCGTGACGGTATTGCCACACAGCCAGTACTCATCATCACCTGCTTCGATAAAATGCAAAGAAAAGGATGAGAGCTATGTGAGAAACAAGCGGTACAGGCTGTTATTTCCCCCTTTCTTCTTCTGCTTCTTCTTCTCCTCTCTCTCTCTCTCTCTCTCTCTCTCTCCCTCCCTCTCTATCTCACCCCTCCTCTCTCTCCCTCTATCTCTCTCTCTCCCTCTCTCTCTCTCTCTCTCTTCTCCTCTCTTTCCCTTGCCCCCTTACCCCTTCCCCCTCTCTCTCATTCTCTCTCGCTGTATGTCTTCCACTTTATACAGGCCTATTATCAATATGAAGATAATATCTTGTTCATACCGAATTCCGCTTTTCGTTTCTGTAGTTCTTCTTCGACTTCGCTAAAGATTCTGTCGACGTCATCAAATACCGCAATCACCCTCTTCTCATCAAATATGACGTCAGCCTCGTCATACAGTCCCCTTCTCCCACTCAAACCTGCCTTCAAATCTGGATTTTCCTTTTGGATAAGAGCTAGGTTTTTTCCAAAGCCCTCAATCCTCGCTATAAATAGTGAAAATATTATGTGGAAATGTTATAGTATGGCTTAAAATTTGTACAGCGCATATGAATACCTACAATTTAATTTATATGCGCTTTACATTATACAATCGGCTAACACGAACACAACATAAGACAAATACAACTCTAATGCCAGGAGCGAAATGTCTTTAGTGCTTCTTGAAACGTATCTAGAGAAGATGTACTCTTAATTGCTAAGGAGTAATTCCATAAAGCAGGAGCTGATGTTATAGAGGATCGGTTTACATAAATTAAATTAAATAAAATCAACTGTTTACAGGGTGTTCAGCCATAAGGCACTGTGATGATGGTCGAAGTGTACGTAATGGAATGCCTATATGACTACAGTCTGATATATAAGAAATAAACACACACACAACACATTTCTTTGGTCAGAAAACAAAGCAACTGCGGTCGTTGATTGCCAGACGACGATAATTTATACAAAAAGCCATGTTCAATAACCCTTAGATGTCATTGATAGACCCTAAGATAATGTAAAGTATATTCTACCCTTTCATCCATTGTCTTGATTGGCACATGTACCATGAATCAACCTTTCTTTTATATAAAGACATTAACAAAACAAAAAAGCAAGGCATATAGTAAAACAAAGCAATTACTAAAGAAATGAACATGCGAGAACAATTTTTTTTCTCAATAAGCTTACCTCGTACTCGGTCCTTTGTCATGAGAGGAGAAACTTGGCTGTCAACTGTCAGGTGTCGATGATAGATAGAGCCATAACTAACGACCCTAACATTGATAGATCCTAGGAGATCGGAGAAGTGCCCTACCCTGTCAGCCATCTCTGAGGAATCGTCTGGGAACAGCTGCGGTCCTAGGATGAATTAAAGATGGAGAGTTAGAGAGTGAGAGAGCGGGGATGAGAGATATAAAATAGACGGAGAGATGAGGAGGGTGGAAAGGTGGGGGACACAGAAAAGGGGGAATTGAGGGAGATAAAGTGACAAAGAAAGAGAGAGGAAAAAGAGAAGAAGAATAACAGAAGAGGAGAAGGAATGGGGAGAAAGACAGGAAGAGAAAGAGAGAGAAGAAGAAGAAGAAGAGAAGGAACGGAAGAATAGACAGGAAAAGAGAGAGAGAGAGAGAGAGAGAGAGAGAGAAAGAGAGAGAGAGAGAGAGAGAGAGAGAGAGAGCTCGTTGACAACGCAATTAAATTTGATTTTACGTCAGAGTTTTCAACATACCCGAACTATGTTAAACAGTACGATACTTTTGCTTTCATTAATATCATTGTGAAATCTCATAAAGCTTTCAAGGGAAACTCTATTCCCCCCCCCCCCCAAAAAAAAAAAGATGAATAAATAAATAAATAATAATACACTGTCGCTCATAAAGGTGGAATATTTTTTTTAAATCCCAATTTATGGAATTATTTTAAAAATAATTTAAAAATAATAGATCTAGATAATAGTATACATTCTCAGATTTTATTGAATAATAATTTGCCAATGTGTGTTTTGCGGACTGCTAAAGCATGTATATGCTACTATGCTTATCAACTACGGGACCTATGCCCTTAAGTCATAAATGACAGTAATGAGGATTAATGCCCCACAAAAGGGCACTAATATAGCACATAGACACGGTTTTGATCCTGGGGCCTAACAGTTAAGAGGCCATTGCTTTGTCACTGAACCATGACTGTACGCAGCGGGGGCTAGGGTAGGGAGCAGTTTCCATAAATAAAATAAAAAACAGAAAATGCAATACATTTTCAATAATTTATTGCATTTTTCCCCGGTTCCCAACATAAAAAAATATTCTGTGTGCCCATGCCTTAAGCCATAATGCATGGACGTCCAGAGGAATTTTTTATGTTGGGGACCGGGGAAAAATGCAATAAATTATTGAAAATGTATTGCATTTTCTGTGTTTTTTTAATTTTTGGAAACTGCTCCCTACCCTAGCCCCCGCTGCGTACAGTCATGGTTCAGTGACAAAACAATGGCCTCGTAACTGTGAGGCCCCAGGATCAAAACCGTGTCGATGTACTATATTAGTGCCCTTTTGTGGGGCATTAATCCTCATTACTATCATTCATGACTTAAGGGCGTAGGTCCCCTAATTGATAAGCGTAGTAGCATACACATGCTTTAGCAGTCACGCAAAACACACATTGGCAAATTATTATTCAATAAAATCTGAGAATGTATACTATTATCTAGATCTATTATTTTTAAATAATTTTTAAAATAATTCCATAAATTGGAGTAAAACTAAAATATTCCACCTTTATGAGCGACAGTGTAATAATAATAATAATGCAAAGCGCGTATATCACTGAAAACTATACGAGTCCCTTTTTTATTATCCCTTTTATTTAAACAATACTGTGTCTCATGCTTCCATCTTCAATTTGGACTACGTAGAAATGTACTGAGAAAAGAATCCCGTGCTTTTGATTTTACGTTTCTTTTGTTGTTGTTTGTTTTACGTATTATTATTTACTTTTCTAGAATTGTTCGCGGGGATAAGACAACATATATTAAATCTGTCCATTTTCCAGTCGTGATGTCAGCCAGCGTACATACCGTCTGATGGTAAAGTGTCTACATACACCATAATATCACTGGAGTCTGTATAGTACTTTCCATGATGTTCCATGGCCGGTACCATTCCCTTCGGGTTGACTGTCCTCAGGAACCACGCCTCGTGCATCTCGTCTGTCGCTAGGCTGATCAGGTGACTCTTGTAGTTGATGCCCTTCTCGGTCAGAGCTAACCGAGCCTGGTAAGACAACGATTCATAATAATATTCATAATGAAAATAATAATGGTGATGACGGTGCTGATAATAATAATAACGATTAAAGTAATATTCATAATACTGATTATAATAACAATGATAATTAAAATAATAATAATAGTAAATATGATGATAATGATGATAACATTATCATAATACTAATGGTGATAATAATACAAATAACCATGATAAGAATAAGAACATTAACTATAATAATGATAATGATAGTTATAAGGATAATAACGACGATTAAAAATGATAAAACGACAATAATAAGGATAAAATAACAATAATATTAAAAAAATTATGATAATAACATGATATTGATAATGATAGTTAAAATGATGATGATAATAATTTAAACGATAATGATAATACAGTCAAACCTGCTTTAGTGACCACCTGTCTACAAAAACCGCGCTTGTTGTTTTTCTTGAAAATGGTTTCTCATTGAAACATGGAGTAAAGGAACCCGAATACAAAGACCACTTTTTGTGATTCCCTTGGGCGGCCTCTATAGACAGGTTTGACTGTAACATTAACAACAATAATTACATTAATTTGCTAGTATGATGTCCATGTAATTTATGATATCTTTCAGGTCTGTGTATCACAGGGCCTGGTGGGACAAAGGTCAAAATGTAAAAAAAATACTAAATGTCTTTTTATCAAAGGAAGTATTAAAGTCTGAGGTATTCGTTTTTCTTTGTAAACGTGATCTTCATCCAAGTTCGAGTAAGGAGTCGAATTAGTAGTAAACAGCTTGTAATAACGAGGGTTAAAGGCTTCATGGCTTTTAGCAGACGACTTGTTTTTAATTTGTTTTAAACTTTATAGTGATGTTATATATCAATCATTCATTACTTTCTTATATTGGTCCGATCTATTTCAAACTTTCACCATTCTGTTTATCTTTTTTCTTTTTCTTTCATGCACATTAAATTGACAATCAGAGAGGTAGAGTGCAGAAATTTTGAATGAAATCAGACAAAAACTAAATGGATGGTTATGAATTTTCGAAATTTGTAATCACTATATATAATAACAATACTTTTTTTCCTTCCAAATTCGTGAAAAGATATTTAGCGCCCAATCAACACCCCCTTGCGCCAGGGGGAGGGGGTCCCTTTTCTTTCTTATTAACAAAGGCCCCCCATCCCTAGATCCGCCAATGTCACGAGGTTCCCAGGAGAGAAACACCCATACATGTGAATATGTTTGTGAACCGATCTATTGACGACGACTCAATGATTTTAAATGGTTTTCCAAAACCACTTGAGAATGACTATCCACAGCGATTATGGCCTTTCTGCTGTGCCCAGTCGCAGCTCAAAGTCCACCTGCAATACAATTCTACACTACCACCAGACAATCCAAACATCCAAACATCCATATCCATACCAGTTGCGAGAAGTAGCCTTCTTCTGCGTGGTATAGAACGGGAACGGACGCCATTGTCGGACGTAGTAGTCTGTGAAGAAGTGTACAAACGCAGCACCAGGTCTAATATCAGGCCTGATGTCTGAGACAAGAACTCAAGTAGATGATGTAGACTTCAGCGCAGGTATATAAGGTTCATTAGGTGGGCGATACATACATGTACAGTTCTTTGTTATTGCCAAATCAAAAACGAAAGAGGAACCGATAACGTTGTTTGCGGGTAGACTCATGTATAATGAACTTGACCTCTGTGTCAGACATCGGTACTATACAGTGCGTCCCAGAAAAATCGAAACCAAGAATTATCAATGTTTTATCCCCGCCCCCCCCCCCCCCACTCAGTGTTATTTGGGGTACGCATATGCTCGTTCCCTCTTTTTGAAAGCACCCCCTATCTGAGGACTGCCAACATTTTCGAACCCCCCTTTCGCGGGCTTTTTGCGGGCTTTTCCTGCCTTGGAGACCCCCCTAAATCAGGAAAAATGCTCAATGTACCCCCCTAAATTCGGAATAATTTCTCAGGAGTCTAAAGAGATGAGAGAAAAAAGAGAAAAAAATCCCCCTTTTCAAAGAAATCTCCAGGTGAAAAGTCAAATACACCCCTTTTTTTTTTACAATTCTCGGGCCGGACTTTGTCGCACGAAAAGTACCCTTTTACCGGACATTTTGGCAACACACATGCTGTCATTCCGACCCCTGAGTGGAGGGGCCGGGATTTTATCATAATGTAATCAAAATCATAAGTAATAAATGACATATGTTTGAAAGGATTAGATCCTCTTCTTTCATTTGATACTGAGGTGTAGATCAGTGTGACTTTAAAGGGTCATTTTTTAATCAGCACATGCTTGCCTAATGATTACACGCAGCGACAATCCATTGCGTGATATTCTTATCTCACATTTGTTAATTTATACCTGAGGGGGGGGGGGGGGGGGTTGTCATATATTAAGACATACGGGATGTGCCGCTCTAATGGGTTCTTTTTCACAAAAACATTGGTCCCATTTAAAAAAAATATATCCCTAAAAATGGGTTTGTCAAAATTATGAAAAATGGGTTTTACTTCGAAAAAAATACCCCAAAGCGACCCTTAAAATGGGAAGGGGTTTCGAGGCTTGAGCGGCACTCATCCTTTCAACCCGAATCTGAGTACCCCCCCCCCCCTGCGACTTTGTACTCTATATAATTGAACAACACTTGAGAACGTCAGTACAGTGTAGCAATCGGGGTTTGTTTAAAGTTATACGTCCGCTTGCCTTTCCCCCTACCAGCCCCTATCCCCCGCCCCCTCTCCTCACACACAAAAAGGAAAGTCAACAGAGTAAGGCCTGAGGTCTTTGGCAATTTGTATTTTTATTAAGAAGACTATTTCATTCACATGGAGCATCCATTTTGTTATTTGATTTACAAAACACAAGTATACAATAAAGAATATGAGACATCACGTGAAGAATACATGGAAACAATATGCAGATACGCATTTCTTCAAATTAAAATAAATGTTCGAAAGACAGCTAACGGTTATTCATATCAAATCACTTTAAAAATCAATCATTAATTATACCCGCCGAAGTGTTAGATATGGTAGGTAACGTATGTGATAATATAGCTGGGAATTGCCCATGTTGGCCGTAAACCTAATCTGGTGTTGGAAGTTACACTTGTGCGAAGAAACTTTTGTATTGAACAAATTCCATCGTCGCAGTCTTACAACTTAATGCCATTGGAATACAATTGAAAAGTACATGTATTTACAAGTTAAAAGTACAATAGTCTTAGGACTATGACATAATATATATATAAAAATATCATATTAAAAGTCTATATCAAAATTGAGTATGGAAAGAAAAAAGGGATGCATGAGGAATAGGAGCAAGGAGCAAGAATCAACAAAAGGTGAGAAAAGAATGAAAGGAAAAAAGAAAGGAAGGGTAAGGAAGAGGAATATATCAAGAAAGATGAGGTGAAAAACATGTGTAATGAGCCTTCTATTAATTAGCTTTAAAATGTACAGATCCTCATGACTTGTACAAACCACTAATATATAAAACATGTATTACAAATTATTAAACTAAACATTTGAAAAGAAACATCAAGTATTGTAGTATTGTAGTTATGAAACTTCTCCAGGTGGTCAAATGCGGCAAACATAGTACAATTGTGAAATTAAGTATGATCAAAGATATCAGTCGTGCTAAACGTACAGCAAATTAAAAAGACTCGAGACTAGTGAACATAAAAGGCCCGAAATAGGCGGAGGAGGAAATTAGGATGAGATTAAAGTGTAAAGTTTAAACGTTTCAGTAGGAATTCAAAAACCAACAACCTGCATACTATTTATACTGTCCATTTCTTTTGAGATTCATTTCATTGTAACAAATATTTAAGTTTGAGTGTAATCAATAAGCGTAATTAAGTCTTTCATAAAATAACGATTCACTCGGAATGACGATTTCTAAGCCTAACAAGAAAAGGCAGAGCACAACTTCAATAAAATGCCACACTGAGAAAACATAGATGCAAATTTAAGAATACCTGAAATGCTAAAGATCTTCAGCTCCATGTAAACAATTTTTTAAACGAAAATGCATGATACCATTCTTAGAGCAGGGAATACACGAAGAGCTGCAATATGACATTAACAATCAAGAATTATCCTCAAGAAAAAAGGATACGCATGTATCAATTTGTATATATATTCCTGTACACTTATCAATAGTGTGGCATTCTATTTGTGCCAAACGGACTGAATGATTAGTTCCGTGATTTCAGTTTATCATCTTGATTTAGAACCAAATAGAGATATATGGGTGTCAAACTTTAAGTTAATCAGTGTCTACTTCCGGGAATAAACTTCTGAACTTTACAAACATTTCATTTCCTAGATCGATAATTTCTTCTTTTTTGTAATACGCAATCACCCCAATGGCTATTGCAGAAACGACGAATAGAAAAGGACGCGCTTTCTTCACTTTTGCGCGCAACATTGGCATGAACATCGACCAGAACATATTGTTTGCGTATACGCATTCTTTACGGAAGGATTTGCGTAACAGTACGCGATTGTAGTAGTCCGTCACAAGAGGGTGTTTCGACAGGAATAACCTTTCGGCCTGCCCTACAAAGGTCAGACGATGGAGAAGACAGGATAGGTAGATATCTGCAATCGTGAACGTCTTGCCACATAGCCAGTACTCAGCATCACCTAGTATACATAATTATGTATGAAGGAAGAAAAAGAAAAGGAAGTATAATGATAAGAGAGACAGAGAGACAGGGGAGGAGAGAGGGATAAAGACAGGGGAGGGGAGGGGAGAGAGAGAGAGAGAGAGAGAGTGGTAAAAGCGGAAGGGGGTGCGGAGCGTAGATGAATCGGGGCGGCTGCTACAGCCCATATTATGCCTAAGTCACATATAAACCGGGCCCCGTACGATTCTCCCTACCCGGCGGCTTGCCGTGGATTCAGAGACCGTACGGAAACCGTCCGATTTTCATTTCTACGGCATGTGTGGTCACATATTCTGCGGCGCCCGGGAGGTGCCCGGAGAAAATTGGTCGAGTGAAATGCAAGGCGCCCGTAAGGGTGCCGGCAGGGTGCCGACCGAGTGCCGACCGGTAACCTTACGGGCTCCGTCCGATGACCAGGTGTACCGATGGGTCCCGGAAGGTGCCCTGCCGGGGCCCGGCCAGGGTCCTCAAGGCGCCCGGCCGGGTGCCGTGCGGTGCACTGAACTACAGAGCGAGTCAGAAAAATTGTCCCACTTTTTAAAAGTTGTATTGTTTGAAGTATGAATATTTAATCATGGGTTTCATGATATATCTTGATAGAGCATGATCCTCCTAATACATTTAGGTACCATTTTCATTTGAATCTCTGCATGCATCACTGAATAAAATATCCAGAAATGGACAATACTAAATTGAAATTGAATTGAAATTGAATATCAGACAATCTTTACAAGACTGCCAGACCTCACTTGCGCCAAGTAACTGGGAGAGGAATAAAACAGTACATTGAACAAAGGCAGTCAGACACGCGTACACGCACATGCACCCACACACACACACACGCACACGCACATACACATACACACACACACACACGCACGTGCACACGCACATAAATGAGCTTTCCATTCCCGACAAGGCCCACCCAAACTGTTACTTTTTGTCGGGAATTCTTGTTATCGTACGATAAGTTGAGTGGTCGCTGTCCTCTTGGTGCGTATTGGCGGATGTTGTGCTTCATGATGATGATGATGATGATGATGATAATGATGATGATGAAGATTAAGATGATGTCAATGATGATGATGATGACATGATGGTGGTAGTGAATGTGTACAAAAGGGAAAGATTTTTATGGTTATGCCACTTAAACATTCAGTGATCTTGATAAAAATCAATGCTCAATCACAAAAGGGGTAAGTATGAAACAATTGTCACCGTGTGTGTTGTGTGTGCGTATGTGTGTGTGTGCGTGTGTGTGTGTGTGTGTGTGTGTGCGTGTGCGTGTGCGTGTGTTTGTGTATTTTTGTCTGTCTGGCTAATTGGATAATTGAAAAAAACTGGCTGTCTTTGTTCAAAACATTATTTCATTCCTCACCCAGCAACTTGGCTCAATTAAGTGAGATCGATCTAGCAGTCTTGTAAAGATTGTCTGATGTTCAGTCATGCATGCAGAGATTCAAATGAAAATGGTACCTAAATGTACTGGGAGGATAAATCTATCAAGTCATATCATGAAACTCATGATTAAATATTCATACTTCAAACAATACAACTTTTAAAAAGTGGAACATTTTTTCCGACTCACTCTGTAGGTGTCCTCTGGTATCCGCATCTCCTGTATTTAAAACTGCGTTGTACATTTCGAGATGCCGCCGTGAGGGACCCGCACGGGCAATATTCATTTTAAATGGCCCCCGGACGGCAGACGCCTATTGTTGTGCATATCACCCGGGTCTCTTGAGGGGCCCGTGAGGGCGCCGTAGGGTACACGTACGGAACCCTTGAGCACCGCAAGGCGCCCGTAAAGATTTTTCATGAAAATTGACCCCCAAAATCGTGAGGGGCCCGTCCGGGCACCGTCCGGAGCCCGCACGGGACCCGTAAGGTGCCCCACGGGCCCTTTACGGGCTTTCTACGGGCTAACGGTCAGATAAAAACGCCGGGAGAATTGGGAGCAGCCGACTCAGCACCACGGCGCCCGTACGGCTTAGAAAACTGTCCCGGCGCCCGTAGGAACTTGACGGCAGCCGGCCGGACACCGGCCGGAAATTCCCAAAATGTCTGTTTTTACTCGCCGTACGGGCCCCGGAGTGTATATGTGACAGAGGCATTACCAACAGCCTAAATTGACAACCCACAACAAGGATGTTCTCAAGGGCCTACTATCGAGACTGATGGGCCAAGAGGTCATTTAGCGCATGTAATATATCCATGTCAGGACTGATTTTTTTCCTTTTTAAACCAAGGAGGCATATGATCACGAATCACACTTTTCGAAAAAGATAAACACGATCGCATAGTCTTTCGAGAAATCAACCAAAGTCGATTCCAATAACCATGTCTATCACAATTTGAAATATGCAAACAATAGGGTACTGAAATTGCCGCTAAAGTTTATTACCAAAGACCAAAGTTACAGCGATCATGTTCATAACAACATGAATTGAATACGGTATTATGTCAACGTTTGATAAGAGCTTCCTATTTCACACAATATTTAAGAAAATAATTTAATGAAAGGAATTGAATGTATAGGGTCTACTTAATACCCCCTTTCCCTTTCACACCTTTTGCAACATCCACAATTCTATATTTAAAGAGAATATATTGGAGATCGATTTAAATCAAGTGCATGTCAACTAACTGTTATCAAACAACAAAGTTTCTTGGAATTGCGATCCGTGAATGGAAATATAAACTACACTGGTAATGACACACAGTAGTACGGCGTCAACAATGTTTCCGATGATCATCTTTCTTGATGATGGTAATGACGATGTTAATGATGTTGATGGCGATGACGGTGATGGTGATGAGGGTAATGGTGATGAGGATGATATTGAAGAGGATGGGGGTGGTGATGATCGTATTGGTGATGATGGTGATGATGATGATGGTGAGAAGGATGATGCTGGGGATGATTTTGAGGATGCTGATGAGGAGGATGGTGAGAGGGATGATGATGAGGATGATGAGGATGATGATGATGGCTATGAGGATGATATTGAAAAGGATGAGGGTGATGATGATTGTATTAGCGATGATGGTGATGATGATGACGATGGTGGTGATGATGATGATGACGATGGTGGTGATGATAATGATGGGGATGATTTTTAGGATGATTTTGAGGATGACGATGAGGAGGATGATGAGAAGGATGAGGATGAAAATGGAAATGAAGATGGTGATGGTGATAAATGGCTCTAGTATAGCGCCGGTATTCGCCTCTCTTTGATGCTCATGGTTCCCACTCTCGATTGTTTCACAAACTCAACGATCTAAGTCAGTGTGTCGAATTGAGATTGAGATCATTTTCAATTAGTCTTCGTTACCACTTGAAATAGTGTCATAGCTAAGAAAAGGAAGAAAAAAAATCTTACCGAAATACGCTTTCTGTTTCTGCAGTTCCTCTTCGATTTCCCCAAGAATTCCGTCGACGTCGTTTAAGATGGCGATGACCTTTTCCTCGTCGAAGATGATGTCAGTAATTCCCTTCCGTTCGCTCAGACCGGCTACCAGATCTGGACTTTTCTTCTGAAGCGAGGTTAGATTTTTCCCCGTAGCAGTAAGCATATCTGAGGTACAGAATAAAAGCAGCATAAAGAAGATTACTGGTCAAGTGGTTGTACTGTGAAAATTACGTTATTACGATTTTTGCGAGAGGTTTATTGTATATTGTGAGGGTCTTTAATCCTCTGAATAGGGCACTAACCCACATTAAAGATGGACTTTGTTGTTTCATCTCCATTACACTCACAGGTACAGCAGAGACTTGAAACAAAGAATAAACTATTTGAACACTTGTTACCGGTTCATGCCAAGTTTGTTTTCATTATTAGCGACATGAGAGAGAGAGAGAGAGAGAGAGAGAGAGAAAGAGAGGGGGCGGGGCACAAGTTCGTATATATACGACCGTGGACGCTAAATGGCCTAATCTCTGTAAACATAATGCAACAAAGTTGAGAACTTGTCATGCTATTTTATTGTCAAATTAATAAACATTTATTGGGAAAAGGTACTAATGTAAGACTTTAACATAATGGTGGAAGGTTTATGAATCATCAAAATTGTAAGAAATTGACACACAATGTGAAATAACGCACAAAAAAGGTTATAGAACCAGAAACACAGGTGACATTCTCAAGTTATTTCAAAATTAAAATTTGTTTGTAATAATGATTCGAATGTGAGAGCACTTGGAGCGTCATCTTTTATAAAGGGAATATTTTTGCTCTGATGTATTCATGACTCTTTTAGTTCACTTTATTGAATTAGTTAGGAATTGAATTATATATTCATTTATTCATACATGTATGTATGCATCTAATTACCTACGTATTATGATTGTCCGCATATATGTTATCATATTACCAATTTCCTATTTATTATTATTTACATTAGTGTTGTGAATATCATCATTATTATCAGATTTTTATCCTAACTTTTATTATTCTTATTTTTATTTTCATCTTCATTATTATTGTTATTGTTATCATTAATTTATATATGATAATTACAATTATTCTTAATGTTATATCATCATTATCGTTATTATTTGTATCATTATTGTTATTAATATTATTATTATTATTATTAGCAGTATTAATATTGTTATTATAATTATCGTTATTATCATCATCATCATCAGCAGCAGCAAAGATAAAAACCTGTGGAAGCAGTGGTGGAGAGAGAAAGATTTTCGCTGTTTACCTTTAATGCTGTCTTTACTGATGAAGTTAGGAGCCACGGCGTTGACAGTCAGGTGACGGTGGTACATAGATCCAAACGAGACGACAAAAACATTGATGGATTCCAGTTTCTCGCGGTAGTAACCAACCTTTTTAGCCATATCTGAGGAATCATCCGGACAGAGCTTCGGTTCTAAAAAAGGGATTGAAATTGATCCAAACGCAAAATGACGAAGGTGCAGTGGCGGACCCGGGGGGGGGGGGGGGGGGGGGGGGGGGGGGGGGGGATGTGCAAATTTTTTAATTTTGGAGGGACAAACAAAAATGTGCTCACTACCCCCCCCCCCCCCCCCCCCCCCCCCTCCCGCAAACAATGCAACATCTGAGATGCACGGTCCTACGTGTAATCAGTGTCTTTGATATGGTGTAATATTAAAGCCCTCAAAAAAGTAAAAATCTTGGAATGACCGGTTTTACCATACTCGTTTCCCCCAGTAGAAGTTAGTGCTATGAAAACCGTTAGGAAAACGCAAAATTTGGCTTCGATTTCCAATCATAAATATCTTGATAATAAGACAAGTGATCGAATTATAAAAGTTATGGGGTTTCTGACTGATAGTGATAGTGGTGGTTATTTTACCTGACAGCTAAGAAAGCATTAAATGCTTGTTAGTAAGCAACCAGAAGACCGACGGCTTAAGGTCTTCTCCGAGGGACCTGGTAATGAGGATAAATGCCTTACCAAAGGGCACTAGCGCATGGACTTGGTTTCGAACCCGGGTCACCGGATAACGAGACCACTGCTCTACCGACTGAGCTATCGCGCCTCCAAAATGACCTAAAGGTATATAATTATCATTGAAGCATTAGCTAAATCCAGGATTTTGTTTCAGAATCTGAGACAAAGTTACCGGATCCCTTTGAGAAAAAAAGGCTAAATACCTAGATATGCCTTTTCTTTGGACTTACTGTCAGAGGGTAATGTATCGACGTATTCAATGATATCGCTAGAGTCTCTGTAGAATTGACCTTGATGTTCCATAGCTGGGACTTGTCCTTTGGGGTTGATCTTCCTCAGAAACCATTCTTCATGCACCTCCCCGGCCATGAGATTGATCACATGGCTTTTGTATTTGATGCCCTTTTCAGCAAAAGAAAGCCGAGCCTTAAAAAAACACAAAAAGAAACCAACAATGACGATCATAATCAGAACGAGTCAGACAGTGGTTATAACACGACCGCAAAGGCTTTCGAGAAATGAACCAACTAAAGGTAAATTCAATTGCCCTTTCACAAGATTTGGAATGTACGCACATGACTACGTATAAATCCGAAAATGATTTCTCCATAGGATATGCAATATGGTATTAGAACCTTCCTTTTAAACTTTCTTTACCTTTACCTTTACCCGAGGTTCTGGAAGAATGCTGTGTTCTCAGCAGTCGGGCTTCCAGTTTAATTTCATTTTCTTCCTTCTCGTAGTTGGATGTCTTCATCTTGGTAAGTTTGTCTGGTTCAGTTCTGTGTCGGGTATTCTTGGACAAGGCATTAATCTACATCGTAAAAACTATCGATGCCCAGGTTGAAGAGAATTTTAATATTCGAGGGCCCCGTTTTATAAAGACCTGCAATTGGTACATATTAATCTGAGATCAATCGCAACTCTTATCTCTAAAGTTCACAGTTGCGATTAATTTCAAGTTATGATTGTTTTTAAATAATCGTTACTCTTTACAATTGAAGGCCTAGACCTGTTTATCAATTGTATGTATATATATTTTAACAATGTTTTTCTTGACGACTGAAAAGCTTGCGAGAGCTTTACCCGACAAAGCAACCAATGGATTCTTCAAATAGAGATGACATTATCCAGGTGCCATTTTTCATAGCAAGTAAATGGAATATGGCTCTTAGTCTTAGCCAGGGGATATAGGTAGACAAACATGCATAGATTTAAATGCATTAGTAAAGAGCTCCCTTGTTTTTATTAGTCTGATACCGTAGCTCTAGAATAGCAGAGCATTCAAATGACTTACCCTTTGGGAATAGAAAGAGCCTTCAGCATGATACAAGACCGGAACAGACGACATTTTGGAACTTCAACTCCACCGCCCGATCAGATTCAAGTACAGACCTGGTAATGACTGAATAAAATGTTAAGATAGACACGACTGCATGTACCGCCGGTACATACAAAAATAACGATTACGTAGCTATCCAGGCCCACGTACCTAATACCACGTATCCATGACCTTTGTCTGCCCAGGCACAAAGGTGTTTAGGAAGTAGGCAGTACCGATGCTGTACATTCGTATAAGGGTACGTTTATGCTCAACTTTTTCTGGCCAGAATGAGGCATTTGATACGCGTTTAGTTCAAAACACGGTTGCTTCCTTTCTCATATTTGTAGAATCACCGAAAAACGGCGATTGTAATCGCCGATCGTAAACTCACAAAAAAGGTGCGTTTTGGATCGGCGATTCTGAGGAAGCATAAACGCACAATCATTTTGTAAACGCGTTTAAATTGGGTCAAAGTAGCATGCGCAGTGCAGGTTTGCGAATCCAGCTGCAGAGCCAGAATCATGCCTGGAGGAGCCAGAGAAGTGAGCATAAACAGTACACCGTGGAACTGTGATTACGATGAACGTTTGCGATGAGCGTTTCAAATCGCTCATTCTGCCTTCAAAATTGAGCGTAAACGTACCCTAATACAATGATCAATCAATCGCGGACAGCGAATACCTGTGCCTGTGATTGTTCAGTTGTCTGTACGTGTACGTGCTGCACTGTATTGTTTACAAAGCAAATCGCATCTTGATTCGCGGACGAGATTTGTACAGAGCAAAGGTTTGGCATTGTGTAATATTTGCGAGAGCTTTGTTTGAAAACGAAACTCCTGAATACACCCAGATATACTGTATGTACATTAAGGCATAACCTATGAAGTATGACCAAATCATGGTAACACAAAGGTACGAAGAGAAATGGGGGAGGGGGTCATGGAGAAGCCTATTTCCCAGATCCATAGATCATTCGGAAAAACAAATTTTGTATGAAATCATTTCAAACACTATACATGTTTGGAACAAATCTACGGAATATGTAGTCAATTAGAAATCTCTAACATTTAGAAAATACGAGCCGGAATTCCATGATTTAGATATGAAAAGATAATAGTAGAATCACTGGCGTACCTAAGGGGCTGCAGGGAAAAAAGAAAGAGGGGGAAGGGGAAAGGAAAAAAGGGGGAAAGAGAAAAAAAAAGGGGAAAGAAAAGAAAAGAAAGGAAAGGAAAGGGGGAAAAATGAAAAGGGGAAAGAAGAAAAAATTTAAGAAAGGAAAGAAAGAGAAAAAAGGAAAAAAAGGAAAAGGAAAGAAAAAAGGAAAAAGAAGCTAGAAAAGGAAGACAGAGGGAAAAGAAAAGAGAGAAAAAATTGGGAAATTAAAAAAAAAAAACACTTGACCGTCCGCACCGGGGGGGGGGGGGGGCAGTTGACCCCAGATATTTTGAAAACGTACAGTTTTTTCCTGAAAATGTTTAACAAAGCTCACAAGTAGTGAAGGCCTATACCAAATCCTTCAATTCTATGTTTGAAATACAAAAGTACCCTCATGACCAGTTCGGTCGCTCGAACTCCCTTCACTCCTTTCGCTTTTGAGTTTCTTCGAAAACTTTTTACGCATCTTTCCCCCCTCCCCCACCAGGAAAATATTCCGCATACGGCCCTGAAAAAGACAAATGAAAATAGGAAAATATAAGTGATATAATAAATTCGACACTACTCTTCGCTTGCGCGAGCTGCTTGCTAGCCTATTTTGTATTAATTGTTTTCACTTGCTCGTCCCCCTGAAAAAAAAAAGGATTAGCATTGCCTAGAATACAATTGTGCCTGCCCCGACTGGCCCCGACCTGCAACCATGGCAACACTACACCCTATTTATGTACCAAATGTTACTAAAAGAGACTAATTCATTTTTCGCTCGCTACGCTCGCTCGCGAATAAATGGAATAGACATTGCCTTGAAAATAATTGTGCCCACCCTTGACCTGCAACAATATCATTAAAAATGGAAGTGTTTTTTCGCCCTCTCGCTAAAAAGGAATTAATATCGCGTTAAACGCGATTGCGCCCATCCCGACCTGCACCAATAAAAACAAGTTAATGTATTAATTTCTATTAAGAGAGAATATTTATTTTTTTGCTTGCTCGCTATGCTCGCTCACCAAAATGGAATTGACATTTCTAACAAAATATGTGCGCCCCCTTGCCTACAACAATAATCCCAGTAAATAAGTACCAAACGTTATTTTAAGAGATATTGTTTCCTTGCTCGCCAGAATTGATGAATTGATTGATTTTAGTGAGTGATATATGAGTTGATTTTTGTTTACCCTCTCTTGCCAAGCTGTCTTTACAATTAAAATCGCTAACAAACATTTTCGCCCCAACCTACAACAAATTACCAGTTAATAATTATGTACCAAACGATTTTCAAAGACAATTTTATTTGCTCTCTAGCTATGCTCCCTCGCCAAAATGGAATTAACATCACCTTAAACATAATTGTGTAAGCCCCGACCTGCAACAAAAAACCTGAAAATTATATACCAATCATCATTAAATTTGTTTTGCTCGCTCGCTACACTCGCTCGCCAAAATAGAAGTAACATCGCTTTTACTATAAATCACGCTTGTGCCCGACCCCGACCAAGTTTATGTACCATGTTCTCACTAAAAGAGAAGTGATTTTAGAGGAGTTTTTTTTTTTCGCTCGCTCGCCGAAGTGGAATTATGCTTACATTACTAACAAATGTGCCCGCCACTGACTGCTACAATATCATTAAAAGGATAAATGTTTGGGGGGGGGGGGGGGTTGCCTGCCCGCCAAAATGGGATTGACAACACGATTGTACCCACTCCCGACCTGCAACAATGAAATAAAGAATATGTACCACCAAGTTTAATTGGCAATTATTAAAAAAAGGAGCGATTTTTTTTCTTGCCCGCTACGCTCGCTCGCCAAAATGAAATTAACACCGCCCCAACCTGCAACAACCAGTTTAATAATAATTATGTACCAAACGTTATTCAAAGAAGTTTTGGTGGGCTCTCTCGCCAAAACGGAATTAACATCACCTTATACATGATTGTGTAAGCCCTGACCTGAAACAAACAAAACAAAATTGAAATTTATGAACCAATTATCATTACAAAAATTGTGCTCGCCAAAATAGAAATAACTTTTAATAATCACGTCCCTGACATGGAACAATGAAACCAAGTTCATGTACCATGTTCGCTCGCTCACTACGCTCACTAGCTCGTGGAATTATGTGCCCACCACTGACCTGCTGCAATATCATTAAAAAGAGAAATGTAGGGGGGTTGCCTGCCCGCCAAAATGAGATTGACATTGCCTGAAACACGGTTGTGCCCGCCCCCGACCTAGAACAATGAAACAAATTTGATAGCAATTCATTAAGAGAAATTGTATTTTCGCTCGCTAGCTAAAATGGGTATAACATCACCCTAAACACAATATTGTTCCCGCACCCGGCAGAGGACAATTGAACCAAGTTTAAGTGGCAATTATTAATAAAGAAGGGTTTTTTCTTGCTCGCTACGCTCGCTTGCAAAAATGAAATTAACGTCACTAACAAATGAATGTGCCCACCCCCGACTTGCAACAATACCGGTTTATATACCAAACGTTACTTAAAGATATTTTTTGCCCGCTCGCTCACCAGAAGTGAAAATTATCATCGCCTTTTTTGTCTTCTTGATCGCTTGCCCCTCCTGACGGAGTACCCCAGGTACGCCACTGAGTAGAATACAACATGATAAGTGAGTGGCAATGGAATAACTTGATTAAGTTGGTTAATGACTCCAATACTTCCTGACACAATTTTGCAAACGTTATCAAGATGTGGATTCCATGATAGTTTATTGTATGTCGAACTTCTTTAATTGCAGTATTATCTAATAATATTTGATGAAGCAGAAGTGGCAATGACTGACTAAAACGCTTGCATTTTTGTTGTTGCAAATTCAAAGAAATTTGTTCACAAGCCTAAAAGGATCGTGATGTGTTTATAAAAGATTGGGTTCAAAGGAAAAAACGAAAATAAAACATATCAGAGGAACTTTTGATTTTACTTTTCATGTCATTTTAATAAATTATAGATAACGAAAACCAAGGAGGCTGCCTGCCTTGTGGAATTCCACAGGTTACAGGTTTAGTGGACGTTTCTGCTTTGTTTACAATTATGGTATGCATAGGCGCCGGAAGTGGGGGGGGGGGGGGGCAGGGGGGCAGTTGCCCCCCAGTCAAAAAAGTGGGGGGGGGCAAAACGCATTTTTGCCCCCCCAAAAAACGCCCCCCGGCCCCCCTCCAAAAAAAAAAAAAAAACAGTAAAGGAGTAAACATGGTTTGTATTTTTAATCCAAAAGAACGTAACAATAATAAAAACCTGAATTAAATCACATATACAATTCCATTCAAAGAAAAAGGAAAGTTCACAGGAATTAAATTTCATAAACATTGCGCATGCCACCTATACGGTATTTATCAACGGAGGTCTCTATAATAGCGATACGCGCATATCGTGGACATATTGTGCGAGAATGGGAAAGCGTGTCCGTTTTTTGGTTATAGGGGTGAGAAGACATGAGCCCCTGAACGCTGGCGTACTGATGGGGGGGGGGGGGGGGGTGATGTATTTCTTAATTGAAACAAATGATTTACAAATGTTGATGTTGTGACATGATTTTCCGGCATTTTTCTCCATCTTTTTTGTAAGTCATACCTTTTTATGCGTTTGTTGGAAAATAATCCCAAATTACAGTCAGGCGAAATACGCTTATTTAGAAGCCTTTATGTCATGGTCTGCAAAGTGGCTGGGCCCCTAAGGCGGGCCCCTTGATGCTCATCTGACCGTTATTAAATGCCTCAAACCCCTGAGCTTCCGGGGCTTTGCCCCCTGGACCCCACCAAGGGCCCTAAAGCGGCCCACTGGATGCTCATCTGACCTTAATTAAATACCTAAAACCTCTGAGCTTCCGGGGGTTCAGCCCCTTGAACCCCTTGCCTAGGCTCATGCCCTGGACCCCACGCCAATCTACCTGATCGATAATACTCCACTTTGAAAAACGTTCCGCGGGACCTGCATGTAACGTGTAAGACTGGTGGTGATGCAGATTTTTCGTCTCCCCCCCCCCCTTCCAAACTTTTTTTCTCATTACGTCACTGCCCCTGGAATGTGAGCCCCCTGGCATGTTTGCCCCCCCCCCCCCCCCCCCCAATCCCAAACTGCTTCCGGCGCGCCTGATGGTATGGCGGGGGTATTTCCCGGTCAAAACGCCAACACGACTAGCTCCAAATCGGCTCTTAACGGTAATTTTTCTGTTTTAACATTCATGATATTGGTCTTTTGTGGGTCTGGTGTCGATCTCATTGGTGTGAATACTTAGTGTGACCGGGGTTCTATTTACCCTGTCACGACGCTTACCCAACCTTTAAACAAACCATTCAGGTAAATCAGGGAGGTGAAAGAAAAGGAGGCGAAACTCTTGTAATTTATTCAAACGCATTCTTGAGTTCTAAAGCGTAACAATGGGATGTGTAACATTCCACTTGTCTTTGAAGTTCCATGCTCCAAACCGCGCTTCCACTGCGGGGACTTTCGGCAGCCAGGCACCAGTTTAACATTTTTTATTACAAAATATTAAATTACCGGCAAAATGTCAGTGTAAATCAAAAACTTTGTATGGGGATTTTATTGGGAATAGTGCATCAAACAAATTTTCAAATTTATAACTCCGTCCTTCCTTTAACTTGTGTGCCAGAGTTGATAAAAGAAAAATTACATCCTGTCAAAAACACAATATTTTAGGATGATGCGCTAATTTGTGCATGCTTTCATGTCTCGTTATTTTATCCATGATTTACAATCTTCAATAACATTAAGTTTGCTAATGCGTGTTTTCGCGTGTTTTTTGTATTTTTCAAGTTTAAAAAAGGATGTAATTACACAATTTTGTGTTTGCTTGTTCTACTCTTTACACATTTAACAATGGATGAGAAATCATTGGAAGGGACAGCGAACAGTTGCTGTGATACCATTTTCTGATGTAGGAATTCTAAATCCTGAAATTTCATGCGCTCTTTTATCTCACCACCTGGCGACCTCTATTTTAGTCGATACTGAACTGACGAATTTGCACAGCGCCATCCCGAGGGCAACTTGCGAACAGTGCATAACCCAAACAGTGCGCAACCTTACGGTACAATAGGGACTTTTAGATTTGCACGTTTACAGCTTTGACTGCAACGTGTGACGTCATTTTAAGGCACTGCGCATGCGTCACGTCGTCTCAGTCGGCGATCGAGAATGCGTCAACCTTGATTTTCCTAAATCTAGTACGGTACTATAGTATATGCCGCGTGCGCATAAAATAAACAGTTCCTCAGGTAGACAAAGGAACATCCCTTCCCTGCTATTATGTAAAAATGTGTAGAACAAGTGTCACCTGCGTATTCACCTGTTCTACACATTTTTACATAATAGCAGTGAAGGGATGTTCTACCACAGCAATAGGCCATTTTCGTAATGTAACCAAATTTAATGCATAGGTCTTTGTGAAGTGCCTCAATACAAACTATTTCATTCACCTGATAAGAATAATAGTATTTCAATAGACAGAATCCTAACTGCATACATTAGTTGTTGCCACGTTGGACAAACATTATGGCTTGACCTAGCTAGCAACACTTAATATATGCAGTTCCATTCTGACTATTGAAATACTATTATTCTTATCAGGTGAATGAAATAGTTTGTATTGAGGCACTTCACAAAGACCAATGCATTAAATTTGGTTACATTAAGAAAATGGCCTATTGTTGAAGGTAGAATGAGGAACTGTATATTTTGTCCTCTTTCTTTGTCTGTCATGTAATTCATAGTGTTACTTCCTGCATGCATGTATATCGTCGAGTGCAATCTAAAAGATTTCTAATTGTAGTCAACATGGGCAGTTGAGTACGTTGACACGCATGATCAGTCGGCGTACGTCGTGTTCTCGTCTACTCAATCTAAAAGTCCCTAATGTAGTGAATAGAGTTCAGTGGATCCAGTGAGGTGATATAGAAGGAGTGGAAACTCTTGTAATTTGTTCAAACGCATGCGTTAGTTCTAAAGCGTAACAGTGGGATGCGTAACATTCCACTTGGCTTTGAAGTTCCATGCTCCGAGCCGCTGCGGCTCTAACACTACGGGGAATTTCGTAGGCCAGGCACCAGTTTCACATTTATTAAATTACCGGTAATATTCCAACGTAATTTACAAAGTTTATTAGGGGATTGTATTGGGAATAGTGCATCAAACTTCCTATAATTTGTGTGCCAGAGTTGGTAACAAAAAAATAGATCCTGACAAAAGCTCAATATTATAAGATAATCCCATAGTTTTTGCATGTTTTAAGAGATTACAAAAGTTTGTGTTCGCTTATTCAACTCATTACACATTCGACAGATGATATGAAATAATTGAAAAGGACAGCGAACATTTGCTGAGATATCATTTTCTGATGTAGGAATTCTAAATCCTGATATTTCATGCGCTCTTTTTATCTCACCACCTGGTCAACAGTTGCAGATTAGCGCATACCTTTTTTGGCGGCTTGGAGCATGGGGTCAAAGAAGAGTGGCTTGATTCCACTCCTTCTCTATCACCTCCCTGCGAGAACCAACAACGCAGCGAGTTAAGGGACCTTACTGCGACAGCTTACCTGAGATGGCGATATAGGTGGTATAGTCTGGCTTTACAGGGTACGAATAACCTCGGAAAAACTAGTGCACAGCTGCTAGAAGATATAATATCAACCTCAAAGAACTTTGCCCAGCATTCTACAGGCTAACGTAAAAGGAGCCTGAATGAATAAAGAATATTGTAAAACTGTTCACCCAGAAAACAAGTCGGAGTTGTGTTCCGTGCTGGACCTATTTTATGGAGCGCTTAGTCTACTCAAAATTGTAATATTATAGTGGCTAGTGCCAGAAGGAACTATTAAAGGTAATACAAAATGTTGGTATGGGGTCATGAATTTGGTTCAAATGAACATATTGGAAGCATATGCGATCTTACTATATTCATTGATCGTTGTCGCGGTTGAAATCGAGGCTAAAGTTTTGGAATTGTAAATAATAAACTCTTTACGTTGTATAGCTCCCTCTCAAGGTCAAGATATTAATTAAGCTATAAAACAATGTTTCTTGACTTAAATCGACTGATTAGCTATTTGGAATTGATATATCACAACTACATATTCTGGGAATGTCATGGTTGCAGCTACCATTATATTTTAAATTTATCAAAATTTACCGGGAGCACCGGTAAATTGTTATATTAAATTTTTCCCGAAAACAGAAGTGTTTTAGGGGCTAAATTTTTTAGTGCTTATAATAAATCCACAGGGGCATCCAAATATATCAAACTTGTAAAGAATCACTATCCACCCAATTTTCAAAATTGCCCAAACCTTTGTATTACATTTGTTGTTTGTATGACTGGTACCCTGCAAATAATATACCTCTTTGGGTGCTTGACCAAATGTTACGTAACATTTCGTAGGTTCAGCTGGCTGCAACCAGCTCTTTGACCTAGGATCATTTCATGGAAATGTATCATCATCAAATTTCAACAATACAATGACAGTCAGATAAACGCGCAGGAGAATGAGGCGGGGAAGGGGTGAGTGGTTTCCTTCTTGTAAGGCAGAATAAGGGAGAAAGAGAGATATATATCTATATATTTATATACAGAGATAGGGAGAGAGAGAGAGAGAGAGAGAGAGAGAAAAAAAGAGAAAGGGAAAAAGAGGGGAGGAGAGAAATACTGCACAATAAAGGAGGTTCATAGAATTATTCAAAGGATATGGAATTGAACATTAATTTTTAACAAGGCGAGGCACAGCAGGTATAATTGATGCATTCATTTGAAATAATTGTCATGAGAGAAGGTATGCTTGAAAGGCATGGGAAGGTATGAATAATTAAGCATAGTGACAAAAATAGAATCAATTACAAAGAAGGATATTTTCATACATCAAATTGCAATAGATATGTTGACGATGGCTACTAACTGTTCTGCCAGTCTGACTGAAACTATGCAAACGCAATATCAGTTTGATAATTATAAACTATTCATCACTACATTGATTTCAAATCGATAAATGTTCTCCTTTTTTGTTCTTCTTGTTCTTGTATTTTTTTGTTATTGCATACTTCTTTTATGTTCCTGGAAATGAAATAAAATGAAATGAAATAAATGAAAATAAATGCCCGCACCATGAAAGAAAAGGGCCAAGAAATTTGATTAGAAGAGAATATATAATTGAGAGGAAACAAGTGCTTTTGAAATTTGTAATCAGATAGCTTCGGGGTCAGTACTGGATTGACTGACAAACTTTAGCCTTGGCTAATAACTTGATTGGCGGTTCATTTATCGTTAGACTGCCAAGCGGATCGCTTTCTCGATTTACGGGTCTGATTGAAAATCGAATCTTTGTGGTTAGTCATCGTCGGATCATTTCGTATTGGAATATATACACACGCTTGAAGATAGTGAAATCTACTCCGAAATGAGCAATTCAGCCACTACCTTTTGAGTGGATTCCACTGTCATATTGACTTCCCGAAAACCACATTTCTGGGGAGTCCATCTATTCGGTTAAGAGTGGACCTCCACGCCAAGATATAAGGAACTAGTGAAAACAGCTCTCGATCAGGAAAGTAGTTCAACCACTTCTTCGGTCTGGATTGCACTATAATTTTGGATTCGATTTAACTCAACGATTGAAGTTGTCATAATCATTACTTCCCCGTAGTAAATTTAGGGGAATCATATAAATGGGTCTATCAAAACGATGAGAAGATGGAGAGTGAAACCCACTATTCTTTTCCCCTAATATTACTCCCCCCAAAGTGGATAATGCAGGAGTAATAAATTACATTTTAGTGAAATCCAATCTAATGTAGTGGTTGGAGAACTCTTCTGAGAGTGGAATTCACTATCTAATGTAGTGGTTGGAGAACTCTCCTTAAAGTTGAATTCACATTTTGTTAAATCCCAACGTTGATTTCCACCAAGAGATAGACGACAGTGATGGAGAACGAACATCGCACTACCACCGACCCAAGGGGGTTTGTTACCGTCGAGCTGGGCACGGTGGAACGCGGAGACATGCAGCATGATGGAGCTAAGAGGTTGGACCGGAGCTTTTCAGGAGTTCAGCTTGTCTCGTCTTGGTGGCTGGCACTGTCTCACGATGCCCCGGAAGGGATAGGCATCGCAGGAGTCAAGTACGTCCTTATGTCTAGGGAGAGCAGATTGAGGAGGTGAGACAGTAACTAAAGGACTATTCAAACTTAACTCTTATCATGCCACAGGGCTAATTTCCATTGTGCCAAGCCCCAAATTCCCCCGTGCCAGGTTTATTTTGAGATAATCTGATTAACGCGTCGGTTCTATGAATAGCGCATGCGAAACACACATCACACTACAATGAGCATGAACAATAACTGCTATTACGAATACGTGTAAGAATGCATGAAGCACCGAAGTAATGGCTCTCTCGCATGTACAAAGCACTATATAACGGTAGCGTGCATGCATCCTAATTGCAGGCTATGAGTTAATAGGCAGGTACTCTAAACAGAAACAGAACAAACTAGAAATGCAATCGTGTCACAACGATGTGCGTGCAATGACGCCATGTTTCTACGTGTCAAACGAAGGAGCTACTCTCGGAATATCCAGAGCAATATGTAAGAAGTCTGTAGCTTCTGTGATAGTGGAGATAGGTAGGGCGAAAGAAAGGTCACCAAAACGGCCAGAAACGAAAAAAATGGTGCCTTGACGGTCACGCATGAGGGTTTCCGGAGAACGAAGAATTTAGTGACCTTGAAGGAATGCTAGAGACTACGCCTACGAATTTTGAAGGGAATTGGAGTAGAGGAAGGGATCTAGAAAGGGCTCGCAAGCACTGCGTGCAAAACCAAAATGATTTGTTGCATGATGAACATGTTGCGACGCGTGCTTTGGCACGAACGGCCGCCCATACTAACACAACCGAATAACAGTCTTAAAAATGACGTCATAGCCGATACGTGTTATAATTGGGCGGAAACTCGGCGGAATTCGTATATTGACCCTTGTTCAAATGTGATTTACTTACAATTTTCTGTGTAAACATATACCATACTTGGTATCATTCGAAAGGGCACTTCATTGCGGTCAGTTTGACACCATTGTCATCTGCACGCAATGTACTGCACGCATTAAAGGCGCTATTACGTAATGCATAGCAAATTCATCATTTTTGGCGATAACTTTGCGCTGACATATTTGGATTTTATCAAACTTGGCAGACAGTTGTCACGTATATGGATACATGTGTCTGCCAAGTTTCAACGACGTAGGTATAAAGATCGCCATTTTAGAGCAAGTTGAAGTTATTTCGGAATTTTCTTGAAAATGGCGAATTTGGAGGGCAATTTTCGCAAAGTTGGTCAGTGATAGGGTATATAATTTTGTATATGGCTGGAAAGGGCATATCTTCAAGTATCTAAATCCAAAAAAGGGTACGGGTTTGCTAAGCCATTATGGAGATACGGCCACAGAGAGAAAGCCAATTCCCAGAACTTTAGAGGGCGCTATTTATGTTGTGCAAGCCCATTGGAGCGTGAAATTTAGCATGGCTATGTGCAATTATGAGATAAAGATACTGTGAGATTTAAATACAAAACGGAATTTATATGAGAAAGTTATGGCAGTTTTAGATTATTTAGGGGTCCATTTTTCAAGAACTTGAGAGATTTTTGACGGAGTCGGTTTTAGATTTGAATTTCGAGTATGAAGATGGCATTTTGAAGGTCAAGTCAAGTGTCGCAGATGAAAGAACATCTCTCAGACTATCTAGAGGAATTTGTTAGAAGTTTGTAGGATGAAGGATAGTGGAGACAGGAAGAAAGAAAGAAAGGCCTTAAAATGGACCAGCAACGGACAAAATGGCGCCTGGACGGTTATGCATGAGTGATTTCGAGAATCGAAGAATGTAGTGACCTTGATGAGATGTTAGAGACTATGCCTATGAAATTTGAAAGGAAAAGGACATGAGGAAAGCACCTAACTAGGAATAACAAGCACTACGTGCAAAACGAATGGGATTCCGGACGACAAGAAGAAGAGGAGGAAGTAAGAATACTAGAAATGCAATCGTGTCACAACGATGTGCGTGCAATGACGCCGTGTTTCTACGTGTCGAACGAAAGAGCTTCTCTCGGACTATCCAGAGCAATTTGTACTAAGTCTTTAGCTTCTGTAATATTGGAGACAAGTAGGGCGAAAGAAAGGCCTCAATAGTGACCTTGATGGGATGGTAGTGACTATGCCTACGATGTTTGAAAGAAATTGGGATAGGGGAAAGAACCTAGAAAGGGCTCGCAAGCACTGCGTGCAAAAAACAAATGGGATTAGTTGCATGTTCGTCATTGCAATCAAGATCGTTCTAGGGGTCAAAAGCGTGAACCCGATTTGCCCCATAGACAATGCGTGTAATGCATGGGCGGAAAACGTACAGGATCTGTATTATGACCGGAGTTAAATTGTTTTTTCTCTCTCTATTTATGTCTCTTTATGGGCCGTATATGGTATCATTGGAAAGAAAATTTCATGGTTGTTATTGTAAACTACTCTCTTTATTTCTATGATAATCCAATCGAAACATGTGATGTAAAATAGATTTAAAGGACAAAATGGCGTCTTAAATGGCCCCCTTGACTAATTCCAAAAATCCGGTCACGAGGTGCCCTGCGTATTGCATCTCGGAATGTCATTGCAAATTTTCAAGGAAAAAAAAGGATGTTTAGGGGGCGAAAAGTAGTCTGAAAAAAATGACGTCATGGCCGATAAGTGTTATAATCGGGCGGAATTCGTATAGTGACCCTTGTTCAAATGCGATTTACTCACAATTTTCTGTGTAAACATATACCATACTTGGTATCATTCGAAAGGGCACTTCATTGCGGTCAGTTTGACACTATTGTCATCTGCACGCAATGTACTGCACGCATTAAAGGCGCTATTACGTAATGCATAGCAAATTCATCATTTTTGGCGATAACTTTGCGCTGACGTTATTAAAATTTACCAAACTTGGCAGACAGTTGACACGTATATGGATACATGTGTCTGCTAAGTTTCATCGAGTTAGGTTTAAAGATCGCCATTTTAGAGCAAGTTGAAGTTATTTCGGAATTTTCGTGAAAATGGCGAATTTGGAGGGCAATTTTCTCAAATTTGGTCAGTGATAGGGTATATAATTTTGTATATGGCTGGAAAGGGCATATCCTCAAGTATCTAAATCCAAAAAAGGGTACGGGTTTGCCAAGCCATTATGGAGATACGGCCACAGAGAGAAAGCCAATTCCCAGAACTTTAGAGGGCGCTATTTATGTTGTGCAAAGCCATTGGAGCGTGAAATTTGGCATGGCTATGTGCAATTATGAGATGAAGATACTGTGAGATTTAAATACAAAACGGAATTTATATGAGAAAGTTATGGCAGTTTTAGATTATTTAGGGGTCCATTTTTCAAGAACTTGAGAGATTTTTGACGGAGTCGGTTTTAGATTTGAATTTCGAGTATGAAGATGGCATTTTGAAGGTCAAGTCATGTGTCGCAGATGAAAGAACATCTCTCAGACTATCTAGAGGAATTTGTTAGAAGTTTGTAGGATGAAGGATAGTGGAGATAGGAAGGAAGATATAAAGGCCTTAAAATGGACCAGAAACGGACAAAATGGCGCCTGGACGGTCATGCATGAGTGATTTCCAAAATCGAAGAATGTAGTGACCTTGATGAGATGTTAGAGACTATGCCTATGAAATTTGAAAGGAAAAGGACATGAGGAAAGCACCTAACTAGGAGTCACAAACACTACGTGCAAAACGAATGCGATTTCCTGACGATAAGGAGGAAAAGGAGGAAAAGGAGAATATTAATGGGGCAGAATGTGAACGAAAACAAGGCAATGACGAAGGTCGTCATTGCAATTAATAAGAAGAATGTGAACGAAAACAAGGCAATGACGAAGGTTCGTCATTGCAACTAGAAATGCAATCGTGTCACAACGATGTGCGTGCAATGACGCCGTGTTTCTACGTGTCGAACGAAAGAGCTTCTCTCGGACTATCCAGAGCAATTTGTACGAAGTCTTTAGCTTCTGTAATATTGGAGACAGGTAGGGCGAAAAAAAAGGCCTCTATAGTGACCTTGATGGGATGGTAGTGACTATGCCTACGATGTTTGAAAGAAATTGGGATAGGGGAAAAAACCTAGAAAGGGCTCGCAAGCACTGCGTGCAAAAACAAATGGGATTAGTTGCACGTTCGTCATTGCAATCAAGATCGTTCTAGGGGTCAAAAGCGTGAACCCGATTTGCCCCCTAGACAATGCGTGTAATGCATGGGCGGAAAACGTACAGGATCTGTATTATGACCGGAGTTAAATTGTTTTTTCTCTCTCACTTTATGTCTCTTTAGGAGCCGTATATGGAATCATTAGAAAGAGAATTTCATGGTTGTTATTTTAAACTACTCTCTTTTTTTCTATGATAATCCTATCGAAACATGTGATGTAAAATAGATTTAAAGGACAAAATGGCGTCTTAAATGGCCCCCTTGACTAATTTCAAAAATCCGGCCACGAGGTGCCCTGCGTATTGCATCTCGGAATGTCATTGCAAATTTTCAAGGAAAAAAAAGGATGTTTAGGGGGCGAAAAGTAGTCTGAAAAAATGACGTCATGGCCGATAAGTATTACAATCGGGCGGAATTCGTATAGTGACCCTTGTTCAAATGCGATTTACTCACAATTTTCTGTGTAAACATATACCATACTTGGTATCATTCGAAAGGGCACTTCATTGCGGTCAGTTTGACACCATTGTCATCTGCACGCAATGTACTGCACGCATTAAAGGCGCTATTACGTAATGCATAGCAAATTCATCATTTTTGGCGATAACTTTGCGCTGACGTTATTAAAATTTACCAAACTTGGCAGACAGTTGTCACGTATATGGATACATGTGTCTGCCAAGTTTCAACGACGTACGTATAAAGATCGCCATTTTAGAGCAAGTTTAAGTTATTTTGGAATTTTCTTGAAAATGGCGAATTTGGAGGGCACTTTTCTCAAAGTCATTCAGTGTTAGGGTATATAATTTTGTATATGGCTGGAAAGGACATATCTTCAAGTATCTAAATCCAAAAAAGGGTACGGAATTGCCAAGCCATTATGGAGATACGGCCACAGAAAGACAGCCAATTCCCAGAACTTTAGAGGGCGCTATTTATGTTTTGCAAAGCCATTGGAGCGTGAAATTTTGCATGGCTATGTGTAATTATGAGATAAAGATACTGTGAGATTTAAATACAAAACGAAATTTATATAAGAAAGTTATGGCAGTTTTAGATTATTTAGGGGTCAATTTTTCAAGAACTTGATAAATTTTTGACGAAGTCGGTTTCAGATTTGAATTTTGAGTACGAAGATGGCATTTTGAAGGTCAGATTAAACGTCGCAGATTAAAGAACATCTCTTAGACTATCTAGAGGAATTTGTTAGAAGTTTGTAGGATCTAGGATACTGGAGATAGGAAAGAAGAAAGAAAGGCCTTAAAATGGACCAGAAACGGACAAAATGGCGTCTGGACGGTTATGCATGAGTGATTTCGAAAATCGAAAAAGTAGGTGACCTTGATGGGATGCTAGAGACTATGCCTATGAAATTTGAAATGAAAAGGACATGAGGAAAGCACCTTACTAGGAATAACAAACACTACGTGCAAAACGAATGGGATTTCCGGACGATAAGGATAAGGATAAGGAAAAGGATAAGTATATTAATGGGGCAGAATGTGAACGAAAACAAGGCAATGACGAAGGTTCGTCATTGCAATTAGAGAAGCAGACTGTTGAAGGTTTGAACGAAATCGGACCAAAAAAAAGAAGAAAGTAATGAATGTTTGTAAATTGTAATCACTATACCAATGGCACTTCAAATTGGCTGAATTGGTAATGTTACTATGACGTAGTGCCGAGCAAATGTTCCACTTGTTTCAACACACAAAATAATTAAATGTCATATTTTTTCAAACAGTAATACTCAGGAGGGTCTTTTCTTTTTTCAGGACCTACAAGTATATACTACCCATGGCTATGTCTTGTGTAGTGCCCCGAGAGAGATGACACTTAGAAAAAAAACATTAATTACTGGTTTTTGTACACGACAAAATGGATAGTGACCAAATTACTAATTTGACGTAGCACTATTATACTGATCTCATTTTTCAAACATTCAAAACTCGTTCATAAATGGTCCGATTAATTTCAATTTTCGCCATTCTTTTATTACAATGGTTGGATTGCCCTTTAAAGGTACTATGTCCCATAATTGAATACTAGGACACCGCTAACGTTCCAATTTCACAGACATACATGTACTATACATGATGACATATTCATTATCAAAGGTCGTCTTTATTGTCCATGCAGAACACTGGATATTTCCCCACTTTTTTACCACAATCTTTACGACATTTTAACACACAAGGTCCCATCATAAATCTTTCATAGAAAAAGCTTGAATCGACGTCCCAATCATAAATTACATATGAATGTTAATCAAATAGAAATCAATATTGTGTAACGGAAAGTAGGAGACCAGGGAGGTGTTTCACAAAGATCCTAAGTAGAACTTAACACTAAGTTGGACTTAAAAATTATGGACAGCCATTGGAGCCTTAAAATGAAATATATTTAAAAGCAGAAATTCAAGGATTTTAGCCTTTTTTTATAAATTCCACATCAAGAACATGAAACCTCCTTGATAATAGAAAATATGAATGATGTGAATCAACATTTTATGCCTTTTAAAAAAACTTTTACAAAACATTTTCAAAGACGCTAACGGCTTTCCATATTTTTTAAGTCCAACTTAGAGATAAGTTCAACTTAGGATCTTTGTGAAACACCTCCCTGAAGCAATAGGGACTTTTAGATATGCGTGGACTGATACGTGAGACGTCCATTCAAGGCAGTACATTAAAAGGACGTCGATCGTAGCATAGACCTATTGTCTTCGTGCGAATCTAAAAGTCCCTATTGATACGGGAGCAATGTAGAGTATTGGTGAAGGTTCTTGATTCTCATACGAGAGGTTTACCGGTGTCGATCATTGCCCAGTGCTTACAATCTTGCTCAAGGTGTTTTGCCCATATTTGCCCCACTCTACCCAGGTACAAATTTGGTACCTATATGCTTATGGGGTAATAATAATTGCAGGTCACGCGGGATGAGCAGCATCAATACCGATGCGGTTACCCTGGGTAAATAAAACTAATTAAGAGGTAAATAGATACAAATTGTAAGACTATCTTAAGATACTTCTATATGTTACCTGAAATTAATCATAAGTTACGACTCATTGTAAAGTTACAATTAATTAAAGAAAGTACAATCAATTTGAGGAAAAAAATATTCATGTTATCGGGCCAAATATTGAAAATCATTCGTAACACAAGTACTGTAAGTGTATTGGGAATTTACGCACCTGTCTTGTCAGAAAATCATATGTTAATTGACGGTGTAAAGAATTACAAACCAAGGAAATCTCTCTTTTTCCTTCCTTCTTTCTTTCTTTCTCTCATTTTCTCTTGCTCCCCCTCTCTTTTCCTTTAAAAAAAATAATGTTTCTTTCTTTTTCTCTTTATCTGTCTATCTCTTTCTCCCTCTCTGTCTGTTTCTCTCTCCCTTTCTCTTGTTATTATATATATCTATCTGTCTATCTATCTCTCAATCATTCAACATTTCTTTTATTTTTAGACTAGGATGGTTAATCATCCTCATGGTTGCTATGACAATAGTCTCTTATGAGATCGTAGAAAGGGGTATTTATTTCTCAACTTGCCCTCTCTCGGTGAACATCGCTGTAAATCAGAGAGAAAAGGAGCTCACATTTCCGAAGGTCGTCGTTTGCAACTATAATTTATATGAGTAAGTTGATATATATATTTTTTAATAAATAGATTATTGTCCATAAAATTTGAAATAATTTGGTCTTACCTCTTTTCAAGAAATTACGGTAACAAAATGGCTTATTCTTGACAAATAGATGAAGTTGTTATTTTTTCAGAACTCTATTATTCAATGTGAAGCGTCAAAGAAATTGATCAATTCTCAGTTCTAAGAAAATGCAAACTTATTTTATTGAGAATATACCATAAGGTTACATTTATTTCATGAAAAAAGGCAAGACAAATATAATTTCAAGTTTATGGACAACAGTGTATTTAAAAACGGTATGAACACTACTTCTATTTTTACCACTGAACTACTGCTACTACTACAACGACTACAACGACTACTATTACTACAACTGCTGCTGCTGCTTCTAATACCTCTACTACTACTACTACTACTACTTCTACTACTACTACTACTACTACTACTACTACTACTACTACTAGTACTACTACTACTACAACTACTACTATTACTACTACTACTATTACTACTACTACTACTACTTCTACTACTACTACTACTACTACTACTACAACTACTACTACTACTACTACTACTACAACTACTACTACTACTACTACTTCTACTACTACTACTACTACAACTACTACTACTACAACTACTACTACTACTACTACTACTACTACTACTACTACTACTACTATGTAGAGGTGTTTTGGTCGAGTGGATACGTCGCCGGACTGTCGATCACAAGGTCCGCAGTTCGAGTCCCGCCGCCGCACTAATGTCCTTTGGCAAGACATTGATCTACATTTGCCACACTCCACCCAGGTGAAGTAAATGGGAACCTGGTAGGAATTTATTCCTTGGAATGCTAGAGCGCCGTATGGCAGCCGTGCTAAAGCCAGGGTAATAATCGGGAGCGCCAGGAGGGTCAAATCTGACTGACATGAGCGCTATACAAGAACCCACTATTATTACTACTACTACTACTACTACTACTACTGCTACTACTACTACTACCTCTACTAATACTACTACTACCTCGACTAGTACTATTGCTACTATTGCTGTTGCTACTATTACTAGTACCTTGACTACTTCTACTACTACTATTGATACTACTACCAATACTATTACTATACTACCATACTAATACTACAATACTACCACTACCTCTACTAGTACTACTAATACTACTTCTATTATTACCACCTCTTCTATTACTATCAATATTACTATTACCACTTCTACTATAAATATTTCATTGTGTCGGGTCAGCTGTATTCTCGATCCTCGTGTACTATATCAATGCAGAAGTTTGAAGTCGGAGAGATGCATAATGTCGTACGGCCGACAATTTTTCCCCCTACGAACTAGTGTGACTTGTTGTTCGCTGTGACGACTTCAAGAGTGACTTCAACTACAAGACTTGTATTTTCTCGAAGTTTCACTTTCCTTTAATATCAGCTAAAGAAATCAGAGGTTTAAAATTTTCGGGGAAACTAAATTAAAACAAGGATTAAGAGTAAAAAAAACGGTACAACGAATCGTCTTCCTTTCTCTCATAATTTAAGTAAACGTCAAAGCTTCCGCGCTTCGCGCGGGATAGGGGAGGGGGGGGGGGGGAACTGATATCAGACAATTAGGGTTAAAAGTCGCGAACGGTACAACGAATCATCTTCTTTCTCTAATGATTTAACCCGTACTGTAACTGGGATATTTTGAGCACCCCGCTACTACTAGCACCAATGCTATACTACTCTACTACATACAACAACAACTATTACTCGTACCACTTTGATGCTACTACTACTACTACTACTACTACTACTACTACTACTTCTACTACTACTAATTTTACTCCTACTACTTCTACTACTAACTTCGATGCTACTACTATTACTAATTCTACTACGCTGCGTGTATTTGTGAAAAGAACATACATAAGGTCCGTTAACCTAACACCACTTTCTTATTTTGAAGGAAATCGAAAGTGCAAACCCTACAAGCGGTAAATAAAGTTGTGGGGAAATTACGAAAACCACTTACAACAATATCATACCTGGGGGTGTTTCACAAGGACTAAGATCGACTTTAAGTTGGACTTAAATATGGCAGGCCATTCATGCCACTGCTTGCTCTCACCATTGTTGGAGACAAAAAGTCTTAAATATAAACTTAGGTTCACAATGTAAGTAACTTTTTTTTTCAATAATTAACTATCAACAAATTTAATATCTGTAGATTTGTGACGTCCCTTGAGAGACCAATGGTGAGAACAACTAGTGGCACGAATGGCCTGCCATAGTTAAGTTCAACTTAAAGTCGATCTTAGTTTTTGTGAAACACTACCCTGGTATAGGATACATGCACTTAAGTAATGTTCATAATATTCATTAATCTATCACTGACCATTTCTTCTTTTAATTTTTGTTTAGGAAATCGAAAATGCAGGCCTTACCAGCAGTCGATAAAGTTTTGAGGAATTATGAGTACCAGCACTACGATCCCAATAGGACCATTGCGTTAACACCGGAGGAGGTGTCAGAAGTTAAAGCTATGGATATGGCCCGATTGTTAGAGCAAGCAGGGCATGAAAAAGAGCACATGTTTCTCAGGTAGGAGAGTTTCACCTGTGTTCATAATGCTCATACGGTAAAAATTGATTGTACATCTAGCGATAGAAATTTGTGGTATTCACATGGTGTTTGGATACACAAAACACACACATACACATACAGGCACACGCACACATGAATATATACATATCTATATACCTTGCGGCGTCATTAGACGGAGATATATGTAGTGAAAAAGTGAGTCATTAAGTAGACATGGCCATAAGCATGATATTTTCGGGTCCTTTTAACGATTGAACAATATAATTTCTGCCCACTACGTACGTTTGCAGGCAGGAGAAACTTGATGGCCTCCCAAGAAACAAAAGGCTTAATAATTAGTCATTAGTTTAATTAGTTATATTGTTTTAGAATTTAGAGTCTGGGTTAGGGTTAGGGTTAATATAGCAGTTGTTATGTTGTCCGCTTGATGTACCATGTAGGGTTATATTTAGATGTCCTGTTAATACAACAAGTTGGTATATATATATATATATATATATATAAGTATAATAATTAAAGGACAAGTCCACTTGAAAAATAACTTACTTTCAATAAAAATCAATAATTATGAATATATGATATTCAGGATGAATAGTATGAATTCTTCAAAGTTCTTAACAAATTTTGTAAAATGTCATGCACGCAATATGATACAAATCATATAACCTGGGCAAAGGCATGGGAAAACAAGTTTAGGGGAATAAAAAGGGAAATTAATGGGATTAAACTATATAAAGCAATTGATAAATAGTGGGGACATGACGTCACAAACTGAAAATCATCTTGGCAATTTGTGTTGTGATTCTCATTGTTCCATAGTTTTTTCAAAAATTCATAACTTTCTTATTAGTTATCCGATTTTGCTCAAACTTGTTTTGATCGGTTAGTCTGATTTTTCTGCTTCTATTGAAAGTAAGTAATTTTTGGAGTGGACTTGGGCTTTAAGACAATTTAAATAAAAATCATTGAGATAATTCTCTTCTCCACTATATAATCAGTGCGTCCCCCAAAAAACTATACACTTTTGAAATGGCTGCCGAAAAAAAAATATATGTTTCTGGGGGAAAAGTTTTATATGTATTGAAAGCTCATAAACTCAACTTTTATATGACCCCCAAAAGTCCGAAAATAATTCATGCTTTGGTGAGCACTGCTAACTTTTATAAAGGGTATGAAAATTAGGTTGCGCAGGAATGAGCCTTCGAATTTGTGAGAGGTAAATCCTTTGGAGCTTACAAAACATTCGTGATTTGCTGAGTGAATTTCATGGTTTATTAAACCAAACTGTTATGCATGAGTGAACAGGAATTGCATTTTTTTATTGTAGGATTGTAACTTTCCCTGGTAGACTCAGTGGTGTGTTCATGGGAGTCAGGATGGGGTGATGGTACATGTTGTAATTTCCATGTTACAAACTGTCATTTTTTACATCTGTGACTTTGAATAAAATCATTCACCCCACATTTCAGTTACCATTTACCTGAAGAATAAGTAGCCGGCATCTTGGACATTCATTTTTTCAACAAACCGTATTTGAATATTCAATTTACATAATCCCTACCTGGGTATTAAGTAAATCAATTAGATGTTCAACTAATCTTACAATAATTGAAATATGGGGTGAAGGTTTTTATTCAAAGTCACAGATGTAAAAAAAAAAAATATCCCCATGTACCAGTGTCGTGGTCTAGTGGATACTTCATCGGACTGTGGATCACATGGTCGCGATACGAATCCCACCGCGGCACCAATGTCCTTTGGCGAAACATGAATCCACATGTGCCACTCTCCACCCAGGTGAAGTAAATGGGTACCCGGTAGGAATGAGTTCTATTTTGGCTGAACCATTAACACTTATCTTCAATCTTTCATTGGAAACAGGAAATTTCTCTGATCAAATTAAAATTGCTAAAGTCACTCCACTGTTTAAGAAAGGTAATAAACATGAAATAGGGAAGTATAGACCCATTTCTGTCTTACCAATTTTGGGTAAAGTATTCGAAAAAATAGTTAATGTTCGATTGACTAGTTTTCTAGAAACGCATGACATTTTATATCATCATCAGTACGGATTTAGAAAAAAGTATAGTACTAAATTATCAGTAATTAATCTTATGAATACGGTTTTGAAAAATATCGACGAAGGATGTGTCACTTGGTGTGTTTCTTGATTTTCAAAAGGCTTTTGACACAATAAACCATAGCATATTATTTAAAAAGCTATCCTATAATGGCATCCGAGGACAAGCACTGAAATGGCTCGAAAGCTATCTTAGTGACAGAATGCAGTTTGTGAAATACAAAGAGTCACCAGAAAAAAGTATATATCAAATGTGGTGTACCACAAGGTTCTGTCTTAGGACCAACTCAGTTTTTAATCTATATAAATGACTTGCCAACTGTGACAAATTATTTCAATTTCAAACTATTTGCTGATGATTCTAATATTTTTCATAATTTTCCCAAAGGTGTAGATTAAATAGATGAGTCTGAAGTAAATGAAAATTTAAAATCAATACAGAATTGGTGCACCGCAAATAAGCTTACTATCAATGCGTCAAAAAACAACGTCATGTTCTTTAGTAGCCGTAGAAGAAAGGCCGTGCTTAGAGGGAGATTAAAAATATCTGAGGTAGAATTAAGAGAAGTGGAGGAAGCAACATTTGTTGGCATTACCACTGACAGACATTTAACATGGAATTCACATATATAATCTGTTAATGACTGTAAACATAACATAATACATTATATTTATAATGCGCTTAATACCAATGTTTCTAAGCGTAAGAAAAAGATGAAAGGAATAGGAAGGAAAATTGAAAGACATACCAAAGAAACATTTTTAAAATATTGAATTACAAGTAAACGGCAAAGAAGAATATGACGGAGAAAGGTCGGTATCCTCTTTGAATTACAGCACTTTGTCCCTAAACATATATTGATACTGTTGTATTAAGCTCTGATACAGCCACATATTACATATGGCATCGAGGTTTGGGGTAGTACTTATAAATCACACTTGAATTGTATATTTTATACTCAAAATATGGTTGTACGTGCTATAACTTCAAGCCAGATAGTTCTCATACTAATGCACTGTTTCATGACCTTAAATCGTTGAATGTTTTTAAATTGCATAAATTATCTATTTGTACTCTTATGTTTGATTTGATAAATGAACGATTACCTCATTCCTTGAATCATTATTGCAGTATGACACAACATGGATATTCCACGTAACAAAAAACGGGTCGACAATTACGTCTTCCTTTATTCAAAACAGACCAAGGAAAGTTTTCTGTTTCGTTTGTTGGGAGTAATTTTGGAATATGCTTCCTACTGATCTAAGAATTTAGAGATCAAGAACCTCTCTTTGTATAAAACTTACAAAATTACTCTTGGGTGAAAACCACGAATTATAACCTTGTAATTATAGCAACCAGTCTCTTTTTTTGTAATTGTAAAATTATAAAGAAATCTTATTTATAGGATTTGGAAACACATCGTGTATTTTCAATAAACTTTATTTTAGGCTTTAGATAACGAGAGTCAGACTCGACTAGCACATGTGCTATTTTTTACTCTATTTTACCATCGATCACAAACTCATTGTAAATAGTCATTTATTGTTTTACCCTTGACACTAAAATTACTTATAACTATTTTTAAATATTTTTATAATGTACATGTTTATCGCTGTAGAACATGTATTTTTATAATTCATGTCATGTTTTTATGTTACATTGACATAGTCATTGTAAATTTATACATATCTTATGTTTCAATGGTGGTGAATAAATTCAAATTCAATTCAAATTCAAATAAATATATCGGCTCAGCTACAGCCAAGGTAATAATATGTTACTTTGTATTGAGCGCAGTAAGGTATATTCATAGTAGCTGCACTTTATAAATGGACCTATGATTATAATTATTATCTACCCCTGACCAGTCTGGGCTAAAACACACAAATCCGTTCGGAGCCAATTCTGCATATTAATTATAAAGCTATGCAAGGGTATCAAGTGATTGAATGAATAAAGTATGACATTGAATAAAAAAAATGTGTTAGAATGGACGGTAAACCCTATGTTTATTACCCCCCCCCCCCCCACCTTAGAGCGAATTTTGCCGGGAAACCGATCAGTCTTGACGACATTGTACCGGTATTTACCAAAGAGGGGCGGTGCTTCGAGATTAACGACGGTCTCAATGGTACGGAGCTCCTTAAATCCAAAGGAATAGGTAAGCGAATTATCAATATCAAATGGCGTAGGTAGGAGACGGCAAGGGAACTTGTTCAGACCCCAAACTCCATTGAATTACGAAAAAACGGTTTAAAAAAAAGAGACAAAGGAAGAGAGGAAATGGGAGATAAAAAAAGAAATTCATAAGATCCCCTTCAAGACATTCCCTCAATACGGCGGCATTAATATGTTGCTTTCGAATTGCGTAGTAATGGCGGTGCCCCGACATTTCACCCTTCTTCGCAAGATTGCACAGTAATAGGTAGAACATCACAATGTGATCGTTTGTACCCTCTGTACATCGGGAAACTGTACTTGTATATTTACTGGATAGTGACATATGAATGTATCTCAAGCAATATTACTGTTTTAGCAGATATTGCTGCCTCTTGGATAATCCACCTGTAAGGTTATACTAATTACAATTTTAAATATTAATAATGATAACAATAATACTAATAAATAAGATTAACAATAATGGCAATTATGATACTAATTATCTTCATCATAATTTTAACATCATCATCATCATCAGTATTCATACTGTTTCCCTTAAGGGACCAGTATTCATTTACTTACCTTACCCAAAAAATGTCAACTAGCCCATTTTGACCTCCTATCAATAATATACTTTTAACAGGTAGATCGTTTGGCATGACTCTGGTTCTGAACACGGAACAAAATGAATATTACTACAACAAATACCTGAACGACGCAGCGGGATTCATTATCCAGCTACTAGATCAAGATGAAGTACCTCAAGTGGTAGAGATGGGGTTTGAAGTTGGACCAGGCACACTTACCTCTGTTGCCATTATGGCTACTCAGGTGATTCCATACCTCGTTTTCTTGTCCACATAACTGAGCCCGTTGCACACGGAGCACCGTTTCGATTGGGTTTCGATTAGGGTTAAGATGGGTATGCGTATTTGTTTGATATGTTGATATATAAATCATGTACATGGCACTATATATGACCCCCAATCCCCACCCCCCCCCAAAAAAAAAAAAATGCCTACTAAAGCTTGCGACAACTACCCCCTAAAGGCAAGGGAACGAATTCGTTGGATGATGTTATTTGTTTTAATTGTTACATGTAGGTCTATTTTTATTTGTTTTTGTCTTTTCTTTTCTTTTTCGGGTGGGGAAGGGTTATATCTCTTACTTTTTAATCCTTTTTTTTTCTGAGCTCAGTGATTAATTCCCCTATTTATTTTTCAACTTTTTAGAAATAATCATGCTGAAAAATCTCAATTTCCTCTACTTTTTGCCTCTTTCACACGTCTCCTCTTTTGAATTCTAAAGCATATCTATGAAAAGCCACCTTACGGCGTCTGTGGAGAAAAGAAAGAGAAATTTTATGAGAAGTATTCACAGCCAAAGTGTGATTTGGAGTGCATGACGGATTTTGTTGTTGGCGAGTGTGGATGCAGAACAGCATATATGCCTGGTGAGTACATTTTGTTTTCACCTTAATGCCCGTTGCACATCATGCGCCATTTGCCGAGCTAAAGTAAGGCTGCGCATTTGACTGCAAGAGGAGTTCATGCGTCCGTGTAGCGTTACGTCGTCCAAAATGAACGCTGCCTGAAAAGTGAATATTGCTCGTTGCACATGACACGTATATACTCAGACTGACCTAGGCCTGTTATTAGGGACTTTTAGAATGAGTGAACGAGAACACGACGAACGCCGACTGATCATGCGTGTCAACGTACTTAACTGCCCATGTTGACTACAATTAGAAATCTTTTAGATTGCACTCGACGATATGCATGCAGGAAGTAACACAATAAACATCACGGACAAAGAAAGAGGACATTCCTCATTCTACCCTCAACAAAAGAACATCCCTTCACTGCTAATATGTAAATATGTGTAGAACAGGTGCATGTGACACCTGTTCTACACATTTCAGCATGTAAAGGCGCTTTATAAATGTCAATATGTATGTATGTATTGCATGTACTAGATTTAGGAAAATCAAGGTTGACGCATTCTCGATCGCCGACTGAGACCACGTGACGCAGGCGCAGTGCCTTAAAATGACGTCACACGTTGCAGTCAAAGCTCTTGACGTGCATTTCTAAAAGTCCCTTTTTGCAAAGAATGACGCAAGGCTGAGTCATTGGGTAACGCAGTATTTCATGCGTCATTGTAGGGTAACATCGCACAAAATGAATGATTCCTAAATGCTGCTCGACGCATATGACACGTACATGCTCAGATTGACCTAGGCCTGTTATTTGCAAAGGATGACGCAATATTGCGTCATAGAGTATCGAAGTTTTCACGCGCCATTTTACTGAAGCAACGTAGAAATAAGTGAATACATTTAAACCAAACGGTGTAAGTATTGCGTTGAATACTGGCAGATCCACTCATTTCTTGTCATGTATCACCTAACGTAGGTAATAACGCAATCGTAATGACGTCTTGTGCATGAACAACTGACATTGCTAGCGTATTGACATATCATATTGCTGGTAGTCAAGCGCACAGCTAGGATCCACCTTTATTTTCATGACAGACACCTAGTGACAGGAACACATACAGGCACACAACATATATGTCCTTTGGCAAGACATTGATCTACATTTGCCACTCTCCACCCAGGTGTTAAAATGGGTACCCGGTAGGATGCGAAAGCTAATGTGGTTTGATTAGCAAGTGGCGCTTGTAAAATGGCGACCGGCTGGAATGCTCCCCAGGGAGTGGAGAATGTGCATACCTTGTGTGCGGGTAAGCCTGAATCCGATGACCGGGGTAATAATATGTTGTAAAGCGCTGTGATACACATGTATGTCTGTAAGAGCGCTATATAAATGCCAATATTATTATTATTATTATTATATATATATATCTAAATACGTATACATCTATATATAGATAGATATTATCGTATACATAATTCATCAATTCGTCTATCGTATTACTTATAGGTAACGCAACAGTTTGTGACCCGATTACCACCGCTACCTGTACGACATATATTATTGGTGAGTAGGCTAGGACTTAACTTAGCAATTTGTGAAATATTTGTATATGCACACACACACACACAACACACACACACACACATATATATATATATATATATATATATAACAAATGTAAGGAAATAACCAATGCAACAATTATTATTTTTCCAATTTTCTTTCTCATTATTTACACTGTTGTCCGTAGAGTTGGAAATATTTTTCTTAACTTCTTTTTCATAAAATTATTTTAACAGTATGATTTATTTTTGATATATAAAGTAATGTCTTGTCAAAACATTACGGATCAATATTCATGAATCTTTAAAGTGTTCCTTAGACTTCTAGGAAGATATCAACTTTCCTAGTCAAGAATGAATCATATATTGTCACGATCACTTTACGAAAAGCGGTATTAAAAAATAAATCAAACTTTATGGGCTGAAGTTTGTATATATACATTTATATGTGTACATATAACATATAGGCCTACATATTCATGTATGTAAACTGGAATACATTTTGAACTTCTCATGATACACTATTTTATATTCACTAGTTTTTGAAAATTTATTTATCAATTGATTATAGAAAAAAATATAACAGGAAACGTGCAATATTTTACTCGAGATTTTATCTGAAACACTCTCTAGGGTTGGGAGTGGAAGAGAAATAAAAAGAAGGAAAACAGCTATTAGAATGAGGCAATAGATAATGACTTCTTTTCGATTCCCGGCGAAACAAATTTCGAATCTTGGAATTTTAAATAATTATGTAAGGCAGGATGAGTAACATAGATAGAGCTACGCATCAACACACCCATATGTAAACAAAAAAAAAAAAAAAAAAAAAAAAAAGCAAAGCATAAACACGTGATTTGAATACAGGTTTACCATTGGCTAGAGTCTTGAACCCGTCTTATAATAACTATTTGTACTTATGCAGGCACGTAGCCAGAGTTCGATGTTTGGGGGGGGGGGGGGGGCACATACATGTAATCGATTGAGGTAAAAAAAAAAGGGGTCTAAAAAAGTTCAACCGATCTTGGAAATTTTAGGGGGCACGTGCCCCGCGTGTCCCCCCCCCCCCCCCCCCCCGTGGCTACGTGCCTGTACTTATGAATGTATTCTACAATGCCCTGTTTATGGTTGACATGAGAGTAAGTGTCATCTTTATTGTTATTGCCATTCATAGAGCATAGACATAGCGAGTATGAGAACAACTGCACGTGCCCGATCGAGTGCGAGAAAAAGACATTTTCTGCTTCACTGTCATCTGCCAAGTACCCTTCGGATTTTCGTGCCCATCTCTATGAAGAATACCTGAATGAAAGCGTGCTCAACTTTCCCTCTCTCAAAAATGTTGATAGTTCCTTCATCAAGTAGGTAGTTTCCTATGGCCGGCAGTGAATGCCATCGACTTCATTATAATTGTATAAGGAGATCTAACGTTTTATCAATCAAAACAAAATACCAATTGATCATTTTCTTTTTAAATACCGATTTCTTCATGGTTCTAATGATGGCATTCCTAGGCGTGATCGTTGGTACATGGAATGAATGCACCACTCACTCAACAAAAGTGTCGTCAAACTTGATTAGTAATCTACTTAATTATCAATTTTCCCTCATATTTTGTTGGTTATCATATCAATTCAAACATTTTTTTATTCACAAATATTATCTTATATTCTGCAAAAGGACATGGTATAGATACGTCATTGAAAAAAAGAAAAGAAATTGTGAGCTGCAAGGTAGGAAAAATTGCCATTTGCGTTTGATCGATCGCATATTCAAAAATTAAATCAACTCTACTTGCTTTTCCCGAACTGTACACGTTTTCTTGTTTGTTTATATTTTTGAAATCTTTGCAGGGACAACTTTGTAGCAGTTGATCTTTTTTTCTCTAGTTTGGGAACTAATGTAATAACTCAGCAGGCATCCTATACACTCGTTTCTTTCATGTGTGAGTATCTAAATATCTCCCGTAATTCTTAATTTAGCTTTTTCATTGAGGGCAATTAAGAAAATTAATGAAGTGATAACATGGTTATCAATTTTTCTGCTTCACCTAAACATTCGCAGACATTCTTGTTTATTTTCTTCTGCATTATGTTGTGATGGGAGAGAATTATTTTATCACTCTAAAATATTTACCATTAATAATCGATGCTTTAAAGGATGGGAATGTGTGAATAAACCTAGCAGAAGGCACGCATTGCTTGTGAGCTATGTAGGTCCCTTCCTCTACAGGAGCACAGTCTCCAGCGTCTCATGAAGATCACCTTTTTCCCGAAATAACTCATGCGTAACCGTCCAGATGCCATTTTGTCCGTTTCGATGACTTTTTAGGCTTTTCTTTCTGCCTTCCTTTCTCCAATTTGCCAAATGCTACAGACTTGGTACAGATTGGTCTAGAGAGATGCTCTTTCATCTGACACGTAGAAACACGGGCGTCAATCCATGCATATCGTTCTAATAGGATTGCAGTTTTAATTATCATTACTATCATGTAATCAATTACTGATATCATTATTTAACACATATTGCTTTTATACCCCTTTTTCTTTCCAGGCGACGCAGGGGGTGCTATGGGCTTATGGCTTGGCGGCAGTCTCCTGACACTTTATGAAATAATCGATCTTTGTGGACACTCATTCTTCTCTACGAGACACCCATAGCTTAACTCATAGACGGGATCATGAACTGGGACTTCTGGCATGATAATAAAACAAACACCAAACACGCGCAGGCCCATACACTAAGAATAAAGGTACAAATTTGCACCCTTAGGGGAGCAGACCCCTGCTACATTAGCGGCACCCTAGAGGGAGCAGATGTGCACCCTTATAAGTGTAGACGTAGTCCAGCCTCTGTACTGTTTCCGTGTAGCGCACCCAATCAGCTGATAAAATAACACACCCTCAACGTTGAAAGTAGACCTAGCCATTCCTCTCAAGTTCGTGTGGACGGAAATTTGGGGATTGCGTGACCGCGCTGTGTGTGGATAGATGCATGTGATATTAGAATAAAAACAAAGAACGGCCTGAATCTGGACTATTAGGGACTTTTAGAATGAGTGAACGAGAACACGACGTACGCCGACTGATCATGCATGTCAACGTACTTAACTGCCCATGTTGGCTACAATTAGAAATCTTTTAGATTGCACTCGACGATATGCATGCAGGAAGTAACACAATAAACATCACGGACAAAGAAAGAGGACATTCCTCATTCTACCCTCAACAAAAGAACATCCCTTCACTGCTAATATGTAAATATGTGTAGAACAGGTGCATGTGACACCTGTTCTACACATTTCAGCATGTAAAGGCGCTTTATAAATGTCAATATGTATGTATGTATTGCATGTACTAGATTTAGGAAAATCAAGGTTGACGCATTCTCGATCGCCGACTGAGACCACGTGACGCAGGCGCAGTGACTTAAAATGACGTCACACGTTGCAGTCAAAGCTCTTGACGTGCATTTCTAAAAGTCCCTTATGTAGACGTCGAGTCGACGTGCGCCCCCCTTTTTTTTTATACCTAGGCAAGCCATCCTTTTAAGTAATCAAAGCGGCTTGACAAGAGGTCACAACTTGGACTTTGCTACGATTTGTAATAATTTCACTTGTATTGTGTCAATTAAGGCTTATCATGCCTCGATAATACGTTGATAAAGAGAGCAATATCCTTCACGTAATTCAATGGAAATTTGTAGATACAATTAGGAAGTTTACTGGTTGAATTCGAAGGTGTGTGTGTGTGTGTGTGTGTGTGTGGGTGCGCGAGCGTGTGTGTGTGTGTTTATTGGGGTTTTACAGACATGTATCAATCAGATATGATTATTTACATGTACGTCTGGGGACCGACCTTTAAACGTCACCATCCGAAAGACGTAACTCTGTTTCGAACCTGTTTCCTCGGCTGAATCAGTTTGTAACTTCCATTATTAGCTGGATTACAGGCGCACGCCACAACGCCTAGGAAAATTTGATTAATTGTATATGTGCATGTTATGCAGTGAAAAAGGTAGTTAATGTTATTTTCTTGTTTAGATATATTTTAGTTAAGTTGGATTATATGATATATTGAATAATTACAATTTACTGTTTTATGTACTTTCACTTTCTTGTTTGATGAAATAAATATGCATGAATATCACCCAGGATATCCATTCTCAATCACATTGATACGCGATATGATTCGTTCCATATTCAGTATATTTAAAGAAAAATAAGTGAGTAAATTTCATATACTTTAATTTTCTTTCTCTCCCGAGATCTTTATTTGAGTGACTAAGTTGTGTTTAATAACGTAATACAAAGTAATTTGATATCGCATAAAAATATATGAACACATTTTCAGACAATGACTTTTAAACATGTAACGAAAATATTCTTATAGGAAATTAAAGTTTTACAATTCAGAATTTATCTAATTGAAAATGTCATGGCATTGTGACAGAACCGTTTGTTTAGAACAATTTAATTTCTACTAACCTCGATTAGACTTAATGGTAATACAAAACTAGGCGTTGTGGCGTGCGCCTGTAATCCAGCTAACAGTGGAAGTTACAAACTGATTCAGCCGAGGACGCAGGTTCGAAACTGAGTCACGTCTTTCGGATGGTGACGTTTAAAGGTCGGTCCCCAGACGTAAATAATCATATCTGATAGATACACGTCTGTAAAAACCCAATACACACACACACTATGGGGTCATGAACTTGGTTCAAATGAACATATTGGATGCATATGCGGTCCTACAATATTCAGTAATCGTTGTCGCGGTTGAAATCGAGTCTAAAGTTATGAAATTGTAAATAATTAACTCTTTATGTTGTATAGCTCCCTCTCAAGGTCAAGATATAAATTAAGCTATAAAACAATGTTTCTTGACTAAAATTTACCGATTAGTTGTTTTCGTTCGGAAATTATATATCACAACTACATATTCTGAGATTTTCATGGTCGCAGCTACCATTGTACGGCCGTAGACGCTATTTGAAATTCATCCAAATTTACCGGGAGCACCGGTAAATTTTTATATTCAATTTTTCTCAAAAGCAAATGTAGTTTAGGGGCTAAATTATCTAGTGCTTATAATACATCCACAGGGGTATCCAATTATATCAAAATTGTAAAGAATCACTATTCACCCAATTTTAATTTTTTTCTCCAAAACTTTGTATTACCTTTAATAATACCCCAAAATGTATTTACATAATTATGTCGAATTACTGCATATTGTTCACCGTTGGGCCGAAATGCAATTCAAATATAATAATGCAAGTCTCATATACGATATCCCGATTGCATAAGAAAAAAGAAGAGTGTTTTGTATACAATGCTTGGCAGCAACGATTAGCACTGCCCCCGATTTGAATTGGAATCTGCTATTAATGTTAAAGTTCAATGCTATACGAGATTTAACTTTAAACTTTTGCATATGTTCATACTTTTGTACTCTGTATGCATTTGAATATTTTGGTATGATTGTATTTATATTATATATTGTGTATAAGTTGTGAATTGTTTATGTATGTATCGCCTGGAAAGAAAGTTTCTTCATTATTTGGAAGAAGACAAAAAAAATATATTTTATTCTATGTTTTTACGTAAAATATAACCTATATGAATGGAAAAATTAAAAATGATTATGTATGTGAAGACTTTAATACCATCGAAACATTGGGCAAATGATGCTAGAGTTTGAAAAGATAATTGTGTTTTTGGAAAATTGATTAGAGACCAAACAGACAGTTGCAAATATACAAAACAACTAGGAACCAGTCGGTCTGCAGTGGATCTAGATCCGGTTTGGAAGTGTGATTGACTTGGTATGAGAAGCGCGGAACAATCGCGATAAAGGTTGGGCGACCCCAGCCCGGGGAGAGGGTGATTGATGATCCGATATTTTTTCCGGCAAAATTTGTTTCGAACTTAAAATTGTTCAAACTCTTGATACCATAATTTGTAACTTTAAAAAGCTGGTGAAAATATATTTGTCCCGATTTGTGTTTCATGAGAGTGTGGCATATTAAAGCTTACATCAACAAAGGCCCCAATGCAACCAGTCCACAATTCATTCTTGAAAAACACTAACTTCAAATTTACAAGGAATATGAATGATTAAGTGGTTAAATATATTTCCATATATCCATTTTATTCTGGTCATTGTCTTTCTTTGTATGTGGATTTTAGCAATATTTGAGGAAATTTCAGATCATCTTCATGAACCCTAAATCTCACAGTAATAATAATAAATAATAGCTAGTTCTTATATAGCGCTTTACAAGACCGAAGGCCCTCTCAGAGCGCTTTACAGATATATATATTATTACCCCGGTCATAGGATTCAGGCTTACCCGCACACAATGTATGCACATTCTCCACTCCCTGGGGAGCATTCCAGCCAGGCGTCTTTTTTACGAGCGCACACTTGCTAATCTAACCACATTAGCTTTCGCATCCTACCGGGTACCCATTTAACACCTGGGTGGAGAGTGGCAAATGTAGATCAATGTCTTGCCAAAGGACAATAGTGCCGCGGTGGGACTTGAACCGCGAACCTTGTGATCCACAGTCCGGTGACATATCCACTCGTCCACGACACCTCTACCAGTACTACACGAACAATTATTACCAATATATGCTTGGCCATACACTCTCTTTCAAACTTCCCACGCACGACCATGTGCTCAGTTTTAGGTTCCTTTTTAAGTTTGGTTTGAGTCTGTGAAAATGTTTTCTCCACCATTACCAAAATTCAAGGTTCAGACATATCAGCACCAACAACAGCAAAAACAATAATGAGGCTGGGACTACCTTAAAGCATTTTATTACAGGCATCTGCATATTCCTTTATGGCGACTAAATGACTTGATATAATACGTTAAATAACTGATTTCAAACTCAATGCATGTCACGAAGATGAAGCTTACATGTGATATTTCGGATTGAAGCCCTATTGGATAATGAATACATGTTCTTACTGCACTGAACAGTTAAGAAATGCAGCATATACAAGAATTATAATACACCTATATAAAAATACTTTGTACAGTATACCGTCACATATATAATAGTAATAAGCGATGTATGTATATTGATACCATTTAAATGCTATTGTTTGGCAGTATAGGATTAATATAAAGCATACAAATTCATTAAAAAAATAAAAAAATATGAAGACTTAGTCTTTTGTCGCTGTTATGCGTGTCGATAAAGTCGCACTCATTGGACGATTTGTTCTACCAACTTCTCCTTGAGTTTAAAAAGAGTGGACCGTTCATTATCATCAATGAAAAAGTAAATAAGATTAAATCCGCTTTTGAATAGAATGAAAGGATATTATATAAAATATAAAAGGACACCCAACTAGTAAAAAAGACTGATTAGGTGAAGTAGTGGCCTTGAGACCGGGATGGTTTGGGTTCAAACTAAGCAATAAATACAATTTCTGTTGGCAATGCATTTATCAGGAATGTATTTGATTGTCTTCAAAAATATAATTACTTGATAGTGAATGTCAATAGGTTAATATATTTTAAAGATAACTCAATTGACGTGATCATTTATCAACCCTAATAAGGCCGGAAATGAGCGATTTTCGGGCTGACATGCAAAGACAAAAGGTCACGTGACCTTGTAACCGTATGTCCTCCACAATTTGTCCGATTGCTCGTGAACGCATATGGATGGCGCCCCGCCACTCGCTGACTTTTTTTCTTTCGAGTCTTGCGCAACTTTTAAAAGATATTTTTGAAAATCGGACATACGGTTACAAGGTCACGTGACCTTTTGTCTTTGCAGGTCAGCCCGAAAATCGCTCATTTTCGTGATTTGCGTACAAAACATATGGAAAAGACATTTTTCCTAAAAACAGATCAAACATGGGTTATTGGGTCTTGTTTAAAGTTTAGGTGGTTGTTTTGGGAGTCAAAATAGTAGTAAGAAATGAAATAAAACAACAAAAACAATGCAATACATAAGTTAAAAAACAATGAAATACATAAGAAATTATCAAAACAAGGGATAACATAAGGAATAAGCTGGCTCTTCCAAACTTTTTTGTCGTATTATTATTCAAAATGGTCTAATTGATTTTTATGACTTTATTTGCATAAATTACCATAAATATGCAAATGAGTGAATTTTTCAAAAAATAGATATTATCATATTATTCTTTACACTTCATCTGACATGCGTGCAAATTTTCGCGGCGATCGGCCGCTTCGCTGCCGAGATCTTAAGGGGGTGGGGGGGGGCATAATGCCCTCCCCCCCCCGGCCGTACTAAGACCTTAAATAGCCCGGCCTTTTAGGGTTAAGTTATACTAAAATAAATATCAATAATATAAGATTGACATAGATCTCTCTGACAGCAAGTAGTTTTAGAGACGTATCTTTTAAAAATCGTTGATAGTTATTTTCAACAGTTATTGTTTTTATCGTTAGGTAATCTACCGGACCGTATTGTTGAGGGGTGTTTTGTTTGTTTTGGCATGGGCGCCATCCGGTATGGGACTCGTTGTTTAATGACTTTTTTTTTCAGTTGTCTTGTATTCCTATTCGAATTGTGAGGTCTAGATATCGCATAAATTCTTTAATTTTGGGAAGAATTCTCGAGTTGCTCCCATCTGTATAGTCTAAAAGTCTTGATGTCCATTTGTTAGTTATTGATCTAAACAAATTTATACAGAATATGAAAAATCGTGGATAACATGTGAAGAACTCGGTTTCAAAAGATGCTGCATCCATAAATCACAGAAAAACACGATTCTTTTTAGCATAGTTAGTCAGTTTAGAATGATACTTTGGCTGATTATACTATTGTATGATACTAATATAAAACCACTCTTTAAAAGGCTGCACAAATAGTTTTCATGAAGTTATGTTTTTATTTTTGTTGTGGATCATGTAGCACTTTTTTGGCACCGAAAATCTGTCATAATGTATGCAAGTAACAATGCATGACTTTAATGGATATAGTACCTTTTGGAACCGAAGTGATTTTTAAACGCCATTTGTTTTACTTTTTTAAAAGGAAATTCCGCTTTTGGCAAGTGTCAGTGTATGAGGCTACTGGAAACGTGTACATTAATGAAAGAAAAAGAAAAAAATGGATGAAAAATGGATGTAGTACTTTTGGAGCCGAGCTCTTCAGTCATATCACATTCGTAATTTCGTATAGTTTTTTCTTATAAAAAGAGCGCGAACTTAGGACGCCCCATCTTACCCATATAGCCATAATAAATATCAATAACCCGATCTCATCCATGCTAGCATCCATTATATATCATAGTCTATTTCGTAGTCCTCATCATGAAGCTCTGGTCGGGGTCGCCCACCTAATCATCCTTACATATGGTTATTACCAACCTGCATCCAGACGCCAAGTACAAAGGATTCGATCTCGCATTCGTTGACGCCTCGTACGATCCGGAACATGCCCTGTTCACCCCAGTTGCGGCCCCACGAGTTGGTACAGAGCTTTGAAATAAATCGATTTAAATATTCGAAGATTAATAAGTTGTTTTGCGGGCAAATTATGCCTGTATATCTTTCTGTAAAGTAACTTGTCTATGTCTCATTTGTTCACTCATTTCTTCTCTGACATTGAATCGCTAAATTCAATGTTGATCCCCTCTTTTCTTGTTAACAATTTATTATCATTGACGATACACCCCTCTCCATATTTAAGTCGTTTACTGTCTGACTCTTACTTATCTTATCGGGAGTTTAACGCATGCATGTCATGCCTCTGTCTTCCACTAGTATTCTTCTCTTAGCCTTATTATTTACTCTATGCATTTCTTCTTCCGCAGTTTAACCGTTTTAATGTTATTTTAAAATGTTCTTATATCTGCTTAATCTCATCTCTTCCTCCTTCACACACACGCGCGCCCACGCACATACACACACCGAACGCGCACACCCCTTCCTCCACTTTACAGACACACACTTTTTAACAACCTGTCCAAGGGTGTGTTTCACAAAGATCCCAAGTCTAACTTAACTCTTAGTTTGACTTAAATATTATAAAGAGCCATTAAGCCTCCAAATAAAATATGTTCAAGAGTGAAAATTCAAGTATGTTAGACTTTTTATAAACTCCACATCAAGAACATGAAATCTCCTTGATAATAGGAAATACGAATAATTTGAATCAACATTTTATGCCTTTTAAAATAACTTTTAAAAAGTATTTTCATAGATGCTAACGGCTTTCCATAATTTTTTAGTCCAACTTATAGATAAGTTCAACTTAAGATCTTTGTGAAACGCCCCCCAACTTACCCAATACTTGATTGGATTGTACCAGTCTGAGCGATCAATTCCCCAGCCCACAATCTTAACGGAGTGCCAGCCTGCTTGGTCGGCGTCGGACTGGCTGGCGGTGAACTCCTGCTTGACATTACGGTACACGCCCCGGTTGTAGACGAAGAAATCATTCTTTACGTTGAAGGTTGCTACAAAAATGATGTTCGACAATATAGCGTAAATATACATTATTATATCATGTAAAAGTTTGAAATGAATACATGTTAATGATAACACTGTACTGTGAAAATATAAAAATATGTTACGGGTACAAATCGAAAAACGAAACAATACAAATGATCAGAGATGCTCCATCCCCCCTCCCCTCTTCACAAAAAAGAATATTATTTTACGAAACCCTCAGAGGATCATATCATTCTTTTCAGTTATAACTGGGATAGGAAGAAATTCCTTGAATGCTTGAGCGCCATCCATTGTAGCTCGGCTAAAGATGGGGGTAATACTGTGATTGCAGGGCCCTCAAGGAGAACAGTATTAATACAGAGAACGCTTCCGTGGGTAAACAGGAAATATCGTTATTATAATATTAATCGCAACTATAATTACTATATACATAAGAGAAAGGAGACTGCGAACTTGCGATTGATTGGAGGACTTGCGATTGATTTGAATCAATCGCAACTCTTTATAAGACTGAGCACAGAACAAAATATGGATATGCATATACCTTGAACTGGACCATTCTGGTGAATCTCAGTCATGATATCCACCTCCTGTTTAAAAAAAGAAAATGATAATGATGAGTATGGGTGCTAAAACGTTGATAAGTTTGTCGCTATTGTCTTGGCACAACCGAAAGAGGGCGAAATATATTTGGTTTTTATCATGTCTTCAAATTCAAGGGAAAAGATAATAAGGAAAGAGAGGGTAAATCACAATATTTTAATGGACAGAAAATTAGAAAATTACGTCAGCAGTAGACTGATTTTTTTAACATTCCAACTTTAATGGATCACAGCTTTCAAATCATCAAAATTATTTAAGGTCCGATCAATGTCTTTCAAAATTGCGTCAATGCATTTCAATTATTTTTTTTTTAAACAATGCACGTTGTTACAAAAGCTGGGTTTCCATAGTTGCACACGAAGCGTCATTTCTCTGACGGAGTACAGCGTCAGCAGCTGGCACATTTTGTTAACAACCTGTTGTAAAAGTGATATCGTACTGAGTGTGAATGCAAAAAGCAATGGTGCAAACACTGTGTTGAATTTCTGACGCATGCATTACATTTCCTGCTAGGCTCTATCAGCGCAAGTAATGACGCTATCGGAACTGACGCCTCGTGCACAACGGGATTTGAAAGAATACCCACCCTCGCAGCAATGCGGTACGGTGGTGTGCTGAGGTACAGGTCTGAGGTCACACCCCACTCAGGGCATTGAGAAGTCCCATAGGGGACTCGACACCGGAGCTTTTGCATAATAGTGTCTTCATCCAAACCGCTGTGGTACGGGTAGCATGCACGGGAAACCGCTCTGTTATCGAATGATAAATCAATAAATTGCCAATTTAAGTTTCACACTGGTTAAGCGATTAAAATTCATGACTAAGTCATTTTTATATATTCGGTATTACTTTAAAAGCCTCCGTTTAACATGGATTTTAATATTAATTGTATTATATATTCTCATACCTAATTTAAATATTCATGTTTAGCTAGTGACATTCTTAGGTTAGGGGTAATTATGGGGTTAATATTTTGCCATTTCCTCCTCTTGAATACCTAATTATTAACATAAATCTTGAGAAATTGTTGAAACTTGGGACAAAATCAGGTAAGATTACCTTAAATTTGTGGCACTAATCTCGCCATTTACATTATCAACAACAAAACATGAATATTCAAATATTTGGATATTCAAAGAATATTGCAAATGTCATACTTACCCCGCCCTGCGCAAATAGTACCAGGCCCTGTCGAGATAACCCCCGCTGCATCCCCTCTGGCCCCGGATGTTGCAAGACAGGAGATGCTGCTCCGAAAGGCGAGGGTTGACCTCACCCATGGACTGGATGGCAAGACGATCAGATGCAACGCCTGGTGAATGAATGAATGGTGGGATAGAGAGAGACAGGGAAAGAGTGAGAGGGATAGAGAGAGAGAGAGAGAGAGATAGAGAGAGAGAGAGAGAGGGTACAAAGAGGTGGGGATGAGATTTTGGAATGAATGGAAGGGAGAGGAGGGATGGAGGGGAGGGAGAAGGAAGTGAAGTCGGAGAGAGGGAGGGAAAGTGTAATAGAGGATGGAAGGATAAAAGAGGGAGGGAGCCGAAAGACAGAGAGGTGGGAGAATGGAGGGAAATAAATGGAGCGAGAGAGAGATAGAGAGAGAGAGAGAGATGGTTAGTGGGAGAGAGAGAGAGAGAGAGAGAGAGGGGTGGGGAGGGAGGGTAGGGGAGTGGGAGGAGGGTCAAAGGGAGACAGAAAGACAGACATAGATGGAAATAGTAAGGAAATAGAGGAAGAGGGGTGGTGGGGTAGGGAGAGAAGAGAGAGAGAGAGAGCGAAAGAGGGTGGAGAAGGAGGAAAGAGAGAGAACAAGAAAGAGACAAACGAAAAATGAGGAATGAAGTGGTAAAAAATACAGAATTATATCAAAGGATAAAACGGGATGTTTAATGAAACAGACCAAAAGATAAAAAAAGGATAAAAATCGGACTATCCGACACAATCAGGTAAAAAAAAAATCTTGAATATGACCTTGAAAAAAGACAAGCTTTTATTATAGTTATGGAAAAATATATTAACTCTATTTCTGTCAACATATTTATATTTTCAACAAATCAATCAAGATACAATATACAAGTCATATATTCTAAGGTGACATATGTCCGATATATAATATTGGCTTTGGGTGTATTGGCCTCGAACAGGGATAAGCTATAATAAACAATAAACATCAACACAAATCGGAAACACCCGAGTGAGCACAGTTTTGTCAATAACCTAAGAAAGATACAAGGAACATTCTTTCGATCTATTACTAGTAACCATGCATGATGATTTAATTTGAGTATAATCCTATTTGAAAAGGCATTCGTCTTTTTGTGTCATGACGATCGAGTAGGCATGAAAGCTTTTCAATATAATTATCTTATTGGGCGGGCTTCTGTTGATGACAATGACTTGTCATTTGGCTATTGACACAAAATTGTGTGTATACAAACACCGCGACAGCAAACATTACAAACGTAATATATATATATCCCAAATGTACCGTGAAACTCATCATCTAAAGAGTTGTGATTGATGTCAAATTTGACGGCAAAAATAACAATAAGAATAGCCATTAATCATGTTTTTGTAAAGACTAGATGGGTAATCGTACTTTGCGATCGACAGGAAGACTCTCAACTGATCCTTGTCAATCGCCATTCAGACGTGGGCTGACCCCCCCCCCCCCCCCCCAAGGAAAACCAATATATGAATATATACATATAGAAACAAAGGAAGCGACAAGCAAATTAAATAAAACACAGATGAAAAAACAAAGAAACAAAGCAACAAAATGTTCAAGTTAAAAAGTTGAAATATTTCACGTAAATTACCGTATAGCCTTCCACATATCAATTGCATCATCATTATTCCTAATTCTTCTTGGCAATAGATACAAAATCAACAAAGAAATTCTGAAGATAATAGAATTGGCGGGGAAAAGTTTTAGGAGGGGGGAAACAAACTAATGGCCTCAGAACAGAACTAACATCTCGTCACATCAGAAGATTCAAATTTGTATATTGTCATTTACTAAATTTCTAAGCGCTTTACGTTGCAATCATTATAACCCCGGTCATTGGATTCAATTGCTAATCCGCATATGATAGTGCACATGCTCCGCTCGCTGAGGAGTATTCCGGCCGGGCGCCATTTTGTAAGAGCACATACCATGCCAATCCAGCCACATTAACGTTGGCATTTTACCGGGTAAACATTTAACACCTGGGTGGAGGGTGGCAAATGTAGATTGATGCATGTCAAAGTACATTGGAGCCGCGGCCGGACTCGAACCTCGAACCATGTGACCCACAGTCCGGCGACATGTCCACTAGAACACGACACCTCTAAACCTCTGCTTCTGATAACAGGATGAAAGCAAAGTATAAGATTCAAATCTAAATAACATGAGACTTCGAGCAAGAGGAGACAGCTTGCAAAAAACTTCATTTCTGTTATGATGAATACTGGAGCTCAAGACATTCAAAGCATAAGCCACACATTTCATGACCTGCCGGTTGGAAACATACCCTTTAAGTTTCAATCAGAATCGAGATAAGGAATTCAAAATATGACCCAAATATTTCACGACCTGCCAATTGAAAACATATTTTCCTGGTTTCATTGACAATATGGGTAAACGACAGCCCACTGATGCTCACATTACAGAGTTTATTCATTATCATTACTTTTTTTTTAATACGCGTAAATATTTTGGAGTAGAAATAGAACACCCATTGGAAATGGTATAAATACATGAGGAAAGAGGAAACATGAAAAATAGAGTGGTAAAGACGGAGATGAAAAGGGAAAATGAGAGTGAGAGAGAGAGAGAGAGAGAAAGAGAGAGAAGGGGGCAGGCAGCGAGACTGAGAAGGAGGAGAAGGAGAGAGAAAGACAGGCAGACGGACAGAGGGGAAGGGAAGGAGTGAGAGACAGGGTGACAGAGAGACATGAGAGAGAGAGAGAGAGAGGGAGAGAGAGAGAGAGAGAGAGAGAGAGAGAGAGAGGCGGGGTCTGAGGGGGCGGGGAAGGAGGGCGGGGTAGGAGGAAGAGATTCAAAATAAGAAGATAGAGTAATAACCAGACTGAGAGAGAGAGAGAGAGCGAGGGGATATTAGAGACTATTACAGGATTAAAACAAAAGTAAAGAAATACGAGATTGAAGGAAGTAAGGTGCAATGTTTGTCTCTGGTAGGAGCCTAACCTAAATATTGCAGAAAACGGTATTGACCTTGTACATTGGAAAAGGACCTAGAAAATGAATATTGCACACCAAGTTATGATAACAGCCTAATGAACTTTCAGAGTTACGTTACACCTTTATACTAAACTACAGGTATGTCGATAATTCGTGTAATTTGATAATCTTTTCTTTGTATAAATAGGTGCCCATGTCGTAAGCAGTTCTCTTTTTATCTAAATCTCCTTTTCTTCATTGGTTTTATCCTCCTCCGCTTCTTCTTCTTCTTCTTCTTCTTCTTCTTCTTCTTGTTCTTCTTGTTCTTCTTGTTCTTCTACTTCTTCTTCGTCTTCTCATCCTTCTTCTTCTTCTTCTTCCTCCTGTTGATGTTTTTGTTCCTTTTCCTCGTCTTTTTTTCCTCCTTTCTTTTCTCTTCTTCTTTTTTCTTCATCTTCTTCTCCTTCCTCTTCTTCTCCTTCTTCTTCTTCTTCTTCTTCTTCTTTCTTCTTCTTCTTCTTCTTCTTCTTCTTCTTCTTCTTCTTCTTCTTCTTCTTCTTCTTCTTCTTCTTCTTCTTCTTCTTCTTCTTCGTCTTCTTCTCGGGGGATTCTGTCCTTATAGCTTTCGAATCCCTGAAACTGGATACATTCAAGTCGTTTGCAATTCTCATTTGGACATGTCAGATAAAGATAAATGGATAGATTGGAGGGGAAAAAAAAATCATACTTTGGACTGGACAATCAATCTTATTTGCGTAGCGGTTTTGTGGATTATGTTTGGCTTATGAATGGATTAGTCTTATGTGACAAATCCGATTAAAAAGAAGTTCAAATGAGAAAGGTGCAGCCGGTTTTTCAATCATTTCTGTTATTTCTGCGCTATTCTTCACGATGGCTAACCCATCTTCTTTAAAGTACAGTGGCACTGATTTGAAACGAACGGACAATTAAATAAATAGGAGCTGGTAAATGTGAAAAGGCAGAGATCAGGGATAAGCTTTTGTGATATATTTCTTTTTCTTCAAATAAAAATGGCAGCATTCACAATGCTGCACCACACAGTCATGTGGATAATGCCCTTTACTTCATATGATAATTTTTCGGCAGTACGAACTTGGGGTGAATAACAGTTTTATCCATATAATTATTGCGAAAATGGAGAAAAGTGTGAGCCTGAGATGTAGTTGGAGAGCATGGGCCTCGCCATCGAAGGGGCACTGGATTCACGGGGGGGGGGGGGGGGGAGGGGGAGGGGGAGGGGGAGGGGGAGGGGGAGAGGGGGGGGGGGGGGGAGGGGGAACCACTTTTACGATTGAGATGAAATGTGAATTAAGAAGGCCACCAGTTATCATGATTATAGAATGTGAGAAAGTTCCTACTTTTAAGTTTATTTTCTACTCTTCTTTCATCTCGTCGCTTCTGAGGAGGAAAACAAAATTTAAAGTATCTAAACTAGTTGAACTTTCAATACGGCTTGGAATGCAAGAAAACATTTTATTTCCTTTTTTGCCAAAGTTCTACAACCGGTACCAGTGTAAGCTAAACGATGATTTGATTTACAGTTCGGTCTTTCGAAAATAGTGTGCCACTATATTTCTTTAATCAAAAGGTTCAACCGTACCTTAATGCGTTCTTGGATCAAAGTTTACAAGTGGCAGAAACATCATCATTCATTATACATTCGGATGGTGAGAAGAGATGGAGGGGTTATAGGCAGAGAGAGAGAGAGAATGATAAAGACACAAATAGAGAAAGATGAAGAAAGAGAGATGGAGAGATAAAGTGACAGAGAGTGACAGAGATAGGGAGAGACTGGGAGAAGGAGATTGAATGAGAGAGGAGAGAGAGAGAGAGAGAGAGAGAAAGAGAGAGAGAGGGGGAGGGGATAGAGAGAGATATAAAGATAGAGAGATGATATATACAGAGAGAGAGATAGGCAGAGAAAGAGAAAAAGAAAGAGAAAGAGAGAGAGAGAGAGAAAGAGAAAGAGAGCACTAGAGACTACAGACAAATATAAATACATACAGCGCTGCCGGAGGGAGGGAGTTCGCGAAACATGACAAAGAGTTGCTTACATGCCTCCTTGGTTTGTCTTTTGTGAGGCCGAACTTGTATTGTTGACACATAATAATAAGGAATATTACTGCAGGGTAACGATGAGGTCCAATACCATTTTTCATATCAATATAAGTGATGTCATACTACAATAGGGGTGTCGTACGCAGGTGATTTGAACGCTTAGATACATTTTGAGTAGTTTAGGTCGACAGCATAAATGTACATTCTCGACCCGGGTGTAGGTAAATCCACGGAGACGATGAACACTATTTCAAAATAGGACCTTCAATGACTTACTGGCAGTCGATATCGCCCACGAGCTTCCACATTTTCCCTGGTCATTGACCTCGTCTATGAGCCCCGGCCAATTCTCTCGAGCGTCAAATGTTTCCGGGAGCGCTCCTTCTGTGTCGATGTTGACTTCGGCCATTTCCGACAACGCTCGGCCCGGTGGGAATGTTCCGAGGCGATAAAGGACTCCTTCCGCTTGTGTCAGGCCCCAAAGAAAGGAATAGTTGCTGGCTCTCCATCTGCATAAATAAATAAATAACATATATAAATAAATAGATTCTAAATATCCTGTTAGAACTAAACAAACAATATTATATATATATATATATATATATATATATATATATATATATATAAATAAATGAAGAAATGAAATAATATATACAGGTATATGAGCTCAGTCGGTAGAGCAGTGGTTTCGTAATCCGGTCAACCTGGGTTCGAAACCGAAGCTATGCGCCAGTGCCCTTTGGTAAGGCATTACTCCTCATTACCAGGTTCCTCGGAGAGGACCTAAATCCGTCGGCCGTCTGGTTGCTTACTTACAAGCATTTATGCTTTCTTAGCAGTCAGGTAAAATAACAACCACCACAAACTATACATGTATGTATTTTTGTTATAAGGAACATTCTGTTAGATTATGTTTCACTGAAATCTGTTACATGTGTGACATGTCGCGTAGTTACAGAAATGTTACAAAAGTATCATTTATCACAAAAGAAAATCAGATGAATTTCGAAGGATCTGACAGGAATGGAGTCGCACCATTATACGAATTTCCAAAGCAGAATATTCTAGAAATTAGGTCAATATCATTCGGAATGAATTGCAATTGACAGAATCTGGTTTCGTCTTTACGTTACAATCTTTACAAATTTGCCAAATGATAATATAGAGATGACTATTTGCGACATACTAGCATGTAGATAAAGACGTAGTTCAAGAAACATTGAAATCAAGTATTACTCAACCCGGGAGTATTAGAAAGTGCATGAACATATTAACAATCGGACATTTTTTATAATGCATGAATCAAACAGGATATAACCTACCCAAGGTAATAATCTTCATTGACGTCACTTATTGTTACAGAATCAACGAGACAAGGAATGTCATCACACACGAAGTCGGCATTGCCATCAGGTGCAAGAGTGCATACACTAAAGTGAAGTATAAAATGGAAAATATTATATAACAATATTCAACCAAAGAATAAACAAGTATTACTTTTAAACCACCTTGCCAACTGAAGTAAGGGGAATATAAAGCAAATTTCTACGATTTTATTGATAAGTAACTAAATTGAATAACGAAGCATTGTAATGTCAATCAAATATTCATTAACAAATCGCCAATATTAAGTTAGAAATGTAAAGCCTTCACTCTCGTCCATGGTTATAGGGATAAATGACCAAATACTAAATACAATATACAAGATCGCATCAATCGCGACATCAACTTTTGCCAATTCTTTATATGACCAAGCAATAAAAAAAATGCATTTATTTACTTTCTCTCACGTTTAATGTTCCTTCAAAATTGTTCAGTATTTGATTATATAGATCATAAATCACGAATATGATAGTGCATGTGTAATATTGAGAGAAAATTCAGGTGAAGATTATATCAGATTCAACTGAGCAGTTAGTATTGACTTTTAATTCGGGGTTTGTAAGGGTTCATGGGTTTAAAATTGATTCTCATTTTTATCTTTTTCAAATTTGAATGGGTCCATACAAATATCAAATTACTCTCTTTCGTCAGAGATTTCACCAGGCATTCAGATATTTTCAGATATTCAAATATTCTTTTGACAAATTTTCGTACAATCTGGAAGTATTGTGGTACAGTTATATTTTATATATCTTTTGAACAATTTCTTATTATGAGGAGGTGGCGTGGTATACAACAGTATTTCTTTCACTTTCAATCTAAAGGCTAAGGGTTCGAATCCCAGCCCGGCCCTAACGTTCTTTGGGAAGACATTGATCCACATGTGTCACTCTCAACCCGGGTGTAAATGGGTACTTGGCATTAGTTGGGGGTAATAACAATTGTGAAGATTTTCGAAGAAAAAGCAAGTAATACAGCTGATGAGGCTTACATGTGTAAACAACATTATTATAATGATAATTATTATTGTTATCTTTATTTTTACTAGTAATATTATTATCATTATTGTTATCATTATTATTATTATTATTAGTAGTAGTAGTAGAAGTAGTAGTATACGTATTAGTATTAATATTGTTATTATTATTATTATCATTATTATCATTAGTATCATTATTATTACTATTGTTATCATTATTATTATCATTACTATCACTATTTTTACTCTTATTATTGTTATTATCATTATAACTATCAAAATCATCATCATTATTACGATTATTATTATTATTGCTATTATTATTATCAGTATTATTGTTATTACTATTAATATCAAAGTTCGTACTTACCATGTATTGCAATTGCGTTTGATAGAACTTCCAGGATAGTAAACGACCCCACTGGAAATACAGTAATCTGGAGTTTTTTTCGAATCGAAAAGAGATATAGAAAGAGAGAAAGAGAGAGAGAGAGGGAGAAAGAGGGGGAGAGAGAAAGAGAGAGAGAGAGAGAGAGAGAGAGAGAATGGGGTGGGCAAATGGTGAAAAGGGAAGGGAAATACGTGTTATATCTCAGTCACATCGCCCATCCGACACCAAGCCGATTCCAAACCGGTAGACTCTTTCGGATATTCGGGGTACTGAAAATTGTTATTTACCAGCCCTCCCCACACGTGTACCGAAAACCGCTCCCATGATACCAGTGCTCCAACATTGGTGGACCCAAGCTACCCCCCCCCCCCCTTAAGAAGATGGTTTTCAGTGGAGGGAAAGTGATAACATGTACATGTATAGCATTTACAGTTAAGGGCGGGTCAGGAGCAGACTGGTCATCTTTTTATGGGGGTGTCCCAAGGGTTTAATGTTTTGGGTTGAGGGCCGGTCGGATCGTAGCCTCTTGTCGATTCCCTCGCGCTGTTGGAGTCTCTAAATTATGACGAGCGAAGCGAGTCAGAGAAACCGAGGCGCTCGCGCTGAGGGCCTCTTGACAAGTGATCTGGATTTCTTATGTTTTACTTTGTTTGGCGAATATTCCGACCCAGCAGAGTTCGGTGAAAGTCATCCAATCAGAGAGAGCTACTATGACGTAATATCTACCGCTCTGTGCGAATTCCCTCCGTGAGAGCGAGACTGGCCGCCTAGTTGTAGTCTGCAAGCACAAACCCTGGTCAGTCGTAACAGAGAAGTGTGCACTATAAGACTACCATATGCCACGTACTGTAGCTGTTCCTGACCTATATTGGTACAACCTGTAGGTACCAGTAGATAGCTGGGCTAGGCTTCTCTCAAGGCACAATGATTTTTTTGATAAAGTGTCAAATTAGGGTCTGTGCTTGCAGACTAGCTAGTTGGGCAATCCCGAACACACACGTACACACACAACAATCGCTGCGGTCTAGACATGCATAATTCAGTAGGAAATCGGGTCTCATGAATATATAATTCAGATCACTTGTCAAGAGGCCCTCAGCGCGAGCGCCTCGGTTTCTCTGACTCGCTTCGCTCGTCAGAATTTAAAGACTCCAACAGCGCGAGGGCATCGACAAGAGGCTAGTCGGATCGTGGTATGAGCGTCGGTTCAATTGTTTCATGTAGGATGTGTGGGCTAGTTCACTTCAATTGAATTTCAATCCCAATCCGTTCTCATGGAGAGGGGGGGGGGGGGTTCGAAAAGAGACTTACCAATTGACGGTTTTTTCTATGAGCGGACGCGTCGGGCGTGACGCTCCCATGCAATAGTACCAAAAATCGGGACAGCAGTCCATGGCTGTCGTATTGCAGAAAATGTCGCAGTAGCAAAGCGTGTCGAAATATCGGGTGGTGCACTCGTCATCTCTTCCCGGGCAACATCCCCGTGATGTACAGTACTGGGCCTGGGTGGGGCTCGAAGCAGCATGACTGCTAGGAGGACCAATGTAGCACCCAGGGGAACGAGACGACGCAGCTCTAAATTTAGCATCTTGACTACACTTGAGACGATCTCGGTTGAGGAATTGGGAATGGATGTACTCCTTGGATGTCTGATTATTATCTGTATTAAAATCACACCAGAAATAATTTCATTAAACTAAAATACCCATCTTTAGCGTTGGAACACAGGATCCTTTCCAAGAAATTATTCACGTTATTCATATATCGCTCATACTTTTTCAATGGTCGAACAAATACCCTGCAATGATTTGAAATGGAACCAATAAGATATTAAATGATGAAGGCCTCGTCTTTCAACATATTCATATCATAAAGTTAAAATTATCGGCCAAGAAAACCGTTACTACTATTGACATTACACCCTCTTAATCTCCTCCTTGCGGATAGCTGACGAAATCGTTTTTACATAGGCCTATACCGCCATGAAAAATTCGCACACGCTCTCAATAAACAATTTAGTCACCAATCGACGAGCATGTCATTGAAGAAAACGATGACGACAGTGGTGACGAATATTGAAACATTTAGAATAGGAATGATGAGACGACTTAAATATCGATGAGGGTAACGATGACGATTTAGTAAAAGACGATGAGGCGACGACGATGGTGACGAAAATACCATGAAGGCGGAGCTATTTATGACAATGTTTATGTGACTATGACAAAGAGTTTAGTCACACAGGTCATACATGATACGCCTGTTTGTCGTTTATGAAAATGCTCCGGCGAAAATGGCTCCGCGCGGTCATTTCCTACAATAATCGAATTCCAAACGTCAACTCTGGACTCAAAACAATATTCCTGATCCTCACCCTAACCTTAAACCTAACCTTAAACCCAATCGTAACCCTAACCCTATATCTTGAGGAGAATAATGCCAATAAAATGTCGATTGGGCAAGTACGTGGTCAGCCCTTCTGTATGTGTATCATTTCGTAAAACTATTTCCGTCGAAAATAGAAAAAGAATATATTGATGGAAATAATTATGCCGTCGAGTTTACTTACAGTATATACGGTTACCAGGAGAACAGTGCGTCCGTACTGCCCCTACTCCTCCTAATGTAATAACCACAACCTAACTCCAAGTTGACGGACTGCCGTGTGAACTGAAACTAAAAGTATTACTAGCAATACAAACAGTATCACATTATAATGAGAACAGGCAATAATGGCAAAAGTCAATGAATACCAAAACAAATATTAACACAGCCATTTAAGATATAATTATGATTATGAGTTGAAAAAGGGATACTGATCATGAAGTTCGTAGAGAAAAAAGATAACAAGGTTCAAAAGGTGAACAATATCTATTTATCTTGGAGACTTATCTGTTTGCTATTTCATTCATGTCTTTTATCTGGGACTATATACTCTGACCAACGTCGGCTTGTTAAAGACAGTATAAAGTTGAGTTCTGGTCATGCGATTGCATTGTGAAAGAAACGGTGTGGAAACGATCAGAAAAAAAAATGATCATGTAGCATATAGGTATTGGTGTGTACTGCAAGGTTCTGGAATCATCAAAATGATAAGAAGTCTGGCCTATTCTTGGTAAAAGTAACAAGCACTGTATACGGAAAGGTGCATATAGGACTAAACAAACTTGTGGCATAAAAATGTTGTCTTCATTTTTAAGCTGTTACATGTCATATTTAGAATATGAAGGCATTTGAAGAGCAATGCTTATCAGGGAACATTTTTCTCTCTGATGTACTTCCACACTAGCATAGTAACAATGAAAACGCTCACACAATATTGTTCACCTCAGTCCCCCCAGAAATCAACCTTCTCTTTAATTTAGTTAAAAATCAATACACCTAACTCCAGTCGCAAAGAAGATACCGTCAACAGACAGAACTACAGGCTGAACCCCGAAATCCATTATCCAGAATGACAACAAAAATCGGTCAGTTTGGACTCGGTTTGAGTCGGTTTTTACGGTGTGACTGGCCTGGTGGTACTAAACAGTGTAAATAATATGATTAGAAAATCTATTTAATACGATAACGAAGACCGAAAGAGTTTAATGTCGTGTTGGGATCGGTGTATTGAGTTATTGGCAGTAGGAGAGGTACATAAATATGAAGAAACAAGGATAGACTTGTAATTCCTGAGTCATATCAAGCGTATTTATTATCTCCAAACTTTGGAGACTCAAATCAGTCATATCATACGAACTTCCACATAATATGTAAAACACAAGATGAAGAGCGAGCCAGCTAGAAAGAGGAGTCTTGATCTAATCGTGACCAAAACTCAACTCTCCTCAGAAAGCCAGAACATGTAATATTTATCCAGAAGGATACAAGTAAAGGCCCGGTCACACAGCCTTTCGCGTCTGTATCGCGGGTAAAATTTCGCGATTTTTTTTTTGCCCGCGGTTGCCCGTGGTGAAAATGTGCAAATTGGCTTACCCGCGGTTTACCCGTGGTATGCCCGCGGAACAGACGCCGGCGACTGTTCCGCGTCCTTATCGCGGGTCAAGCGCGGCGGTACCGCGGCCTACCACGCTTACACGCGGTACACACGCTAATGCACGTGATAACAACGCGGTAACAGACGCGGAACAAACGTGCTATGACCGTGCTCCACCCGCGATTACCCGCTAAAATTTCGCGTCCAATTCCGCGTGTAACCACGTCTTAACCGCGGCCGTAGCACGTCCTAGCACGTTCGTTCCGCGTCTGTACCGCGTCTTTACCGCGTGTGTACCACGTGTACCGCCCGCGATTACCCGCGGTCTAAATTTTTGGGCAGCCCAAAACTTTTTCGCGCGGCCAGCCGCGTGTGAATTTCTTACCGCGTGTAACGACGGGTAAAAGTACGGCTGTATCGCGTCTTTATCGCGGACCTCAAAGCGTCCCAACAGCGTCTGCTTCACGGGCAGAAATTTTTGGCCGTGATTCGGCCGCGATACGCCCGTGGAGGGCTGTGTGACCGGGCCTTTATATGAGGGTAGGATACGTTGTGTCAAAGGAACAAAGACATGAATGAGAGCCGCCAAGACAATGGACTACTTCGTAGTTTTTATGTATGGGCTTAAACAGAACAGTGGTGGTATTTCCCTTCAGGGAAGGAGATTATGGATGCACTTGGTCTTTCTATTGGGAAGGATTATAAAGATATAAAGTTGGCTTTTAAGTGCATCTCAAATATTAGGGTAATTAACTGGGTTTTGGTATAATACTACACAACATTAACTTCAGCCCAATTACAATACTGTATTGTATCGCCTATACAAATCGTTTTCAGATTACCGAATCCGTCATTATCAAACTTGTAAATATTTCAATAGGTACGCACAAGGCTATTGGAAAATGCATTAAGTACATTTTTTCGAAAGCCTTTGCCATTGTGTTATTTTTACAAATATTATAAATTGGTAACATATACATGTATATAACAGATATATGGTCCCTTTATACCAGACTCAAGTCATGGCAAGGAACAACATAAATATAGAAAATTATATTATAGGCCTATATGTACGTCATAATCATTTCAGTTAAAAACACAGATTTAAAAAAATGTACTTTGAAAAAACCTAGGTCCTCTGCCAGAAGAAGAGTAGGAAAAAAAACCTCCTAAACTCACAAAAGGCATGGTCATAAATAAATAATATAAACATAACAAAAACAAAATAACATATAGCGAAGACCAAGAATAATGTAGTACAACAGAGACGATATATAAAGAAATATACATTTAGTGTTCAATTAATTCATAGGGATGCATTTTACAGATCGGAAGTTAAATTTTGGTTGTTTAAAACTTGCGAATGTCTATGAACAAAATGACATATTCACAGTTTTAATTGAAGTAGGGAAAACAATGTATAACTTACCTCCCTCTGTATCTTAACTGTTTTAATCTAATTCCGATCCAACTCAGTTTGCTCCAGTCAGCCGAAATGTAATCAAGCTACCAAGATCTATCCTTTTATAGTATGCATATAAAATCCATTATGCGAGGGAACACGGATTGAAGAATGCGTCGACTCTTCCAAAAAGAGTGATCGAAATGAAACCTCAATCGACCCCTAAATCGAGAAAAATTGCATGATGAGGGAAAGGGGGGGGGGGAGGGGGGGGGGGGGGGAAGGAGAAAAAAGGGTAGCCCGTTCGCATAGGCTCTTCGCGTTGAAGCTCCGAACCACGGGTTCTTAAATGCGCGCTCAGCCTTGAAATGAACCCCACGCATTCATGCAAACTACTGTCCACTCATATTGCGCTTTCGACGAACGTATACCCGGGGCACGTGATGATAAACCAATAAGGGTTTCTCGTTTCTCCTCATGTGTATGCAATCTCTTTAAATTCTTTCTCATGGATTCGTGGGAGTAAACCTAAAATTCAACATGAAATGTATAAATTGTGGTGCTTTACATTGCAGACAGATTTTCGAATCGCTGGCAGCTCACTTCCACGCTGCCATTTCTCTCTTGAATATCATTAGTATTGTCTGTTTCTAATGGAGTTATCGATTTTCCGAAAGAAAACGATTTGATGATGTCCAGGATATCTAGAGATCGAAATGCTTGAACAGTAGAGAAAGGGAGAATGGGAAGATACACGTAAATTTAGATGTGTGTGTGTGTGTGTGTGTGTGTGTGTGAAAGAAAGGGAGAGAGAGAGAGAGAGAGAGAGAGAGAGATAGAGAGAGATAGAGTAAGAGAGAGAGAGAGAGAGAGAGATAGAGAGACAGAGCGGGGTGCCGAGAGCAGGAAAATGAAATGAGAGGGATGAGATGAGGAAGGTATCGAATTAAGGGTCACGTGAAAATTGTAGAATAAAAAAAACTGTAAATGAAAAAGTGGCATATTTAGAGAAGATATAAAGTAATCAGCGAACAAAAAGGATACATAGGCATGAGAGGGGAGCAGGCGAGTCTAAAATTTACTGAAGGTGGAGGGGCATGCAACGCTCACAGATTCGGCGATAGTTTCATAGAAGCGAAGAAGAACAAGAAAATTGGACCTCGAAACTCCCTCGAAGCAATACAAATCAATTAGTACTCCTCGAATTTGTATAATTAGGTACTTGTCGACACACACAAAGTGTGAAGGAGATTCAAACCCCTTGTACAGCTTTAGGGATGCTCTGTCCAGATGGAGGGCGTGAGGGAGAGGGAGAGGGAGGAGGGAGAGAGAGAGAGAGAGAGAGAGAGAGAGAGAGAGAAAAGAGACAGAGACAGAGAGAGTGAGAGAGAGAGAGAGAGAGAGCAGAGAACGAGAATGGGTGCAGCGGACGGGGGAGAAGACTTGTTTTCATCTAAACATAGCTGGGTAACCATCATTTGGCAAACTGAGATAACCCCTATGTGCACGTTGATCTCACAAAATCGTCATTCAGATGAGCCTGAGTGCGATGGTATGGTTTAATGATGAAGGAACGTACTATCTGCGAATAAAGTACTCTTTTGATCCTGGGAAGTTTCGATATTGTTTTAGCGGTGATTAGTGAGATCGAGAAGAACTAATTGGTCAAAAGAATGAAAAGAGGGGAAAATAAGGGGATAAAAGAAGTGTAGAGAGGACAGAAAGAAGAAGGGAAAAAAGAAAAAATGAATGGAGAAAGAAAGAACAACAGAAAGATGGAAAGGGTGGAAAAAGAAGAAGAAAGGAAGTTTGAAAAGCAAGAAGAAATTTAAAAAAGTGAAAAGGAGGGAAAAGAAAGAAGTGTTTATACGCCAAAAGTGCGAAAACTAAGTCAAAACAACTCGGAAAGTCGACAGTTCTCAGGAACTTACAGCGATAGAAGGAGAGAGAAAAATAGGGGGAGGGGGAGGAAAGAGAGGGAGTGAAAGAGAGAGA